>JALPBY010000050.1:0-138442 GCA_026538315.1 Cryptococcus sp. GC_Crypt_6 | reverse complement strand
GTGCTCGTACTACCTTGTCCATATCCTTGATCGTCGTCGGCGTCGTCGGCGAATCGTGCTCTACCCTTTGAGTGAGAGTCGGAAGGCGATAATGGCGGTTCAGAATCAAGTGACAAATCACCTATGAGCGATGATGGTTCGTCGTCGAAAGAGTACTCTGACGGTCGTTGTATCGTTGGCAACAGAGGCGAGTCCATCTTCTCCGTCAATTATCCCAGATCATGCGACTATCTGAATTATGGCTCGAACAGGGTACAGTAATTACGGATGATTCGCAGGTCGCTGTTATTGCTGTTGCCTCGCGGGGTCGTTGTTGCCGAATACTGGTGTTGTGCTAAGGTATTGTCGTCAATATGAGTACGTTGTATGCAGACACAGTTATTGTTAACGACAACAGAGTCAGAGTGGAGGATCAGAAGAAAAAGCGTATAATGTTTTGAGAAATTCCAATCTCTACGGTGGCAGCCGCTTCAGCGCAATCAGGACGCGTCGACGCGTCGTTATCATTGCATCGCATGTGTACTACTGGTGTCACTGTGCAATGCATATACATGCATGTGCAAGTATATGTCTGGGCCAGTTGGGCGAATGATAACGCACATGCGCGTGCGAGTATGCATCTCATCTCAAGTAAGACTGTATGAATATGAACCAATCAGTCGGTCTACATCCCGCTCATCTTCGCCGTTCGCTCGTCGTCGACGATCACAGCCCAACGACGACACTCCCTCACCAATACTCCCGCTGACGCCGCCTACTTCTTCTCCTTCTTGCTGGTCGTGTTCTTTGGCAACTCAGCGGTGTAAGGCAAGAACTCGCGACCTTGCATGTATGGCTGCAAGACCTTGGGTATGCGAAGACCCTGCGAAAACAAGACCTCGTTAGCGATTTGTTCGAAAAAACGTGTTGCGGAGCATCGTCCTTAATGGTACTGATGAACTCACCTCAGGAGTCTGGTAGTTTTCAACCAAGCAGCATAACGCTCGCTCGGTAGCGCAGAGAGTGCCGTTGAGCATGTGCACGAAGCCGGTCTTGGCATCTTGCTTTTTGTAACCAAGACGGACATTGAGAGAGCGGGATTCTATCATGACACACCACAGAAGGATCAGTCTGCAAAGAATGTTTGCATTGAGTCGGTCGCGGAACTCACGGTAATCTGTGCAGTTAGAGCAGCTGACCAACTCCTTGTACTCGCCCTGGAATGGGAACCAAGCTTCGAGATCGTATTTGATCGAAGCGGCGTTGTTAAGAGCACCAGAAACGATGTTGACCACTCTGTAAGGGAGCTCGAGGGACTCGTAGAACTCTCGCGAGTTCTCAACCATGAAATCGAGGATCTCGGGGGATTGTTCGGGCTCGCAAAGGACGAACTAGAAATTGTAATCATCAATACCCATTCGAGAGTGATCCGGACACTTGACTGACCTGCTCGACTTTTTCAAACTGGTGCACTCGGAAGATACCCCATGTGTCCTTTCCGTGTGAGCCGGCCTCTTTTCTGAAACATGTAGAGTAGCCGGCGTACCTGGTACAAGTCACACGATCAACCTTTTGCGAAACATCGCAAGTAAGCTAAAACTCACTTGATGGGAAGCTTGTTAGGGTCTACGTTCTCGTCCGCATGCATGGCAGAGATGGGTTGTTCGCTAGTAGCGATGAGGTACAACTCCTCTGAACCTGCGGAGACTTTGTACAGTGCCTCGTCAAACTCCTCGAGCTGGGCAGTAGCAGCCATAATGTCCTTCTTGATCATGAAAGGCGGCTGAACCTTTTTGTATCCCTTTTTGCGCAAAAAGTCCAAGCCATAAGTGATGAGCGCCTGGTTCAGGTCCACACCATCATTTGTGAGGTAGAATCCACGGTGACCAAAGACTTTGACTCCTCGCTCAGTGTCGTACGCTTCTAAGCGAGCGAGAACCTCGTGGTGAGACAAGATCCCTTCTGACTTGTCAGATTCGGCGAGACCGGTGCCAGAGTTGCCCTTGTGGTTGGGCTCGGGGTGCCAAACGCGCAAGATGGGGTTGTCGTCCTAGAAATGCCGCGCAGGATTATCAGCAGTAATTGTTGCTGGGTTATTGCCTGCCGTGACTCACTTCAGTGGTGGAGACGGCATTCCGCTCGTCAACGATGTTCCCAATTTGTCCCGCCTTGATATCCCTCTTCTTGACCAACTCATTTGTCTTCTCGACCAACTCTGCAATTTGCTTGTCCAACCCGGCCTTCTTTGTCAACAGCTCAGTAGCATCGCCTTTGGCCTTCTTGATCTGGCCGATCTCCTTCTGCAAAAGATTGAGCTCTCGTTGTGCTCCCTCCTTCTCGAATTGAGCTGATAGCGTATCATCATCGATTTAGCTTGTATTCCCTACGGCACTGTTCGAAGCTTGATAGATGTCCACCCACCCTGCTTGTGCTCTGCAAAGATAGCAATGACCTCGTCGACGAGCTCGACGCTTGCCCCTCGCTTCTTCTGCGACTCTCGCACAATGTCCGGGTTACCCCCTTTGTCCGCTTGGACTATAGTGTGATACAATGGTAATCAGCCGGCGTGCTTGTTGAGTTCCGCATTTCGTCAGCTGATGACTCACGATGGATGAGGTCGATCATAGCTGCTCAGTCTCTAGTGTCGTATGGGTATGAGATAGATCAAAGCTGTTGAAAATACTTGATAACTCCTCATTCACACTTTTGAACTTTCAACGAAGCAACAGTCCGAGCGTTTGCTATAACCCAGCAATATATTACGTAAATCCGTGATTATAGCCACATCACGACTTTTTTTTGGGTTCCCGCACGACAGCTATCGCTTATCACCGCCATTACAGGCTACATCCTCTTAAGTCGTAACTTTGGTACTACTTTAGCAACAATTATAGGTCGAACACAGCAACAAGCACTCACCAGTACCCAAGTATACGACCAGCACTCGCTTTCCAAGCGACTTGTCAGACGATAAACATTCTCGTAGCGTAGCAAGCAGCGATACAGCTTGTCTCACTCTCGGTTCATTCTGAACGACCGCTCTTTCGAGTACGCCGACGACCGTGATCACCCGGCTTTCAGCGACGAACCGGTGATTCATCATGCCTGTAGCAACATCATCAGATCCTGATCAGTGGATATCACATGTACGTCGGGTGTCCTATCTTGCAACCTATTCCTGCGCGTTTTTTCGCATGGTATGCGAGCTGACATGTGTATTGTCGATTAGATCCGACAATGCAAGCACCTACCCGAAAGACAGATGAAGCTGTTATGCACAAGAGTGCGAGACTTGATGATGGAAGAATCAAATGTCCATTTGGTCCAGTCACCAGTGACCATCTGCGGTGATATACATGGACAGTTCTGGGATGTTTTGGAGATATTTCGCCAAGGCGGTGAAGCGCCAGAAACGAGCTACATCTTCATGGTGAGTGAGGCTTCTATCTTCAGTAACGCGAGAAGATTGGAGTGTGGACCTCTCGTTGGATACTGAGGTCTTTTCAAACTCTGCTAACGTATCTTTACCACTGCGTTTAGGGCGACTTTGTCGATAGAGGATACTATAGTTTGGAGACATTATCATTACTATTAGCCTACAAAGCGCGGTACGTCGACATACTGCCCAGCAACGCTGCATTGCTCATCTTCTTATTTGTCATGCTCGCTCAACAGATATCCAGACAAAATTACGTTATTAAGAGGGAATCACGAAAGTCGGCAGATCACCCAAGTGTACGGCTTCTATGGTGAGTGCGCATCATATCGCACAGCTCCTCAGATCGTTCACCCTACGAGGGGACACAGAGCTGATGTCTGCTGCTTGACAAACTCGTAGACGAATGTATGCAGAAGTACGGGAACCCATCAGTGTGGAAAGCGTGTTGTGCAGTGTTCGATCATCTCAACTTGGCAGCGGTGAGTTGAGAGATCCTTGCAGCTTCAGCCCTTCTGCCTCTATGGCTAGTGACACATCAAATCCTGAACAACCTTGCTGATCATGGTCATTACCCTGCGCTGTGTCACCTGCGTCACAGATAATCGACTCGAGTATCCTCTGCGTCCACGGAGGGTTATCACCTGATATTCGCACTATCGACCAAATCCGGATCATACCCCGGGCTCAAGAGGTGCCTCATGAGGGAGCCTTCTGTGGTAAGTATCGCTAATTGCTCATCAACCGCGGAGATGACCCGCAGAATCATTGCTGACGCTGTTCATTGCTGTATCCTTCACCTTGCCATCTCTCCTTGTCCATCGATCTCACTCACCTGCCGTTCAATCCGCGCCATTCTTTGGATCGTTACTTCCTTCGCTGCCGCAGATCTCATGTGGTCAGATCCAGACGAAGTGGAATCGTGGTCCGTTAGTCCTCGAGGTGCAGGGTGGTTGTTCGGCGCGAAAGTGACAGCGGAGGTGAGTGCGACTTGCGAAATCGAAGTGTTTTCCGGCGCGATGTGGCATGCGCTGATCCGCCTGTTTCTCCAATACCACATCTCCTCTCCCCACTTGGCGTATACTCTCATGTCACTACCCACTCGCCGTTCACTGTTTGCCTCTTGCCTCTTCCTTTTGCCCTTGCCGTCACGCTCATCACCATCAGTTCAACTACCTCAACTCCCTCAACCTCATTGCTCGAGCGCATCAATTGGTGCAAGAAGGGTACAAACACATGTTCGACTCTTCCCTTGTAACGGTCTGGTCAGCACCAAACTACTGTTATCGCTGTGGCAACTCTGCCAGTATTATGCAAGTCGATTCAGAGGGAGAAACAAGTTTTAAAGTCTACGAAGCGGCGCATGAAAACATGACCGATCAGAAGAACCCGGCATTGAGAAGGATGGTGAGTTCATCTTGAAGCGTTTCTACAATCTACCTCTCGATCTCCTATTCTCTCTTTGAAGTCGTTGCTTCCAGTTCTTGTTTTGTTATCGACAAATGCTGATTCTCGCGTGTTGCAGGGCGCACCATCATATTTCGTTTGATCACCCGGTAGAGTCCGTTGTACGTACTGTTGTAACAACATAGCGCATTAGAACATGCATGGCGATGAGTCTAAATGTCCAATGAGACTTGATTAGCTCATCACGTGTAGCATGGGCAACTACCAAGTGGCTGTGATTATACTGATTGATTCGATACGCTATCACATGACACCATCACGTTGCATTATACGTTGGCGCATGATATACATGTTGTGAGATGCATGACATGGTCGCGTCCACCTGCTACGTAGATTGTATGTATTGCAATCACATAGTATCCTCTGCTCTCTTCCGCTTCTTCTTCTCTCCAACGGACAACTCCTTGCTCTCGGGGGGAGCGATGAAGGCCTCCTCTCTCTCCGCTCTGCGCTCTTTCGAGACCTCGGCCTGCTTCTCCAACTTCTTGCGCTTTTCGATAACCTCCTTTTCATTGGGTTTGAGGAAATATTCTCCTGATTCCAATTGCAAGTCGAGCTTTGAGGGTTGTTGCGGTGGAGGGAAAGGCGTGTATACCTTTTTCTGCTTTTTGGCCAAAGGTATAGGTATAGCGTTCGGATTAGATTCTGAAGTAACGACTGTTCGTTCGAGGACCGCATTCTTCTTCGCTGTCTTCTCCGACGTCTTGAGATGTTTCTTTTGGAATTCTACGAAGTTACCCAAATCGTCAGTTACGAGGTTCCCTACGCGTTTGATTGCAGAGCTCGTTGAGCTGCACTCACTGGGCAGGAACCGATCCCAACTCTCGCCTGCTAGCTTTGGATCCTTGGCCAATTCTCTCCGAATCATCAACTCCTTGATTCGGTAGATTGGGTGGATATTGTTCATGCAGTCCAAGATAATTCTCCGTACTTCCTTCAAACCCTTGTAGGTGCCCATGGCAGAAACGGTATTGCCTTGAACAAGCACATAGCATTCGGTCAGGAGCTCAATTGCCTGATTGTGCAAAAGAAAGAGTGCGGGTCAGCGTTTCGTTCATAATTGAGTCAAGTTCGTGATATCATAGTCCTGACTGGATATTAGTCAAGGAGGCAAACTCACCTTGAGCGTACTGCCATTAGGGCCAACTATCCTTTGTCGTCGCTTGACAAAGCGTTCTTTATTTCGGACCAATCCACCAATCTTAATGACATCACAGGCGATATCATCTTGCAGGACTTTCATGGCCTACACAAAAGTTAATTAGTTAGTAGTTACCGCAGGGATATAAGCGGTCTTGTTCGACTTACTTGCGGTGCATTAACCCCTCTCGCCAGCAGCTTCAACAGGTCTCTGCCTTTAAGAATGACATACGGATCCCACGTCTTCCTAGTGGTCCTAACCATCATTTTACCCTGGACCAAATCCAGTTCGCACGCCAATCCAAAAGAGTCCAGCGCTGTAGTGATAGCTGACCATACTGATCTCAAATACGGTTCTCGGTATTTCGGGAAAAGCAATGCGAACGAAGATTCTTCCAAGAATGGACGATGTGTCTCGCCGGTCGGGGCGGGGAAAGCCTCGATTGCCCAGTGATCAATATCATCTGTGTCCCATGCTACGACAAGCCCGAGTGAGCTCATTCGCCTTTAACGGAGCACAATCAACTCACGCTTGTCCTTCCTGTGCCGCTTGTTCTTGTCTACCTCTGTTTCCTCAACGTTCTCGCCCTCGGCGGCTTTACTCTTGTTCTTCTTCGACTTTTTGCTGACGCCAGCAGAGGAGGAAGCTTCTGCGCTCATGATGTACGGGTTGCTGTTAAGGTAGTCGAGCTACAAAGCTGTAGAAATAATCTTGAAATCAAACCTGCTCAGAGTGGACGGCCTCCATCGCAGAAATAATCTCAGAAATAATTATTCGGATAGCAGATTTATCATTTTTTATCCCGAGAGTGCCACACTGACATATTTTTACCCTATTACGCGCGCGTCTCGTCTTTAATCCCATTTATCACTGTGCAACGCGTTCCGGACATGAATTCATGCAATTCACAGTGTTACAATCCTCTACTACCACCCGTCAGTCTCTTGTAGCTTGTCTTCTTAGTGAAGGCATAACTTGTTCAACACCCATACCAAGGCAGTCAATCAGCGACTCGTCTAGGTCTTGAAAGAACAAAGTGTATACGACGATCGCCCATCATGGAGGCCTCAAGGTTTGTATGACTCTAGGAAGGACAGTCACGTCAGACAGCCCGCTGACATCCACCGTCCTCACGCGTCATATAGTTCCTCTAATACGCACAACCAGCCGCCCGGCACCCCTTCTCATGCCTCCCTCCTTCCTGCTCTGTCTCCTTCAGCGACCATCGAGCAGACTCCCGCACCCCTCCATACTCTGCCATCGCATTTGCACCAGCAGCCTCCACCACCGCAGCCACGTCTGCCACAACCGGGTCAACAGGTACAAGGTGGCATGCATCCCCCTCCCCCACAGCAAATGCAAGGCTCAACGCAACATCAAAATGTCTTTGGATCCGTAATGGGCACTGTACCCGGACGCGGACCGACTGGTACGCCACAGTCAGGCGGCCCAGCTCAGGCAAAAGTGTATGCGAGTGTCTACTCCGGGGTGAGCATAAGTCATGTTTTAGGTTCACGTCTGATTCTTGCTGACCTTCATTGCCTCTAGGTACCCGTATTCGAAGCTATGATTCGAGGTATATCGGTCATGCGTCGAACATCTGATTCGTGCGTTCTGTCTATTTACCGACGAAAGGTCAGACTTTGTGCTGACTATTTGTCATGTAGTTGGGTCAACGCAACGCAGATCCTCAAAGTAGCCGGTATTCACAAGTCCGCGAGGACCAAGATTCTCGAAAAGGAAATATTACCGGGCGTCCACGAGAAGGTGCAGGGCGGATGTGAGTAACGCGTCGATGACAAGACCGCAAGACCACTCAGCTAATACAACCGAATCAGATGGCAAGTATCAAGGTACTTGGATCCCATTCGAGCGAGGGCAAGAACTCGCTTCGCAATATGGTGTTACGAACTATCTTGCACCAATATTCGACTTCATTCCATCTGCCGCTGCTATCGCGGCTTTACCGGTCATCCGTACTGGCACACCAGACCGATCAGGTAACAAGGGAACGCCAGCTATGACTGGCTACAACCCTGGCCTCATGTCTGCAGGACACACACCGACGGCTTCAGGTAGTGGCCGGGTGATTTCTCCCTATCCTGGACATGGACAGCTTCCACCACCTCCACCGCCACATTTCGCCAATGGCGACGGTCAAATGATGGCGATGCCCCCTCACCCTTCCGCCATGGCCTACCCTGGTCAGCAGCAAATGATGTACTACGCCCCGCCGCAGCATCAAATGTATCCTGTTGATGACAAGCGCGGTGTGGCGATGGCTATGACGCCGACCATGAGCGGCGACGGTGGTGCTTCGCTAGCGCCAGCAGCAAACATCAACGGTATCGGACTGCCACCAAGTGGATCGGATGTGTACATTGACCAATACGGACAACCTCATCCAACGTTCCAAGCATCAGCCTACACTATTGATACAGACATGGCTCCTCCGCCAGCGAAACGCCAGCGATCTGAGGAAGAGCAATACGTCAATGGGGAAGCGCAGGAAGCCCAGATACCAGAGGAAGACGATGATGACTCGGATTCTGCGGATGACATCCGCGACGCGCCCCCTCTTCCTGCCACAATGCGCCTGAGTAATAAGCCTTTACGACCTCGACCGAACGCGAGTACGGGAAAGATACGGTCCAAGCTACTCTCATTATTCTCAACCGAAGGTCACGTCGACGTTCGAGGTGTCTTTGGCCTGGCGCCGGATCAGCCTATAGAATTTGACATAGATATGGTCATCGATAGCCAAGGACACAGTGCACTGCATTGGGCATGTGCTCTCGCCCAATTACCGATCATCTCCCAACTGATTGACCTTGGCGCGGATATCCACCGAGGCAACTACGCGGGTGAAACACCCCTAATTCGATCTGTTCTCACCACAAACCACGCCGAGGCAGGAACATTCCCTCAGCTGCTGGAATACCTGGCACCGTCTATCCGCACATTAGATCACGCCTACCGTACCGTCATTCACCACATCGCATTGATTGCAGGGATCAAAGGACGCGCAAGCTCTGCCCGAGCCTACATGGCGAACGTGCTGGAATGGGTGGCGCGCGAACAGCAAGCGGCTGCTACCGGTTCTACAGCTGTGTCAGTCGCAGGTGATGGTCTTGATGGAGTCAGCTCAAATGGGGGTTCGAGTACAGTCAGCTTGAAGACTTTGGTTGACGTACAGGATGTTCACGGCGATACCGCTTTGAATGTTGCTGCTCGTGTGGGCAACAGAGGCCTGGTCAACCTTCTTCTCGATGCTGGGGCAGACAAGGCAAAGCCGAACAAGTTGGGCTTGAAGCCGGTTGACTTTGGGTTAGACATTGAGGTGAGCTTCATTGGGTTCAAGGACTTGACTCCTGCTCAAGTGCTGATAATGGTGATATCATACAGGCTCTCAAGGTTTCAACCTCTGAAGCGATCGTGTCCAATCTCAAGTCAGAAGTGCTCAAGCCCGAACGGAAAAGCCGAGATGTGCAAAAAAGTGAGCGGACATCGCGAATGACACCCTCATCAAGCTGACTCCTTGCGACAAATAGACATATCCGCCATCTTTGAGACTATCTCCGAGACATTTACGTCAGAGATGTTGGCCAAGCAGACCAAGCTCAATGCGACCGAAGCATCAGTACGACACGCCACTCGTGCTCTGGCTGATAAGCGACAACAACTACACCGCGCCCAAGCTAGAGTAGGGGAGATGGAATTGCTCGAGCAGCGCGGGGAGAATGTTCGACGTGCCTTGAGCGAGATGACCAACTCCAGCTCCAACTCAAGCGGCAGCGAGTGGACTGGACGAGATTTGTTATCCGCTGAGAAAGCAAGCGGCGGTAGTTCTCAGCCGACTGCCTTTAGACCAGTACCGCACTTGTCACTCAACGGTCATGATCAAGCCATTAAATCTGAGGCTGGAACTGACAACATCCCTTTGCCTGAAAGAGGCGCTGAGAACGCCCTGACAACATTGAGGAAAATGGCGTTATGGGAAGACCGGATTGCGGCCGTACTTCAGGATAGGATCTCAACACTCGAAGGGGAAGGCGCGGATCGATCCATAAAGTACAGGAGGGTTGTTGCTCTGTGCACCAAAGTGCCCGTGGAAAGGGTGGACGGGGTGAGTGTTGACTTGCTGCAGCTGCTATGCGACGAGTCATTCGTCAATGATATATGATGCTGACGGCGCGCTCTGATCGTTAGATGCTCGACGAACTGGCTTCTGCTATAGAATCAGATGGTCAGTCAATTGATCTGTCAAGAATACCAACGTTCATGAGCCGGATGAAGGAGGGCAGGGCGTGATTGGATTGTCAAAAGAATGTGGTCGTGAAAGATGATCTGAGATCTAGCAAGGCATTATTACAGACACGCATGATGGCGAGTGCTGTCGTCCATGAGGCAGATATCAGAGGAGATGAAATGCTGGAAAGGGGAAGCAAGCAGATGAACGCATCGGGTTGTTGTTCTGGGTTATGAAGCGATGCGTGTGTCGTAATGCATGGGAATTGTTGTCTTGCGTTATGAGCAGCTCCGCTCATGCTCTTTTGAATGTCAATGACTATTGGAATGCTTATCATGAGAAGAATGAAATAAAGTTGTTGGGGTCCCCACAATCGCTATCAGCATTGACGGTAGAGTGACGCAGACTTGCCCCAAAAATTCTGTTTATTTGTACAAATACTCGTACCATCATTGCTTGATCTGAAATAGTGCAGCATCGTCACCGTGTTGGTAGGAGGTTTCAGATAGCGAGAGCGAGACCCGATTCTGTATAGTCCACAGCTACAGCGATCACGGGTGAACACGGCACCATGAACAGCACCAAATTCGTGACATCCGCTCGAGCTCGAGCGAGGGCTGGACTAATTGCGCCGTTCCTTTATCCGCGAAACATATGCGGATGTGTCGCTTCTTCTTCCAGATCCAGACAGTATTCGTCCTCGGCCACCACCTCGCACAGCGTGAGCTACTCCAGCTCCTTCAACCCCGCAGAGTCCTCTTCGACTCGGCCGTCACCTGCAAACTCATCAAAACACGTTCGTGCGTCTGATATGAGCTTGAGCTCGAGCTCGAGCCAACCTGCGCGGACGTACTCTACAGCGCCGAACCCGCCGCATATCCCTGTGATTCGTACGTTGGCTCAACTCCGGCGGTGGAGACGAGCAGCGAGAGAAAAGGGGTTATCAGTCGGTGTCGTTCCTACCGTAAGTCAGAAGCTTCTCCTCTCCCTCGACCCAACGACCCAGCTGTCTGGGCGGACGATACTAAATCGTCAAACCAATAAGCTTGTGGGATATACAGCTGACTAGTCTCCCTCATTTCTCTTAGATGGGCGCACTGCACGAGGGACACTTGGATCTTGGTGAGTGCCAACACCATACCACTTATCAACTACGTTCTCAGACGCTCAAACTTATTATGTGTGACCAAACGCTGCAGTCCGCGCATCTATGACTAGGAACCCTTTGACCATCATGACGCTGTTTGTCAACCCCATGCAGGTGAGTCTTGCTTCGCTTCCCTTAGCATACCGCTATACAGAAGTGCCTTGAATGCCATCCGTCCGAATCTGTCTTCGTTCCTGCCTCTTCTGATTCCTTGTCTATACTTTCAAGGCTGACATACACGGACACTGATGCAGTTCGCGCCGCACGAAGACCTCTCCGCTTATCCTCGGCAATTCGAGCGCGACCTCGCTCAACTCCAGACGCTGCTCGTCCGTTCTCCTGCACCAGCATCATTGCGAGGCTTAGGGATATCTGAAAACGAATCGTTCCGTCCTTCGAGCTCGACAACAGGCTCCACATCCGGAAGCAGCGGCAATCACGAGATCGAGAGTCAATTAGTAGTTTTTGCGCCTACGCCGGATGTCATGTATCCTCTCAAAGGAGAATTACAGGATCTGACAGCTCATAAGGGAGTCAGCGTCGATGTCAAAGGGTGGGGAGAGGTGATGGAGGGTGCATCGAGGCGTGAGTAATCTTTCGTTGGGCGAGCTGCCTATAACTCGAGTCGTTGCAGTCGTGCTGAGAGCTGATGACTGTTATCTTGACAGCCCAATTCTTCAAAGGAGTGGCAACAGTATGCACGAAGCTGTTCAACGCGGTCGAGGTGAGTGCGGCAGCATGTCCATGACTGTTTCAGTGTACTGGGTGCAAGAATCGACTGACACAACCATTCACATATAGCCAGACCACGCATATTTTGGTCAAAAAGACATCCAGCAAGCGCTGCTCCTCAAAATCAGTAAGTTTCGTTCGGCCATATCGGTATCCGCACTGACAGCTCAACGCCTGCAGTGGTGCAGGACCTTTTACTTTCCCATCCCACTACAGAAAACCTGCATATCCTGCCGACTACACGCGCAGCTTCCGGTCTCGCACTCTCATCCCGAAATGCGTATCTCTCGCCTGCGGAGTTGAGCGTTGCACCAGCGCTCAACCAAGCGCTATCCGCGGCGCAAGAGCTGTATGCTTCTTCTGGCAAGTCTGTGTCGGGCGAAGAGCTAGTTTCAGCAGCCACCAAAGTCATTTTGGACAAACAGCAAGAGGTGTTGAGCGAAAAGGCAGATGTCGAGATGAACCTGGATTACATCGAAGTTTTCGACAAGTCCACTTTCGAGCCTGTCCGAGGAGCAGTGGGAGGAAAGAATATGGTCATTGCTGGTGCACTGTGGGTGGGGAAGACTAGGTTGATAGACAACCTTCTCCTTGGTTGGCAAGTTGATTAGTCGCGTTAATACGGCCTGAGAGGTTCACGTGGACACTGTTATATACGATTATAGAGTAACGATTAATGCATTTATAGATGCGTCCAGAGGGTATGATGCTGCAGGGTATGTATGGTGATGATAATATAGACGCTGATAAAGTGATGATCGATCAATCTGTAAGGTGGCCTTGACCGCACTCCAGCGATTGCCGCCGTTCCTGTTCGTAAGAATTTTCTCGCTGAGTCACTACAAAGCGATAGTGTGGAAATTGGGAAAGACCAATTCGTCTACCAATGTCTTCCTGACGACATCAACGATGAATCGCTCGACTTTGCCGACATTCCGCAAGACATGGGCGTCGCTGTGCCCTATCTCACTCTCGATTTGGAGGTGGGGGAGTAATCGCTGGCCTATAGGTAGGGGTTTCTCTTCTTGGAACCTATCATTGAAAGGGTGTTGACCTGATGCTGACGCTGATGCAGATGTGTTGGCCGAGAGACACTCGCCACTTGATCCCACACCGTCTTCGTCCACTATAGTCAAGTGAACTCGATGCTTGTCCCCGCTGTACGCCAGCACTATCTCGGCATCTAGCTGGAAACCCGTGATAACCAGCTTGAGCGGTAAAGCCATGAACAACGATGAAGGGTAGTTGACTTGTAGAGATGTCAACAGCGTAATTTGTAGATCGGAAGTGTGCGATAAGTGTAGATGTAGTTGCAGTGAAGGGATGGACGAAGATGATGAGGTGGAGGATGAAGAAGCGGGAAGACCGCGAGGTCGAGCTGGCGGCGAAGGCGGTAAGGACGACGTCGGATGATGTGTTGGCGAGTCAATCCTGCGACCGTGCGGCGCGGACGTGATTCGTAATTGTCCGTTACGACTATGATTGTTGGCGTGACCGTAAACAGAACCGAACCCAGCTATTGATGCAGGTCGCCGATTGCTGCTGCCAAAACCTATGACAGATGCTGCGGGAGATCCGACACCTACATGGGACACTCGTCCTGCGCCGTACATACCGGTACCGGCGCCAGCACCAGAAGAGAAGAGCGATGGGTTCAACCCTGGAGTCGAAGGTAAGTGCGAAGTGTATGAGAACGCGTACGGATCCAGAGGCAGAGGGAAAGGGATGAATGGGCCAGATGCTGCTCCGCCGAAAGAGCCGGTCGAGAAAGATGACATGGAGACGGGTCGGGATCTACCATTAATCCCTGTATTCGGCACAGGGTTGGATGTACTTCGATACGATGGCTGGGCGCGTGAGTAGGCATGGCGGGTGTTGTCGTCTTGGTTATAGTTGTTTGGAGTGTATGATTCTTGTCTTGCGTGATTGCCGTGATCTTGCAGAAACGTGCGGTGGGCAGCTGCGGACGCAGACGCAGTGGGATAGTCTGATTCGGATGGGGAAACGGCGTGATTCTCAAAGTCGTACTTTGCTTGGTGACTCGGCGTACGACTTTGTTGATCTCGATCCTGCTCGTCCTGATCTCCCTGATCATCGCCCTCGTCGAAAACACGCCATACGTCCCTTATATCCCTAATCTCAATATCCGGTGCATGCGAGCCGAATTCGAACGAGGTCACTTGGATAGGTCCGATGAAAGATGGTCTTGACGCTTTCGATAATTGCTCGTTCAATAGTGATATCAGAGACGAGGAGAATGAATCTGGATTCAGACCTTCGGCTGTAGATGATGTCGACGAAGATGAGGACGGCGGAGTCGAAAGCAGTGACCAGTCAATGTCCAATGACATCTCGACTGCCTCTGTTGCACGCACTCGCTGTCGCTGACTGTCGCTTTTGCTGCCTCTCGCTGTCGCTGCACCACTCCAAGCACCTTACAATTGCGGATCTAAGTTATCGAATATACAAAGTTAACAGCGACTTTACGAATGTTCATGTTTTGACATCTCGAAACTAGTTGACCTCCACAATTTTACACTGCTACTGAATCCTCTCGCAGCAGCACTCCAAGCGCCTCCGATACACCGCGATCGGAAACTCGACTATGCAATAAGTCCAAACTCGCAGATCATGTTGATACATACACAGCCGCAAGCATAAAGCAGCATGACTACATCTATGAGGTAACACAAATGAGAGACTGGCAAGCACCCCTGAACACCACTACCGCCTCCTTTTCTGCTTCTTCTGCCCTGTAGGCTCCTCGCCGTCACGACTTCGCTTCTTACCAGCGGGTCGAGGCACTTTACGTTCCCTGTTCCTGTTTTTGACGTTCTACGGAGACGCACACGGATCAGCTGATTAGTCCGACTGATACGACCTATACAGCAGAACTCACGGCTGTGGTGTAGAAGTTGATAGCTTGCTTCTTGTTGGTTGTCATGCGCTTGTCTTTCGACTTCTTCGAGCCCTCTTCTTCCTCTTCGATATCCTCAGCTAAAAAAGGAGAGTTAAGTCAGCGTTGCTCACTGATTTAAGATGACGCAACCAACTTACCCTTTCTCTTGCCCGCCTTCTTGCTTGAAGGAGGTGCAAAGTCAAGTGCTACTTCTTCCTCGTCGTCGTTCTCTTCGTCCTCGCTCTCATCCACCTCCTCCTCGTCATCATCATCATCCTCTTCATCCTCAGCCTCATCATCTTCCCCGTCCACAGGTAAAGCGGCAAACTTGGAAGGCCCAGCCTCCCCAGGGAAGATGTCGTCCCAAGCCAGCTCGCCTCCCTCTTCTTCCTCCTCGTCCTCATCGACCTCTTCGTCTTCAGCGTCTGCCTTGTCGGCCGCCTCTCGCATCTCGACGTCGTCCTTCTCCTCCTCGAACCTCTTAACGTCATCACCCAAGAACTTAGGCATAGTGATAATGGCCCGCAGAGGCTGCTCGACACCCTTAACTCTCTTCTCACCAAGAATCTTGCCCAAAGACCGTTCTTGCTCCTCAAGAATATCCCTCGTCTCTTCGGTCTCCTTCTTTTCAGCAGCAGAAAGCTCGCGCTTCTCCTCGTTCGCCTTGGCAGGCGGCATTCGGAAGTACGGAATCTTGCCTCGGATCCAGTCGTTCAGGACCATCTTTGCGGCCGCTTCTTGGTCGGGCTCACCACCCTTGAGCAGTTTTCCGGACTTTTTGGCAATAGCAGACAAGAGGATCGCAGAGCCTTGCTCTCCATGCCAACCGCCCTCCCGATGCTCAAGACCGTACGTACGCTCAATGTACTCGGGCCTCACGCGTTCGAGCAATGCTGGAATATGTTCTGCTGGTGTAGCGAGGTTCTCCACACGAACGACACCCTTGAGGACAGTATCGGTGTCGGAGTCCTTTGCTGAGACGGGAACGATACCGGGACAGTCAATCAGGTAGATTCGCTTCATCAATGTGATGTATTGCCACACTTTAGTCTCTCCTGGGATTGGCGCAACAGTGCAGACCTTTTTCTTTTTGAGCGTGTTGATGATACTTGATTTACCGGTGTTGGGGTATCCGATGAAACCGACAGAAATTTGCTTTTTGTCTGAGTGCAGAACAGAGAACTGTCGAAGAAGCTGAATAAGCGAGCCTTTGCCGAATGAGTTGTTGATCGATGCGTGCATGGCGATCGTCGGTGCTGAGAGAGACAGGTGCTTGACCCATCGAGCCTGAGCAATCGTCAGCGCGAATGCTTTAACTCATAAGACACGCTGATTTGAATAACCATGGAAGAACAACCAAAAAGGACCAAGTATGTCTGACACCAAACCAAGGGATCTGGATTAGATGCTGCACAAGGCACACCCAAAACCCAACTCAATCAGGTCAACCACCGCCTTCCCAGACCCCTCACCAACGTCCAGAACGGACGTGGCTTGAAGTTTTCCATTGCCTCAAAACGAGGCGCGGAAAATGGGGTATAGGAGGGAAGGCGCTCGTTCTCCCACTCTCGTAACGGTCCAAACGTGTATGTATTGCCGAAGCGCACGTGAAGCCCTGACTGGAGTGTGGGATGGAAGGGAATAAGAGGACAACGGGGTGAAAAGAGGGATGCACGCGAGTAATTCGAGATAGAGGGATAGAGGTGAAAGACTCACAGTCACCCAGGTGGGCACAAGATCAACCTTGTTGAGCACATATACCAGGTGCTTGTGCGCTTTCTCTTTCCGCAGGTATTCGACGACGGGCTTACATCGAGTACCGAGAGGATCTCTAGCATCTAGGACGTGGATGACAACATCGGAAGAGTCGAGCACTTTGTACAGCTCTCCCCAAATACGACGAGAGGTTCCCTTGGCGTAGATTGGTTCACGGGCAGTCGATGTGGTGGGGTGGTAAATGTCTGCGGGGTCGGCTGAGTCGGCTTCTGCGGCGAGAATAAGTCAGTCGGGAATCAAGCATTTAAAACAGAGTTATACTTACGAGCTGCCTCACCCTCCTGCTGAGATGCGGTTGCCGCAGCAGTAGATGACTCGCCAAGCTCTTCAATGCTGCCAATCTCGAGCTTAGGTCGCTTTCGCTGCGCCTTTGGCCCGAAGGTATTGGAGAAAGGCTCCGTCTCAACAATGTGTGGGCGCTAAGCAGATTTTGTGATTTATCTGTCAGCTGATTGTTGGATAGTGACAGCCAATCAACTCACCTTGCCGCCGTTCTTTGATTCGTCCTCGAGTAAACCCATTGGGAGCTTGTTTCGTCTCAGCAAGACTGAGTATGGGTCTGCCTTGTGATCTTTCAACGCTGTTCTGAAGTGGTCCAAAGCGGTTTGAGAGATGACTCTGGTGTTGCCTAAGAAAGAGCACATGGGAAAGTATTGACATCAGCTGGGATCGTCGTCGGCAGAGAAGAGAAGGCTGGACGTACCGAACCATCGCCTGTCCGGCTTGACTCGACCCGGGACAGCCTCCGCCTCTGTCTTCTGGAAAGCAGCGGCTTGCACTATGTTACCATCTTTATCCCGAACGGCTTTTCCGCCATTGAGCATCTTCAGCCTCGAAGCAGCCTTGGCATCGCGGTAGAAGTTCTCGCCTATGGCGTTCAATCGTATCCGTCAGTATAAGTTCTGGAGGAATTGAGGCTGAACTGTCCTGAATAGACAAGCTGATAGCGAATGGAGGCTCAGACTCACCTTTGACCCTCTTCAAGCTGAACTCTGTTTGGCTCCCGGCAGCAGACTTTCCTTTGGTCTTGCCAAAGCCAGGATTGGCTTTTCTATCATGGTTCTTTCCCTTGGCCATCTTGACTGAATCTCTATGTGATTCAAGAAATGGCAGACAATGTGGATAAGTAAGAAGAAGAGTGAACACTGCAAATGGACAGAAGTGGATAGGAGTGATTCTGAAATTTGACGGCGGCTTCAACTTTTTTTTACCCTTGATATTACGTAACTCGTTGCTCTTGTGGGTAGCGCTGCATGTTGCTTTGCTCTGCTTTACTCGACATCCTATTTGGTCAACTCCCCTCCTCTCTAGGCTGCACAAATCTGAAGCACTCATCAAGCATGTCCACAGTATACCGCACACTCGTGAGTCTTTGTCTCTATGCTCTTGTGGCGCGCTGTAATCGGTTGGCCAAAAGCTCACTTGTGCTATCCGTTTGCTCGTCTCATCTCACCTACGCTTCATCTCTTGCCGTGACGATCGCATCGCCCTCAGCAACGGTACGCTCACGAGAGCCCCGTAGCATTCTGGTCTCTCGCCATTGGATTCTCAGGTGGGTTTTTCGCTTCTTCTACCCCTATGAAATCTCTACATTACCGGACACTGGTCCGGGGCGGAGGACGAGCTGACTTGTTTCTGTTCATTTCCGGATTTAGGTCCCGCAATGGTCCTCGTCGTTCCTCCTATCCGAAAGTCTATGGGATACAAAGCACCCGAACGAATTCCTACTACCTACCCAGGTAAGTTGCACAATACACTCATGCCCATCTCGCTTGCTCCGCGTTTGTGTGATCCTGTATCGGGAAACGCTTCAGATACAGCTCTCTCTCTCCCCCAATCATCCGTGGCCATGTCACCATAGTGTCGGCTGAACTACGCTGATATGCCCCTATATCTCCCGATCAGTGCCAAACCGACCGCGACAGGCTGTGACCGGCTACGAAGACCCATAGATCTCTTGATGCGCATAGGATGAATCATGGTGGATTTCAGGACGGTTTCAAGGTAGTGATGTGAGCGAGGGATATGCACTGCATGACAACCATGTTTGCGATTGTGGGGGATCGAGCAGCTACATGGACTGGGAGTCTTATCAGCTAAGCTATTTTACAACGCTCTCCACTGTGGTGTCTGCCAGCGACTGAGCACAACCAAAATGGGGGATATACAGTGCGCTAACATATGGCAACAAATGCGCAATCTTTGCCACGATGTCGGCCTGAGCGGGGAGATGACGAGCTAATTCCTCGTGGGACTGATCGCGGAGATTTCATGGTCACACTTGACGCTGATGCCTATTCACGCTGTGACAGCATGGCTGTTTTTCCATCTGACATTTATTTTTACCGGTTGACCCTCCTTTGGATGGTCCTCAGGGCCTGTAAGCGTCGTCAAGGACACATGTCGTCTTCTCGGCGACGCGGGGATGATCAGGGCGTTGGGACATTGATTACATCTGATTTCATGTGTTGCTCTTCCTTGACGACGGGATTTGAAATGACTGGTTCTCGCCTCGCGACGTAGAACAACTGAACCCTCAATCCCTCATATATGTTCTTACCTTACTGAACAAATTTGATAGAAGCACTATTCACCTCTCTCACCATACACGAGCTCCGAGTAAGCGTTGACGTACACTTCTCGACGGTCTTCAGGGTCAGATACTGTATCGACACTGCATACTTGTAGTCGCCGTGAGTCGACCAACGACGAAGACGGCTGACGCTATCGCAGCTGCAGTCTTCGCTCAACAAGTCACACCACAGGACACTTCGTCGACACTCTCGTCATCATGCCGCCCATTACTAGCCTCAGCTCGACTCCTCCGAAAGATGTGATCAAGCCATACTCCCGTCCAAGCACGCAGAACCTCCCTCCCACACCTCAGAGCAATAGACGCTCGAGGATTGTTTCGTATATCGAAGTCAAATCGCGCTCTCCCTCTCCCTCTCCGACTCCTACTCGGGGCAATCTTGTCGGTTCGGTGCACCACATCCCGTCTCCCTGCTCATCGTCTGACGATGATTACGGTTCCGTCTACTCGCCTCCTACGCCGCTTGGATCGCGATCGATCATGGCAGAGGCGGAAGGAGAGGGTTTGCCTCTTCTCTTCTCTGATGAGGACGATGAAGATGAAGATGCCAAACCTGCTCTTCGACGGATGTCCTCCAAGCCCAAGACCCATTCGGACTCTACGAGCAAGGCGAAATCGAAAAGTAACAACGCAACGATAACTTTGCGCAAGTCAAACGGCGGTAAAGCGGCTCCCAGAGCTTGGTCAGCCGAAGAAGATTGGACGATGTTTTGCATCCTTCATCCTAAAGTAGTCAAACCGGATTGGGTTAACATTGCCGATCTCGTCGGCAACGCTAGAGATGCCAAGGTGAGTTGCGCTTCTGTATTTCATCATCCGACGAGCCCTTCGCATACATTTCGTTAGAAAAGCGAATCGGCGATGGTGGAGTCTTGAATGCTGATGAATAGCCACGTCCCACGCCTTAGTCCTGTCAAAACCGCTATGCTATCCTATCCAAGAGACTCGAGGGCGCAATCAAGGGCATTGGAGGGGCTTAGCTCCTCATGAGTCCTTGTGGTAGCGTCAGCGTTGGCCGTGGCGCCGCCGAGGAAACTTTCAACGAACTGCCAGAATGAGCGGTCGTCGGAGCAAATGAATATAGACTAGAGTGGTTGCTGTGGTATAGTGCACCTCGCGTGAGTATTTGAGTATCAATATATACGATGTATATGTGTACAGTTGCAACATTTATGCTACGCAAAGAGATGCGAACCCCAAAAGCCCAGAGATGGTAATGTTATCGTAATGTCGTATCTCGTTCGTCGACTTCCTCCGTCCTTAATCCCTCCTCCTTTTCTTCTTCGACTTATCTACCACACCGTATGACTCTTTTGTCCAACCTTATTCGATTGCTTCCGAATATGTTAAGCTCTAACTTTTCGAAGCGCGGCTTTAGCTCTATTGAAGACAGCGACGACGCTCGCGGTCCTACTTCTATCTCCATCTTGCAGTAGCATATCTCCTTCACTCGCCCTTCGCATACGAGGAACCGTGTTCCGCCAACTTTCCGATTGTGTAGCGAGGTCTGATTGCGCTAATGCTGATGGTTCGGGGTACTGGGCCAGGAACGCACCAAGCGTCATGATATCGGAATGTATTGTACCAGGAACCGGGGCGTCGTTCGTCATCCGTGCTCGACTAGAATTCGACGCGCAGCTCGACGGAAGCTCGTGCCATGGCATATCATCGTCTGCAGATTCTGGTCGGCTAGGAGAAGAAGCATCTGTAGGACTATGACCCAAGGAGACAGGCGGAAGGAGGATGGTCTGTCCGCTACGATGCGAATGAGGGGGAGTAGCGAACTCGCTGAAGAAGGGAATATCGTCGCTGGAGATAGTATTTGTAGGCGTAATGGATAAATCGGGTATAGGCTCGGCACTAGACCACCAGGCTGAAGCGTCTCGTGCGCGGTTAGTCGTCAATGTTAAATTGTGGCTGTACTCCTTTTCGTCCGCTGGGAGTATGAGGCCGAGTTGGTTTGTGCTGAAAAGAGATGAAGTGGCGCGGGGGCCGAGGTGCAGCTGGAGATCGTTCTGCGCGTCGTCCAGTGTGGATGTCAAGGTTACATTGCTTGTGACGAATGGCAAAGGTTGTTGCTCGCGAGAATCGGTGTCGGTGTCCAGGTCGAACTCGAATGGCAGATCATCGTATGTTTCTCCAGGGGATGATGGCGAAGGGATAGGTAACGGGAGAGGAATAGGGGAAGGCACGGATGGCGAACGAGCGATAAACTCGTTGAAGCTAAGTGGCGAGTCGTCATCGTCGTCTGCGTCGTCGTCGTTGTCGTCATCTTCATTAAGCTGCGTGTCGTTAGGGCTGGGAAAGAATGCACTTTCAGGCTCAAGCTCGATACAACGTCTTTTCGGAGCACCGGGGCAGACCAGTGAATGAGGTTGAGCCGATGCAGGTGCAGGTGCTGGAGAAGGAGAACGGGTGATGGACGATAGAGCGGATTTTGTGGGTGTGGGTGCGGTCGACGGTCGTCTGGACGAAGACGAACATTGTCGAGGGGCATCGAGTCGTGGGACGGCCAACGAACTTTGGGTGGGAAATAGCGATGGACGCGCAGACATCGCCGCGGGCGAGAGGGAGAGGGAGCTCATCGCGATAAGCTATTGACGCTGATTCGCGTTTGAATCTTCAATGAGGCTAAGTGCGCTGTGAGGGTCGAATGGTGGAAAAGTATCGAGGCAATTTGCGAGAGCGCGAGAGGGCAGCGGGCCAAGAACGGAGTGGCAAGAGATGAATAGCTCGTGAGCAATTCTTGCGCTTACTGTACGGATTGTTCGCCAATCCAGAGCGCCTTGGGCGAGACAGGGGTAGAGTCTGAGTATCGATGTGAGTAGTGGGGCAGTAGAGCAGTGAAGCACAGAGCGGTGGGGCAATGAAGAACTGTCTTGGCTCAACTCCCATCCCGCGAGCACGAGCCACTTATATACATTGAAGTGCAAGCGCGAAGTTTGAGGAGGGTACTGAATCATGGACCTCGTAAATGGTGAATAGTGAATCATGCTCCACCTGTCTGACGACTCCAACGGAGCTTGCCTGCTTGCGTCGGATAATACCTCGCATTCATACTTCTCCATCTCCATCTTAGCTCGATTGGGCTTGGCACTTCCGCATTCAATTGCAATCACAACCACAATGGTATCTCGTGATTTTTCTCTTACTTATTAATGTGGCAGCGCGGGGTGGAACGAGGCACCGAGTCAGAGTCTAATCAGCGGACCGTTCCTCAAGTTCATTTCGTAATTCTGGCGCCAGGGGCGAGGCGTAAGGCGAGACAGTACAGGCAGGAAGCAAGGAGCAGGGAGCAAGGAGGTATGATTCATCTGCTCATATGCCATGTATTATGTACCAGGTGCCACGTGCGAGACAATTGAGATTTGGATCCTGCTTGGCTCTGGATCCAGAGCTTATTTCCGATAGAACATTACGGCTGCGACTGTACCTTCTTCAGCGGAAAACATTATGTTAGTTCTGGTAATGCCAAGAACGAGGGTGGGAACGGACACGGCTTGATTGACTTCTCCGTTTGATTTCAGGTTCGGCACGGTGCTATCTGCGTTCTGCGGCGGCATTGCTGATATGCATGAATAATTATTACCAGCGATGTAAATAGTGTTCACTTATTGCAGGGGGTACGTAACCAGTCAACGGTACGTAACCAGTCAACGATATTTGCCGGCTGCTCTAGCGTTAGCCAGAAGACTACCATGAAGCACGGACGCAATTCGTTGATCCGCGGCATGGCATGCCCTGTCCAAAGGGGCGCGCTGTCGCGTGATGAGTCATGCTTAGCAATGCATATTGCTGTATGAAGGCAGTTTCGGCACCGATTTGCCGTTCATCCTTTTATGTTCCGTTCATGTGGGTTTACGACGGCGACGACAATAGGAGCAGTCGAGAATCAACCCCAAAAACATGGCTGACATGAGACTGAACAATCCTTTTCAACGTGATCCGAAGTTATCCCGAGTATGCTCGTTCTCATGCGTTGCGATATCGAAGAGTGCGCAATCAGCCACAAACAACCGATTCCAACGGGAAGCTCAAGCCTTGTTCAAATACTTAACCCTGTCTAAGCGTCGATCACAAACCACCACTCAAGAGCCGATCACGCTCTGCACGTAAGCTTGACATACCGACGGAACCGCTTGTCTCGTAGCTGTATGATATAGTAAGTGTAATATGCTGACTTGGTATTTGTTTCGCGGAGAGTCTCAGCCAGAGTCAGAATTACGACTCGTTCCGCTGGAATGAAACGCAACGACCCACGGAAAGACCCGTGATCCGTTGTGCAACGATCATGAATCAGCGATCGGTACAGCGATAGTGATTGGAGGCCACTGGGTGTCGGAACATGGTAGTGATACCTGTGTCAATCTGTCTTGAACAGTTTGTTTGATTTCTTGGCATAACGGAATGGAGTAAAGTGATAATCGATCACTGGCTGTCAAGTGTCAAGATACTCCAAATCGTTGAGTCAGAAATGACCTGATGCTTTGTCATTCGGATGGCAGGAAGGTGCTCCTCCTATCGACGGACATCAAAGCCTCACCAATGATAGGCAAAGAGAGTAAAGAGGTACTCGCCCAACTGCTTCCTTGATTCCATATTACCCAAGTATGTGCGTGCGTGCTGAGGTAAGTATGCGCGTCGAGTTGCCTTTCATTGTAGCAGTAACCATGGCTTACCAGGTAAATCTGATTGGCTGATATAGCAATCACACAATCAGTAACCTCGTATGGTATACGCCGCATTACTCCTTGTCGTACAAGTGACCATTTGCAGCTCGTGAAGCACGAGTATGCGAGCAAACTCGTTATAGGCGACATACTTTCACTTCAGAGGTAAGAGTGATCTGAGCTCATACATACTCATCCGCCGGGGAAAAAAGGACGTTGCCACCAATGACGGAAGATTGTTGACATCTCACAGTCTGGCAAGTCAGCGAAATTGGTCTAGCAACTAAGGCGGTTACCCAAGCTGGACCTCAAACACTGGAATCCGAAATGGCGAAGTTTAGTATGGTACATGGATCGACAGGCGGGTTTTATACATGCTCATGCAGGATAAGATCCGAGGTATCCCTGTGGAGTGTGCATAGCAGTGAGAGTAGCAGCGGCAATGGCGATTGATCAAGGGCTGTGGTTGTTGTTTACCTTTTTACATACAATATGAAACCATCGGATGGGGTCTGTGCGCGACTTCTTTTTCTAGTTTAATTTTCAGGGTTATATCATCTTGGCTGTTTGGGTCTGTAGTCTGTGCGTAAACAAAGTGTTACTAGCACACTACTGCATCATTTGCATGCATTGTCACTCTTTTTACTCCTCAGTAACCACCACTATTCACTATACACACATTCTTCAGCAGATACTACTCGACAACTAAACAACAGCCCTGCGCCAAAACGATCTCGCCTCCCCCCAGCCCATCACCAACTTGACCAACTCCTTTTCATAGCTCAAGCCATATCGACAAACGCAAGCATCGTCGCGAAGATGGCTACTTACATGTCTGCCCACTCGCCAATGGGCGGATCACCCCATGCTGGACCAAGCACCAGCCCCAACATGCACAACAACAACAGCTACGAAGCGCCCTACCAATCTCGGTACGGGTATCAAGGACCGACCTCATCGCCTCAGCTGGGCTATCGATCGCCTCTCGCCCAGTCAGCCCAGGATGCTTATTCATATTTCCCTTCAAGTCACTTGACGGCACCAAGCCACCAGCCTAGTTCAGCTTATGACTGCACAAACATCGACGATGTCGCCTATCGCTACTCGGCCGAATTCGATCGTGCTAGGGGCACACCTACAGTCGGACTCTATGCCCAAGACGGTCTCTGGGATGACGAAGACGAGCAGCACCGCCAAGTCAGCTACCATCAACAGACCTTTACCGACCTGTCAGAATCAACGTCACAAGCGACCGCAACAGCATCTTCATCCCGCAAGACCTCGTTGGCAGTCCCCACCTCCAAGGGCAGAAGTAGAAGTGGCACAATAGCGACAGTGCTTGCGGAAGAAAAGCACAAGTCAAATCACCATTGGGCTTGGACGAAAAAGACTCCTGTCATGAAAAGCCCCACAAAAGCAGTCGAGGAGAAGGACAGGCCGGAGAAAGGACTGAAGAAGCAGAAGAGCAAAGGTCTCCTTCGCGGCAAGGGCAGGAGAGGCGAATTGATCGTCGATGTTCCGCCAGAAGCAGATGAATCGGTCAGTTGCTGTCTGGTTGTTGCGAACAGGCCATCTGACAATGATCTCTCTCTAGTTCGAGGCACCCCCACCATTGCCCTCCACACCTGCATCCTTTCTCACGCAGTCATCGCCCGCATCTTACACAGGGCCTTTCTTATCGCCCGTCAACTACCCTTCACCCACTCTTGCCTCTCCTCTGCCTCCACCGGAGCCAGCAGTCGCGGCAAAAGCTGCCAAAGCAACGTCTTCCTGGAAGCGAGGCGTGCAGAAGCTCTTCAAGTCAAAATCTTCCGCGGCTTTACGAGATGCCGCTTCAAAGGAATCAACCCCGCCGCCTTTGCCAAACCTACCCGGGCCATCACACCATGCTCTGGGCAAACCCTTTTCCTCTTCAACTCCTCCACTTGGTGAATCAAGGAGGGCCCACGTGCACTCGATCTTCTCGACTCCGCCATCTGCGACATCGGAATCCTTTGTCCTCCCAAGCCATCCGAGCTTGCCAATGGATCCCTTTGCCTCCAGCTTGGACTTGTCATCCAACAATCCCACTCCGCCACCCACATCACCTTTAGCTCGACTATCACTGAGGCACAACTCACCAAGTTTGCGCGATTTAAAAAGCTTCATCCCTCACAAACCAACACTATCCAAGGCGAGAAGCTTGGCACAAATCCACCCTGGATCAAGTAGTGCCCCATCGGAGAAAACGGAATTCTTCCAGCATACTGGCTCCAAGCTGGCAAGAAGGATGAGTTCTATGCTCAGTCTTAGCTCACATGTTCGTGAGCCCTCGCCAGCAAGCGATGTTCGTTCGCTTGAGCCACCTGCACCTCAGCCTACCTTGGAGCCTCCAGTTGAGAGTCCACCACTTCTCCCTCCACATCCGCCTTATTTTGCTGGCATCGCCGCCAAGCGATCTGCCTCAATCCCCTCTATTATCACTGACGTGTCCACGGAGAGTGATTCTGTCACGCCCCCACCCACAGCTCCTCTTCCTCCAGTCCCACAATCGCCTTCCACCTCCAACCTGCAAGCTCCCATACAGCGAAGCGGATCAGGCGCTGTCCTCCTACCACGCTCAAGATCCACCAGTATGAGCCTGAAAGCACCCCCAACAAGCTCATCCTTTTTCGACTTGTACGAGCAGTTGGGGATATGGCCTGGTGCAGAAAAGGACAAGGAGCGGAAGATGGAGCAGGATAAGGAGAATATGCCTCCAGTTGCAGAAGCCGAAACATCCGAGCCGACTGTGGAAGAGTCCGTCGCCGGACTGGCAACATTGCCAACGTCAATGTCCATCTCGTCGAACATCAGCTGGGACGCAGCACTTAATGCTTTCCCGGAGGCACCTGCCCCTTCGAAGCTGGACTTTGGCGGTCCACAGGTCGGAGATGACGAAGTGATCGAGTCAATGGGAGATCAGTCGATAATCGCCACCGCTGGTGATAGATCGGACGTACTCAGCATTGTTGCATTAGCGGCATCATCTCGTAGCAATTCTCAGCCGACAGCACTCAATGTGTCCACCTCGACTAATGGGAATGAAGCTTCAACGTCGGCGCAATCGGTGAATCGCGGGCGTGCATCGCGCTCGTCGGGACGCTGGCGATACAATGGTAGCGGTGATTCGTCAAGAGAAAGCAGTCCAGAACGACGCGTAGAGCCGACAGCGGATAAGCTTGACGATGCTGAGTCGTCCGACGATGACGCATCGGGCGAGGACGATGTGCCCCTGTCAAAATTGCATCCTACCGCTGCAGCCGCTCAGATCGAAGCCCGTCAGGCGAGGCGTGCCGCTAAAGCCGCGCAAAAGTCGGGACGTGTCGGGTCCGCTAAGCGAACATCAAACGCCAAGGGGCATGGAAGGAATCCGGGCGGAGAGTCTAAGTGGAACGGTGAGGGTGGAGTTCCAGCGGACATTCTCGCAAGAAAGCTGGAGAACGTGCTGTTGATACGCGAACAGAGGGGGGCTGCGGCTGTTTCTTCAGGCTACGGACTGGTAACGGAACAGAGAGTCTCAGCGAGAAGACCTCCGCTCATAAGCTACAACTCGATGCAAGAGCAGCAGCGCACTGCTTCGCAAGAGGGTATCCGTAGAGCTCAGAGCCAGACTCAAGCAGGTACCTCGTCCTCCTCGTCATCATGGCGGTACCAGACCTCTCCGATTCCGCCGATCGTCACTAGGCCACTGCAAGGCGCCTCTGATTTGCTGCCAAGTGCCATTTCGCCGACAGACATGTCCTTTGGACGATTACCCTCCGCTAAGCGTGTCGACCCCGCTTTCGCCACCGCTATGCAGGCGATGGGGTCAGGCTCATCTCACGAGGCAACGTCGAGACAGAATTCGGTTGCTACAATAGCTACCGTATCTAGTCAAGCGCATGGTTCGACCGTCCCACCTGCGCCTCATGGTACTCGAGCCCCCTCAAGGCAAGACGAGCGATCAGATATCACCACAAGCAATACTACAGCCACCCAACATTCCGCGATTTCTTCTACCAGTCGCCAGCGAAGTCGCGCTTTGTCGAATGCTGTTTCTCCGTCCACAAGACAAGAGGAGTCAGCCGCCCTGCATGCGCGGGCGGTGACTGAGCCGCTTCCTAAGCCTGTCCGCTCATCGATGCTTGTTACAGCTGTGATCGGTGCGCTAGACGGGAAGAAGGTCGCTCTCGAAGTGCACCGAAACACCACAGCAAGAGATGTTTTGGTCGCTACGTATCACAGAGGGGATCTTCAGGACGCGGCCGTCGGTATGTCATGGGTGTTATACGAGATCTTTGCTGAATTGGGTTTCGGTGAGTTCCAAACGTTTTGTGTCAGTATCATGAAATCAAGCTGACATTTATTGTAGAACGCCAAGTGCGGGAATACGAACAGCTTCTGCCTATATATAAGGGATGGGACTCGACCGCAAAATTCAACTGTTTCATGTTCAAGCAGACCAACCGTGGAACGCCAACTTGGGCTAAAGTAAGTGTCTTCAAGTCGTCTATTGGACATTTGGCTGATCCTGCTTGTAGACGATACCTACCAATCCGCCTTTCCTTGGGTCTTGGGTGCAGTACGAGACCAAGAAGGGGAAATGGAGCAAGCGATGGCTTGAGACAAGAGGCGGACAAGTTTTCCTCGCCAAGAATGAAAAGGTATGTCGCTCTTCTGATAATTCGTCATGGAAGTGTAAGCTGACGTCCCTGCCAGAACAAGGATGAGATCCAGATCAACACATCATTCTTTGATGTGTACAGCATAACGCGGGCATACGATTCCCCCAGACCTCACGTGTTCGCAATGAAGCGAGGTCAGTCATCTCTACGGTTATAGACAGAACAGAACAATGTGCTGATATCAGGAACGACGTAGCTGAGCCCGCCGCAGCGTTTGAGAACCCTGCCGACTTCTTGCACGTCTTCTCATGCGAAGAGGCTGTGGCGTGGAAGCTCATGGCAGCGATATACGATGCAAAGGTGTGTATGTCGCTTATGTGTTCGTGTGATATGACGAGCTGGTTATTGACGATCTTGTTGTCTTTCCCCGTTGCAGTGCTTCACACTGGCTCAATCTAATCCAGGCTTGATCGCCAATCAGCTCTCCGCCTCAGTGGCACCTGGATCGCAGACCCAAGCTCAAGCTCAACGCCGCCCGACAATCAGTGCGCAACACAGCCATCAGCTTGCGCAACCCCTTGTCAACCTGAATCAGCAAGAAGAGAGGAGCGCGGCCTTCACGGGTAGAGGCTTGTTGAAGATTTAAGTCGGTATACTATTGGGTACTGGTATGAGAAAGGGAAACACAGTGACATGTGGGCGCTGGCTGACATGCGAGTTCAATGAAGATGGACGTGATGTTGTATTGCACGATAAAGGCCATTCCTCAGTCAAGCTCAAAACAACATAGAGATCATTTGTACATGATATGATCTTGTACTATGGATATGTATACTAGCTGTACGCTTGCTCGACATGATGTAACGAGTACATTACCCCCAAAAACACGAGCTTCGCCAATTTGTACAAGATCGTACAAGTGAAACAATCCACTACGCCTTTGCCGTCGCCGTTAGCGTCGTCACTGCTTCTATGCCGCTATACCACTGTGAGTGACAGACTCGTACGCCGATACCGATGGCACGGACCCCGAGTCCAACTTGGAGAATCGATTCATGCTTTCCCTCAATTTCATATCGAACAGTTGTCCGGAAGTTATGGCTTTGGAGGAGAGATCGATCTTGCCACCAGGTAAGATCGGTTGGAAAGCCTGCGACGCGAAGCAAGCGGGTTTGTCAGACCACAGCTTTTCATCATTCATCTTCTTGAGTATTGGAATGAAGCACAAGGATATCGAGCTGACTCACCACGTCGTCGTCGGGCTGAACGAAAAAGGCAAGAGTGTACCTATCCCTTAGACCTGCTTCGCTTTGTTCCCTTCCAATCTGCCCTCGCTCGTCGCCCTGCTGCTGCTGCTCATGACTCTTTATTATGGCGTTGTCGGAACCTTCCTCGACCGATGAGGATTCGGTGGGGAAGATAACCCTGTGCAAAGTAGCTTTGTACGTCCCACTAGACCACAGTTCCATTCCTAATCCGACGTTTACCAAGAACCCGCCTTCGGGAGGGACAGGCGCAGGGAACCACGCATACGCAGATGACTCGGCTTCGCCCTTACTCGGACCGTTAGATAGAGATGTACCATCTGCGTCGGCTGATGTTGGGAGATACACTTGGAGACCCGGCTCGCCGGACGGTTGTTGGAAAAGCAGCGTCATCGTTCCCCAGTCTTTATGCTCTGCGCATCCGAGAAGCATTTAAGCAAGTCAGTACATGTCCCGTATGCCCATGACAGTGCTGCTTCAATCGAAGCGAAAGTACTTCGAGGACATCAAAAATTGTAAAGCTTACCTCCAGCCCTGATATCCATCTCGTTCAGCCTACGCTCCTCGTCTTCGTTCAGTGCGGGATAATGTATGAGGGACATGGCGGTATTCAGTCCGAAAGAGTGGGACTGGCGAAAATGTTCTCTTGGCAGCTGCGACGCGTGTCAAGGTGCATCAGCGTAATGAACCGTAGCGAGAGCACCAGGGGTGCTTCGGCCAAAGATCGCGTTCAGCATAGCCACACAGCCGAGAGCAGTAGACAAGTCCTCCTGAAGCCTTTCCCTCGGCTACGGCATCCCCCAAGGAAGTGCACAAGACCATCCCTCGTGCGACTCTTGGTCTGCCCCAAGCCATGGTACAAGCACCATCGCGCAAGACCGCTCTCATTCACAACTCTGACATCGCGAAAGCCTTTTTGGCCGCACTAGTTGTTCGAGGTCCGAGGTCCGAGCTGGTGAATGAACGCAGACTCACCTCGAGAGCCAGGGCGAACAGCTCCATCAACCTCTCGCTAACATCATGACAAGCTTGATAGAACCGCTTGATGGTCTGTGTGGCTTCTGCATCATCCTTGAATGGCGGAGGCATAGATTGAGTGGTATTGGCGCAGTACTTTCCGTATGAAAATGTCCTGCAACGACGAATAAGCAGGCATCACACAAGCGAGGGTATGTGTTTGAGGCGTGGGTGTGAAATTGATAGTAAAATTTGGTGACTATGGCTCACTCTTTGTGATCCCTCTTCCCTTCACCTAGAGCTTGGGAGAGAAGTTTTGTGTACCCTGATCCAGAGCGTCCGGCGAGGTAGTCGTCCTTCTTGCTCATGTCGAGATTGAAGAATGTTTTGGACTGCGAGTATGGAGTAAGATTGACATATGAGCGTTTGCTGGACGAGTACAATCAGAAGAAAGGCACAGAAATAGCCACTCGCATCCAGTGATGAGAGGATCACTGTGTGTGGGGAGTACGCGAAGCGAAGTGATATGAACATGATTCTTGTGTCAAGACAGCACTTACATAGTCGAACATGTCGTGCACATCTTGCTTTGCTGGACCAGCGTTGATCACAGCGAAGAAGCCCACTGAGCCCAAGGCATGTTTGATCAATTCCGCTTGACGTTGAGGCGAGTCCGCCGCGAGGTCAATGGTGGGTATGACGGAGGGTATAGCCATGGCGTCCTCCTGTGACAAATAGTGATCGTACTCCTGTCCTAGTATGAATGAACAACTGCTGTCGCTCGAGTATCGGCAGGTACAGATGACACGTTAACTGAAGGCGATAAGGAATGGCTAATCATACTCGGAGAGCGGATGATTTTGCCCGGTTGCGCTTATCACCGGCACAACCCCGGAAGCACTCAACAGCGGAGATCTAAGGAGGAGATGTGTTTCATCTCCGTGCTCAATTATGCTGCCCACGAGATGGATGCGGAGATAACCCCAATGTCCTCGCTTGCCCTCCACCTGCAGCGCTCATTTTCCTGCAAGCCGACGGCCATGTCCTCATCGAGAAACAGGTATATAAAGACGAGGTGTGCGCGTACAGATCTCTCTCTCGTTCACATTCTCAGTCGCCAATCGTCTCCCCAGTCAGTAAAGGACTTCAGGAAAGCACGGCTCCTACCATCTCATCTTCTACGACAGTCGCTGTGATCCTCGAGACATACCGCAACACCGGCACCAAGCCATTTATATCTTTCACGCGACGAGGCAGGCCACATAATCGATATTATCCTGTCATAACTTAGTACAATGTCTGGAATGATGTCCTCCATCTGGTCCTCTATCACTCGACAAGTGCATGCACAGCTCCATTCCGGCGTCCCCTTGATCTTCTGGTACAGGCCGCGATGGACTGCGGACCAGGTCCTCGATCATTCAGGCAAGGTCAGTCGATCCTCACTCCCTCAAATCTTATCATACCATTGCACACAGACAGACAAAACACGCGCTGATCCAGTGCTTTTTTCGTTTCGTACACGTAGGTAGTCATCGTCACGGGCGGAAACTCTGGCACTGGTTACGCAACAGCCCTAGCTCTCTATAATGCCGGAGCAACAGTGTACCTCTTGTGCAGGAGCGAAAAGAAGACGCGAGAGGCCATGGACCAGATTCAACGAGGCGAATCATTCGATATTCGCGCCAACTTTGAAAGGCAATCACAGTCCTCAGCGGCTCAGACATCGAGGACCAACGCTGGCACCAGCGCTGGAGAGAAGCCGAAAGGTCGTTTGGAGTTCCTCGAGCTGGACCTCTCGGATTTGACTAGTGTGGACAAGTGTGCCGCCCAGTTCCTACAGTCAGTACCACATTTCATGACCTTCATAGTGCTCGACGCGCTACCGTACATGTTTACAGCTACTGACATCCCTTCTCACATATTAGACGCGAGAAAACCCTCGACATCCTATATGCCAACGCAGGTATAATGGCCACACCCGAGGGACAGTGGACCAAGCAGGGCTACTCGATGCAATTTGGCACGAATGCGCTAGGACACCATCGCCTAATCACGCTTCTTCTCCCGCTCCTCACATCCTCCGAGCGCAATGAGCCAGCCAGGGTGATCTTGACCACTTCGTACGGTCACGAATTTGCTCCTCCGGGCGGTGTGGATTACAAGAGTGTCGTGAAAGCTACTGCTGATCCGGTAAGTCTTAGCCAAGTGGATATTGAACGAGCACGTCTCGCTGACATTTGATTCTTTAGACCGGACTCGCACCCGCCAAAGGGCTGTATGAGCGTGATCCATGGGCGGAATATGGCCAGAGTAAATGGGCCGATATCGCCATGGTCAGATACCTCGAAAAGCACCATGGCGAGAACGCGGTTTTGAATTCGAATGAGAGCGAGGGCGATCGAGCAGATCGAAGCCAGGGCTTGATCACCGCGGCAGTCCATCCGGGTGAGTGACGAGGCAGCCACATTGTCGACCTCCTTCATGATCAGTGCACTGGGCATGGAATTGATACTGACCTGTTGATGAATATAGGGTTGATCGCTACGAATCTCACTTCGCACATGTCGATAACAGGGATCATCCTGAAGTACGTTCCGTGGCTAGTGGTGAGTGGCGCAACAGCCCATCAGCTTCCGTTTCCCCGCCTGTGCTCCCATTCTCTCAGAGCTTCTGAAGAATAAAGAAAGACTGTATGCTGATTGATTGTGCTTTGATCATCAGTCCCTGATGTTTACGCCGGCTGAAGGCGCTTCGAACCAAGTGTGGATAGGTACTTTGCCCCTCGACCAGATCAGACAGCGAGAGTTGAGCGGAAAGTACATTGTCCCCTGGCAATCTCTCGGTCGAGCTAGGCCAGATCTGGATAACGACCAAGCTATTGAAGAGCTCTGGAGGTGGTGTGACGAGCATGGCAAGAAGAGTGTCTGAGCGCTGCTCGATGGACTGAGGCATGGCTGAGAGGGCCAAGGAGTTGGTGGTAGACTCGCTAGAGACCTACATACTTAGATAGCCATACATGGAATCGCTTTTGATACTTTCCTATAATGGTCACGATGGATAAGATGATGAAGTCCTATAGCTTGCCTCTTTTGATAACAGGGTACGCGGTCGCGTGTTTCATCAGCGTAGCAACGCGAAAATACTATTTTTGATGAATCTGATGAACGCCATAGGTAGCGATTCATGCTGAGGTATCAGTGACAGGTCATTCCAATGTTAGTAATGAGCTTGTTAGCGCGTGAGTAAGTGTAGATCAGTGTTGATTGCAACGTGTTGAATGACCAAGTGGGGTATATAAGACTTCTTCACATATTCATCTCCTCGTACGGATATAGCTATGGAAACCGGAGACCTAGGTCTGATACTCGATAGAATGAGTCAGACGCTTATGCGGCATCACGGTTGGTGTTGTCGCCGGAGACGGCATCGCCGATCTTCTGGGTGGTGGACTTCTCCTCCTGAGGCTGGACGGCGGAAGCGACCGAGTCGAGGGTGCCCTTGACGTAGTCGGTGGCTGTGGATGGGAGTCAGCGACAAAGCCCTTCGGTTAATAGTATGGGAGAGGAAAGCTGCTCACCTTGCTCGAGGTAGGTCTTCTCCGAGTCGGGCTTGACGGAGGAGGTAACCTTGTCGGTGAGGGATTCACGGCCCTATTAGCAATAGAGAGTCAGCTACGAGTATACGTGTACGAGATAGCGGGTGGCGGGGAAGCTGACGAGACGCGTACGTGGTCTCGAGGTCAATGAAGTGGAAGGAGAGTGAAGGACGGATAGAAGATTGTACTCACAGCGTCTGCCATTGTGTATAAGTTGTGTGGTTGGGTGGGTTGGGTAAGAGAGTTAAAGTAGTTGTTTGTGGTGTGGATGTAGAAAGAGGGAAGAACAGAGATACGCGTTGTGAGAGGGGTATATATATCTTATTTCTGTCGTGGGTGGGTGAAAGAGTGTTGTGCTATCACGCCAGCGCCAGGGCAGGGACAATGTCACGGGATCTTTCCTAGCAACCAAGAAACCAAGAAACGTAAATGGCATGTCACCCACTACGTACACAGTATGACGCGCAATAGCACCAGCCCTATCTCAATAGCATTGGAGTACAGTCAGTAGAGAAAACGATGACGACATATCGATACCCGTTATCTTAGCTTTTACTTAAAGCGGCAATACCCGTACAAAGCTGGCTTGCAGATCAACATGCACCCTGAGATTCTAGCTCTAGTTGATTCCCTTGATTCACCTCATACGTCATTGCACGTCTGCATTGTTGCGTCATGTACTATCTAGTCCATTCAGCAAGCCCGACTTAATACCAACTGATTGTACTAGCACACTCTATGCTGCACTAAAGCGGTGCAGGTGCCGACAACTGTTGCCGAGATCATTACGGTACGACAGTCGTCTCGGCCGGATGCAGATGAGCATTCTAAGAGCCGCAGACAAAAGCGCAAAATCAGTCGCCAGCGTAGAAGCGGATCCTTTCTTCTGGGTGAACTGGGTCTACTGCGAGCAGTGTGTCATAGTGAGATCCAGTACTGGTCGAGCCACTCTACCGGGTCTGAATTTCGACCACATTCGGACAACACTCCGGCTGTCGAGCTGCAACGGTATCATGCAAGGAAACAGACTACTATACGCTTCTGGTACAGCCAGTCTCGTACAATTCCTGCTCACACCGCACTCTTAGAAGCATGTGAGTGCAGATATCACTCGCGTGACACATAAGGGGATGAGGTCGTTACATGATACTTCCCACTATAATCTACATGCAATATACCGCTTCTCATTCCTCGCTCTTCTCTATCAAGCGCTACCACGTCCCCAAGACGCCTGGATGCGCATCACTTGTCTCCCTTGACGCAGAAGAACGCCATGCCCTCTTTAGCCTGTCCAACAGCAGCTTCAAGCGCGCGATCATCCTCTGCCATCCACCTTTCGTCCGAAGGTACACTGTCTGTTCCTCCAAGAGTCTTCACTAACCTTTCCCACTTCTGCCGTCTTTGTCCTAAAGCAAGCATAGGTAACGGGTCCGAATGTCCTGTAAGGACAACAAACGCTGTGTTCGGCGGTAGTGACGCGTGAAGTGAGCTAAGTCGCGCATTAAATCGTTCTAATGCTGGCTCCAGAGCTGATGCGTCCGCAGTCGCACTATCATCGGTCCCTCGGGAGTTCCCTGTGCACGCAGCAATGATATCAGTTCTGATGACCGCATCGCTCTAGATAGCAAGCGCAACTTACACCCTTGCACGGAGGCCAACTCCATCATCCGGCCAAAGACCAGATCGTGCGTCCCGACATTCTCATTCATAGCCGCGATGACTTCGTCGTCTGTAGTACACTTTACAGCAGTAGTCGCTTTCGAGCCATACATTGCTCTCGGATTACCGTAGTCGCAATACGCCGATGTCTTGCCTGGTCTAGTTTTATCGGACATGAATCGATTCAAGCGTTCGAAGATGGATTCCATGTTGTCCATCATGCTACCGAAATCGGGACCTTGAGCGTATTGAAGTATCAGCCGACAGTTCTCGATCAGTAACGCCACTAGCGTCACTCACCGTGTACCAGCTTCAACTTGAGCAAATCCACACAAGTTCTCGCATCTTCCTCCGAATCGTGCCCTTGCTCACTCCCTTGGATCTCCCTGTGCAGCCATTTTTGGGCCAACCACCTAAGCCCAGGCTTATATGGCGGACCTCTGGGGTGTTTGAATATCACCGCGGTGTCGATACACAGCGGATGCCGTATTCTCAGTGCATTCAAATCACATTCGAGAGAATGACCAAGTAGTATGGTGTGAGGGGTGATGAGAGCGTTGGGACCCGTCACGAGGGCGGATTGGATAGTGGCGAGGGTATGCGTGGCATGAGATAATCGCTCGGCAGTGATACCAGACCATCTGCGGTGTGTTAGCTCGACACGCACTGCACAGGAATTTTCACTCACTGCGTGCGGTAGTCTATGACGGGTTTCGGAGGTTGGACCAGCTCGTCGTATACATTCTTGCCCGTTTCGTAGTCGATCACCGACACTCTCGCCAACTCCTGACCGTCTTCTGACAGGACCTACTGGATAGTCAGCGATGCTATTCCAAGAAAGGCGAGTGTCACATACCATCTCGCAGTCCATGGCCAGAACCGGATATCTTCCATCAGAAGGAGCTCCACTAGCTTCAGCCGTCTCGACCCAAGGATCGTTCCTCCTATTCCCCTTGCCACTCCTAGACGGACCAGCGCCATTCGACGAGCTCACACCGACATCCACATGAACGTCAGGATCTGCTGAACCGGCTAGAGCAGCGGCCATGCCTGGAGGCAAGGTAGCGGTGTCCAGACCTGGGATGACGACGGTGTCAGATGGGGAGAGATAGGTGGGAAGGTTGTAATCGTTGTCAAGCATTTGATGTGAGGTGAGGAGGTAGAGGAATGGTGGTGTGTTGTCGGATCGCGCGAGCTCTGTCATTTAGGTCATTGTCAGCACCACTCATGAGTCGGTAAAGAGCACACGAGTTCGGCAACGATAATGAAACGGATGCAGATGAAACGGATGCAGAAAGCAACTGACCCGCTCTCTGTTTGCTCTCTGCCTCCTTCTTCTTTCTGATCGGATCAGGCAACGGACTCATCAGAAGAGTATTCAGGACCGAATGCATCTTCCTCTGATCTCCTGGAGCGCGAGTCGGACAGGCATACGTGAATAATCTGGGTACGATTGGCACTCGAGCAGCGGGTGATGGGTCTGCACCAGGTGCGGACTGTGTTGGAGGGATTGTAGAAAAGGGCATTATCGCTGCCATAGGGATTGGGGCGAGACCTAAATGACCTGGTAGCAGACCGGGGACGAAGAGGAGGACCGTGTGCGAGATAAAGCCTTTGTTCTATACAAGCAGTATCTCGTCAGCATTGGCAGTAAAACTCATTACGAGCTCAAGGTGAAAAGTAGGTGGAGGACTGACGTCGACTTGGACCCAATTCGGTTTGTTCGCGTCAGCGACAATGTACAGTACGAGGTCCCGTATGTGCTATGACCGAAACAAAACACGGTGTCAGCTATAAGAGGGCAGCAGTGACATGGAGGAGCTCACGGCGATCCCGATCTTCTTGCCAGATCGAAAGTCTTGGGTATTGTACTGGAACTGGGGTCGGTGTCTGTCCACTTTACGCTGCTTCCTCTTCTCCTCGCGAGTGGGCACTTTGGTGAATCCGTCGTCGTCCATTTCAGGCGTAGGCGGAGACTTGCGTTTGCTGGATGGCGACGGCGGCGACGACATGCTGCGACGCCGGTACTCTCGGCAAGAAAGCTCTACTCGAGCAAGGAATGAGCTGCAGAAGAGCAAGAGGATACTTCTAATGCATCAATGAGTACGGTGTATGTATATGCAAAAAAAGTTGGACACGCCGGTGCAACGTTGCTGCAGTAAATGATGATCGGGCAAAACAAATAAATAATGACGTGGTTATCAAACCCTCTTATCAGATCTCTGTTGTTGTCAATTACGAGTATCAGCAATGCCGGTGGAGGGTGGTCCAGCGTTGACCGAGCGTCAACGCGTACATGAGCAATCCTACTTGAGTTGAGCTAAGGAGCTGCTGTCTCAACCAAGCTCATCTGCATAGAGCCTCACAGCATGGCTTCAGGAAAAGGTAAGCATCTTCTCTCACCTTACATGAATCAAATTCCAGCTACTGAAGAGCTGCAATTCGACTAGTCGAATGTCCAATATGCGGTTTGGCAGTGAACGAATCAGACATCAACCTTCATCTGGACCTACAATGTCGTGGCGCCTCGACCTCAGGGGCAGGACCATCAAGCACTCCCAAGACATCGTCTGCGCCCAGCACCTCTTCACAAGGCGGACAGCGCAGTTCTCAGGCCAGATCTCATTCGCCTGCGCCTGCGCTTGCAGCCGAAAGAGATTTGGAGGCGACGCCGTCCAGTAAGCCGGCAATGAAAGCCAGGAGGTCTTCGAAAGGAACACCAGTCGCTCCTATCTTTGCTACCGCTGCACCTTCGTCAGTACCTCTCACTGCTTCTACCTCGGAGCCAGGGTCCAGCTCCAAGAGAAAAGCAAGAGTGGAGATCGAGGATGAGGTCGAGGAGCCGGTACTTGGGATAGGCTCAGGTGCAGGCACAAAAGGAGCAGAGAAGAAGCCTCGTCTCAATCCTCTCATAGCTAACCAGCCGTAAGGTCTTGTTCCTGCCTGCAGATATCTGTAGCTCAGTCGCTAATTTAGTCTGCTGTTGTATAGACTAGCTGAACGGTCGCGACCGTCAACACTAGCCAGCTATATCGGCCAAGATGACCTAGTCGGCACAGGAAGCTTACTGCGAGCGCGAATTGAAGCGGGGGAAGGAATAGGGAGCGCTATACTATGGGGTCCGCCAGGAAGCGGCAAGACGACATTGGCACGACTGATCGCCAGGACTGCCAATGCCGATTTCAGAGAGCTTTCCGCGACTAGGTGAGTGTTCCTTCGCTGCGTAAAAGCCTGGATATCCTTGAAGCTGATGCTTGACCTCATGTATTTGGTGGTGCAGCTCGGGAACAGCAGATGTGAGACAGGTATTTGAGCAGGCGAAGAACAGTCTCAAGCTTACTGGAAGGTGAGTCTCTGTTCGGAAATATCTGTGATGCGAATATGGCTGATAATGTGCAGACGGACAATCCTCATGGTGGACGAGATCCATCGGTGAGCTCACAATGTTGCGGTCGCGAAGCTTGGCTGAGATATGCTTCTTATCAAAGATTCAACAAAGCGCAACAAGATCTCTTCTTACCCTACGTCGAGAATGGCTGGGTACAGCTGATCGGCGCTACGACCGAGAACCCTTCGTTCAAAGTGAACGGCGCGTTATTGAGTCGATGTCAGTGAGTGTGCTGGGCTCTTCTTATGCATCTCTATGAGAAACGTGTGTCATAAAGTATAACCTTTTATCTGCTTCAAGGGTATTCACGCTATCGCCCCACACGCCCGAATCGCTAGAGAAGATCTTGTCAAATGCCCTCGCCTCGCTACCCCCGCCTTTACCTCATTTACCGGAAGACTTACTCCCCTTCCTCGCTGACGTGGCTGATGGAGACGCACGACAAGCTCTGAACGGACTAGAACTAGCTTTAAAAGTGTGTGATACGCCAATATATCGACAAACCACGATCGAAAAATCAATAACGAGCAACGGTAGCGATGCTGCGCTCGGTGTAGACGATGAGCGGAAGAAACGCGATGAAGAGCTCATGGACGCCGTTCGACGCGGATTGAGAAAAGGGTACGATAGGAGCGGAGAAGAGCGATATGATATGATCAGTGCATTGCACAAATCGCTCAGAGGGTCAGATGGGAGTGCGGCAATGTACTGGCTAGCTAGGTACGTGTCCATGCTGCACATCCTCTTCCTTGAAAACACCCTTTACGGCTCTCCCTCGCTTTCTCAACGTGGGGAGAAGCCATTTGTGGACAGAGCTGTTGGGCAATCGCTCACACGCCAATGGCTTGTAGGATGATCACAGGTGGAGAAGACGCGCTGTATATCGCTCGACGATTGGTGGTGATGGCGAGTGAAGATGTCGGATTGGCGGATTCCCACGCGCTACCTCTGGTAAGTGCTTGCTAAAAGCCATCTTTGCCGGGACTATCCATCGTATTATGCTAATAACTTGCTCAGGCTATGGCAACGTATCAGGCATGCCAGGTCATAGGTCTACCCGAGTGCCGCATCAATCTCGCTGTGAGTGTCACCTTCATCATGTCACTCTCGTATAGGCTGTTGCTGACGGCTTCATTTGGCTCGACGGCAGCACTGCGTTGCCTACCTCGCCGAAGCGCCAAAGTCTACCAGGTCATATACCGCTTACAAGCGTGTGAGTATATTTGCTTCACCTGTGCTAGTCTGCCTGAAACAGTCTATGCCAACGTACACGAGTCGCTCTGTAACACTGACAGTACTGTTTGCTTGCCTTGCGATACAGGCAGAAACACTCGCTACGACCCCACCTCTACCTGGCGTCCCGCTCCAAATACGTAATGCCCCTACTCAACTCATGAAGAAGCTTGGGTACGGGAAGAGGTATTCGTACAATCCCGATTACGCGCATCCGGTATACAATGTGAGTTTGTGTGTATACTCGCTTAGGCAAAACAAAAGCGATATGGATCAATCACTGGTCCAGCCGTTCATACCCTTGTCTGCTGAAACAAAGTCAAGTAGCATTGTACTAATGCAGACTCTCGATCGTAGGAATATCTCCCGCACACACTCGCCGCGCACTCGTCCCTCTCTCGGGAAGAGGGAGAACATATCCTCAAAACGCCGCGAGGCGAAGCCAGGGGGAAAACATGGGACGAAGATCGGCTATCAGAGTGGGAATGGGTCGTGAATGGCGATCAACAGTGGGAGGGGAGGGCGATTAATGGCGCTAGCGCTAGCAACGAGGGTGGAGATGTCAAGAAGTACCGAGGGGAATGAGATATATGTTCTCTGTGGTCAGCCTCAGGAGACGCCCGATGTATTGGTTGTATGTTGTATAAATGACTCTACGGCAGGAAGATAGATTCCACGATCCACATGCGCAGTATCTCGCATACTATATCACTTCAGTCAATATAGTCAATATGATAAGTTGCACAACCACTTTGTTGAGCGATGTAGGCACTACCTCGAATTGGTCAGTATGAGATCTGCCGTTCAACCTGCGCTTACAAGCGAGGACATGCGGCACCTGCAGCACATAAGCATCTGCGGCTCGTCAGAGGCACCGAGTAAAAGCGAGAAGCGAAAAGCGACAAGCCTGCACCATGCACCGTGCGCCACATGCCACGTCTTACTGTACGTCTACTCGTCAGAGGTGTGCAATACTCGAATACAGAATTCCGATGCATAAGTCACTAAAGCGAGTACACGATCTATGTCTTGGATACTGAGCGTGATGCGAAAAAGAAGAATTGGGCATTATGTACATTTGTGCGATATATGTTACGACGAGAGAGGGAAATGATCATGCACTGCGAATATGGCCGTGCGTGGTGATCGTATCAAGCAAGGGCTGTAGAAACGGAGTGGTGAAACCTCGCTACGCAACCAAGGATCTATAATCGCTATGCGAGGCAGATTTTGTTCATCCTAGTCGCGCAAATTATCAGTCCACTTACTGACACCACTGGACACCCCGATCTTTGCCACACTCACCAGCCAAAACCCTCTCGATGATCTTATTAATCCCCTCTTTCCTGGTCGCAAAGGAAACACCATACTCTTCTTCCAGCTGCTTCCTCACGCCTTTCTTCGTCAACGTATCGAGATCGGCACCATTACAAATGTTCTTTATGGACGACTCAAGTCGCGCATCTGTTATCCCTTCTGGACCCAATGAGATCCCGTCTTCTAACGGCGGGAGAACGTCGCCGAGGAAGTTCGACGGTGGCCTGGATTGCGATAAAGGTGACGATGTGTGGCGTGGTTGCACTTGGGGCGGTGGAGGGACATAGCTGGAATACGAAGAGACACGGTGTTCTAGCCCCATCCCCATATTGGGCTGAGTAGTCATCCCATTCATTGCCCCGCCTGTTAGCGAGTATGACGACGCTCGAGGGTCGAAGGGCGGCTGCGCATAAAAGGATCCAGCATACATCGACCGATTATCCATTTGCTGAGGATATCCACCGACGCCGCCGTATATCGAGCCTCCGCCGCCCAGGGGAAGGTGATGCACAGAGCCTATAGGACTACCCATAAGATCGCCGGCGCCATGATGATCGTACGGTAATTGAGGTACACCGCCGAAGATGGATCCGCCACGAGATTGCGTACGAAGGTCATTGTATGACCCAGCAGGCGATATACCCCTGGATTGCGTGTGAAATTGAGGTCGATCATATCCGTCATATCCATACGCAGACGGAGGACGAGAGTCATACTCGCCCTTCATTGGTGGTAAGTACGACCCAGAATGCGCAGATTCTGCATCCCACAGCTCGTTCCTAGTTTGGATATTAAAAAGATAGCCCTCGCGAGATGACAACTCGACTCACTCATAGTCATTCCAGCTCTTGAGGGGTATAGAACGGGGATCGAATTTGCCCTCGTCCTGTAGTCACCAAGATGAGCGATATCTTCTTGCTCTTCGAGGTCAAACTTACGTGAATGACTATCTTCTTGCCCTTCTCGCCGACAACTACGTACGGATTTGGTTAGTCAGACGGATCTCTCACAAACATCAATGCAAGAAGTCACCTAGTCTAGTCGAGCCCCAACTGAAATCGTCCATTTTCCAGAACGAGTACAGCGGCAAGAAGAAAGAGAAGACGGGTATCGCAAGGATGTAGACTGATAATTCGATTGCCAATCATGAACAGCCACTCAAGACATGCGTACAGGTCACTCACAGAACATCCAAGCCACCATATCCCATCGCAAGCGGAAAATGAAGATCAACGCCTGAAGACCGTATATGGCCGCAAGCATGATAATGCTAAAGGTTGGTATAGTCTTGTGGTCATGCACAACGAGATAGATGAGGTAGCCGATCTATAAGCATTATGCTGGTTAGCTCTCGCACATGAGACATCTTGCAAGGCTGGAGTGGTAACTCACATAACCGACCGTAACGGGCGCAATAATAGTTGACACCAAGTCAATGAGTACCACGAATCGCATCGAAAAACAGCAGAAGCCACAGAGTTGATCAAGGAAAACGAGTTCTGCCAGATTATGCACAGTGGAATTGATCCACCTTCGCCTTTGACTAAGCAGAACCTTGGCCGAATCTGGCGCGACAGTCTGAGCATGAGCGTCACGCACAAACTTCGTCTTGTAATCTTGGAAATGCTTTAACACCAGAGTCGTAAGATAACGGTCCTCTCCGAGATGGAGCAGGTTCTTGAGATGGAGGGTATCCACGCGGTTCTCGGAGTAATCTTGGATGATGCCGTTGGAGATGAAAAGGGGTTTGTGCGTGTCGGGAGAACGGAGGCGATACATCGAGAAACAGCCGGGCAGACAAGTGATAGAGCCGAACAAGCTTTCGAACGCTTTGGCCAGGTGATGCGAGATGAAGTATTCGTACACCTAAAGTATAATTCGTTTAGACAAGCAACGTCTGAGGGTGCTGTTACTCACCTGTGACATAGTGACTATGGACTGCTTGGCGTTGGCGATGGACGTCTCTCCACAGACACCGATGACTTTCTTGTCGTGCATCATCCTATGAACGAGTCAACAGCTACACACTAGGCACAAGACTTGTCACTCACGCCGAGACAAGCCGGTTCAAGGACAACTCCTCAACTGTGGTATCTGCGTCGACCATGAAGAGGTATTCGTAGAAGCTGGGATTCACACCAATGACATTCTTGATCTGGTGATACATTTCTAGTTCGAGCGGGTTCATCGGCGCATTGAAGTGGACCTGCGAGCTCATCAGCCAATCATTCTAGGCGTGCGGGCCCCAACGTCACTCACCTTGTTTAAGAAGTGCATGACGATCATCTGCGAGTCTCGCTTTCCTCGGTTACCAGGCTTGGGCCTTTCCGTTGGCTTTCCGACCTTGACCACAACAAGGTATGGCACAACATGGCCTGCGCACTCGTACAGTCCAGCGTATATCTTGCCCATGTTGTGCTGTTTCGCACCTTCGCCCAGAGACTGAAAGCTGAGAGGCTCCGGATCGGCATTCGGATCCACTCCGAGGATGTCTAGTACGATAGCTGGAGTTGGTTTGTCGTTGCCGTAACCCTTGATATTGCCATCACAGACGATCAAGAGCAGTTTGCGCTTATCGTCATATTTGAGACGGACCAACGAGTCGATAGTGCGTCTCAAGGAATCTTCACCTTCGGTATAACAAGGCACTTGACAAATGACGAATTTGTCATGATTCTCGGGTGCGCGGGATGATCCAAAGTGCAAGGCTGCAAGGAACTTGAAACCGATAATGGCAACCATGATGCAACTGAGGGCGAGCAGGATATACGTCGAGAATTGACATTGTACCGAGTCCCGTGTGTCTACTTTGCCAATGATGAACAGGTTGCGAAGACAGACTTTCTGTCTGTCGACAACGTCCGAACCGATCGTGGAAGATAAGCCATCTAGAAGAGCGGTGATGTCCTTTCCAGCATTGTATGTGAAAAGCGAGACGACCTCATCCGACATGAATTGTCGATCCGTCTGGTTTTGTGAGGATATATTAACACCTGCTGGGGTCTTGATTCCACCGCCGTTCTGCTGGATATAGGTCGTCATTTCGTAAACGAGATCATCATATATGGCTACCGCGCGACCAGATGTAGCCATACTCTTGATATCCTTCTTGGTGTATCCCATGAAGCCTACCCGGAAGCGGTACCGCATCATGATCATCATCTCCGCGTACCAGTCCGGTCGAGAGTCATTAGTGGAAGCGCGAAAGTCGTGATATTGTGAGAATTGGTCGGTCGTGTTGGTGGTGTCGAGGGTGACATACTCGCTTACCGTACCGGTTGTCCCGTCACAAAGCGCGGACACCTGCACGGGGAACAGGTCAGAAGCATCTAAACCGCCGTACGTCATGATGGACTTGGTAGGCACAACCGAGACTGCGGTTAGATGCGTTGGCGCAAAAGACGTTAAATCGAAGACTTCGCCACGAATAGCAGCATATGTATTGTCGGGATCATTCGTATAGCTATGACTTGCAAGCTCGCTGGAGCTGTAGACATGCTGAGTTGGACAAATGAGGTTACCTAGGATGGCGATGACGAAGACGGTGCAGCCGCAAATGAACCAGATGATGAGATTGATGGTGAGCTTTTCCCTCCATGCTTGTCGGATGTCCTGCCTTTTCATCCCTCCTAGTTTTGACAGCATGAATCCCGGTATCCAGAAGGTGAGGATACTGCATAGCCAAACCCAGCGCCGCCTGGCCATCGATTCCTTGTACTCCTCCGTTGTTTCCCCATCATGTGGTTCGGCATCAAGTGGATCCTTCTCTCCCTTACTGTCCAAGTCGCGAAACATGTTGCGTGATGGTGCGTACGCTTCGGTACCGACATTCGATGCCATGTCGTCAAATTGGCTGGTGACCTGACTGGGAGCAAAGCTGCGTGGATCCTCGAAATCGTCAGGCGAGTCCTGTCGCAAGGGCTGAGCGTAGTCGACCAGTGGCAGAGCAGCTGTCGAATCATTCTGGTGATAGGGATTCTTGTATCCCAATGAGGGAGACTGCAGTGGGGAGACATCTCGGTGGTACGGAGAGAATGGGTCAATCTTATGGTCCTTCTCATCCAGATATTCGACGTCTCCCCCCTGGCGATGCCGTTGTTCATCCTTCTCCTCTGCTCGTAAACGGTCTTCGAACCGATGGAAAACTGCATGTGATAGAAAAGCCTGAACAACAAGGTCAGTAGAGGAAGAGCGACGGATGAGAGGCGACTCACTCTACTGCTGCCAATAGCCATCTGAGCGTCGCTCAGTTTCAAAACCCTCTTCAGGTCCTGCAGACGGTCGATATGCGAGGGCCCTTCAAGGATGCCTCGTACCGCAAACTCCTCTGTATATCGCTCGCACGCCTCACTATGACTCATCCTAACCTCGTACCAGTCCTGCATGCGCAGCGCCAATTCAGTGAGGCCGATGCCCCTGATCTGCCCCTTGACACTCCTGATCTCCACTTGCGCCGCCAGTTGGCTATCGTTTGGGCGGAGGCAGAGAACGAACCAGGGTTGCGCTTGGTCGAACGTCTTCAGAAGCGTGTCAATGGCTGCTTGATGCTGTCCCGCAACGCATTGCATCTCATTGATAAGCGACGTCGACTCATTGTTGCCACCACCAACTTCGTCTTCCTCACGGTCACGTTCCTCTGCTACAGTCAACAGGTTTCGCTCCTTCTTGCGCCTAGTCGAAGGCGCTCTCATCGGTCGAACTGGTTGTTGTACCGCCACAATGGTTGAATCATTTCTTGGATGCGCTTGTGTAGTGATACTCTTCGAAGAGAATAAGCTTTTGATGAAGGGATTGTTGGATCCCTCATGCTCGTGAGCGGCGTGTGAACCAGTATCGCTGCCTCGAAGAAGTCGAAGAATGTCGGCGCTCGTTTCATTAGCATTGCGTTCGAGGAAGTTCTCGGCCGAATATGTGACAGCTCCGTCGTAATGATTGACGGTGAAGGTGGAGCTCGCATTGCGACTAGTATTGGCAAGAGATAAAGATGCATGGCCGTTGAAGCGCTTGCCAACAGCCTCTAGAAAGCTGGTCTCGGTCCGTTTCTTTTTCGCTTGATCGTCCATGATGTGTATGAGACCGCCTCGTGAATCTGTCAGCATCTTAAGACATTCCGAATTGTCAAAGTAAGGTAACCGAGTGACCGTCAACTTTTGCTTGCCCGCTTCTTCCAGAGATACTTCATGTATGCGATGCAGGATCCAGTTGTGAACGCGCTCATTGGCAAAGTTGAAACAGAACTGGTCGACCGAATTCGACCAGGCTGCTGGACCAGAATTGTTTTGTGTACCTGGAAGATCGAGAAGGGCGATGAAAGAGCCAAAAGAGTCTTTGCACAGTTTCTGGTTGAGATGTTCGTTGAGCCAGGAGAAGAGCAAAGAGTAAAGCGTTCGCGTGAGCTCGTCACGGACCTGCTCGGCATGCTCGGGGTCAAGGAAGGTGGTGCACACCTCCTTGCGCATCAGAATAGTCTTGAACGAGAATAGTTCGGCAAAGTTCTCTGTAGTGACACCAAGGAATTCGGCTACAATCGCAAGCACATCAAAGTTGCTGACAACTGTGCCCTCATGCTGCTCTCCACCGGCGTGGAATTGCAGATTGCCAATGTGAAGAATTGTTGCCAGAAGCTGGCAAACCTGGGCGACTAAACGGTTTGACATGCCGACCATCTTGAAAGCTTGCTTGAGCTGTTCAAAACGTTGCCTATCGTCCAAGCCCGTCTGCCGAACTCGACATTGAAGGTAGCGGTAGTGTGAGACATCGGTGAGCTTTAAGAATGATCTCTCCTCTCCTTGGATGCCATTGACAAGGTAGTAGAAGACGTGAAAATTGCGCTCTCCACTAGCCGGTGTTTGACACACTCGCGACCGCTCAAAGTAGTACTCGATGGTCTTCAACCCCTCGAGTCGACCGCGATCGCTGAATTGCAGCTCGGTGTAGTTGCCGAAGCGCGATGCGTTGTCGTTGCTAAGGGTATGGGCGTTGCCAAAGCTTTCCAGGATGTACTGTATAAGGGATCAGTGGAGGTACTCGCCGCACCATTGTATGAACCCCACCTCTGCGTTGGCAATTTGACTGCCGATCTTTGCCCCTTTCTTTCCCGGAGCGGCCACACTGACCTCTGCGATGGCTTTGATGGCAAGTCGTCTCACTTCTGTCTTCCCTGTACTTCCACCTCCGCTGAGACTGGTCAGCCAGTATAGGCAGAACAGTCGAGCAGCACATACCTCACAACCACGATTTGATCCTGCCGGGTCCGTCTCATATTATAGTACGCTGCCAAAGCCAATTTGAACACATGCGGTCCCAAACCACCCTTCTTCTCAGCACCTCCTTCTCCGCGTGTTGTGGCATCATCCACTTGGGACTGGTAGTATTCTGCCACATAGTCTTGTAAGGATGCATCGCCGTTGATCGGAAGATACGCATAGGGATTGACCGAGATCAGGGCTGACGCGGAGAGAGAAGTGTACGGTTGAGCGGCGAGATATCGTTCGCGTAGTGTTGCAAGAACGGTGTCTTCGGCTACAGTCGGCAGCGCACTATGAGGTTGCTGGTTAGTAGCAGCTTGATAGTGTGGACTGGAGCAGTGGGAAGACAAAATTTACCATAAATCCGTGATCCCTTCAAAGCGAGATGTGTCTCGAGGTTGAGACGGGCCCGAGTTGTCCGAGCTGGAGAATGACATGATGTCGATAGCCTGTCAAGCTGCAACAGAGTGCGCGTGAGTCGACGTGCTTCAAGTCAAGCTGTGAGATCGGACGACTATCAAATATGGCAGAAGTATCAAGATGGGAATTGAAAGCTAAACCGCGCTTGGCATGGGATCAATGTGATAGGGTTCAGGTGGGTTCAGAGAACGGTTCAAAGGGAGAGGAAAGGGAGGGCGGGGCTGTGCGAAGGCTTGTGCGTACAGTGTAGATGATATGGACCTATCACCTATTCACACAGACACACATAAACACCGCCTCCCTCGGCGTTGTTATTGCGGATACGACTCGAGAAGACGAGAAGTGATGGCAGGCTCTGAGAGCGACGGCCTCGAGATTGGAGTGTGTATGCATGTTGAGCTGTTTTTGGCTCTGTGAGGTGTTTTTAGGACACTTTGATGACAGTGAGTGATGGCATACATAATACCCGTACAATTACTGAATAACCGGGGACAACTGAATTGCATTTGCTCAAAATGTGAAACGTCAACCACCCCTTCTCCTCTCCCTGTCCACCACGTGCAACGACACATCGCGTTTGACCTCGTTCTCTTATTCATTCCTCCCTCTTTTTCTCAGTCTTATCACCGAGTGAATCTCCGAATGAGGCAATATTTCATTGCAATGCGAGTGCAAGTCCCTCTTTATCTTTGCTGTTCTCCAGCTCTCTTTGCATTTCTATTTCTACAATACCAAACACTCGTTTCGCGACTCGTATTCTGCCGTTTTCTGCTTGTAAGCAATCAAAATGGTGAGATTCGCTCTCTCTACATCGTTGCTATGCTGATGGCAATCGCTCTTTCCCACCCGAGTAGAACAGGACGTTAGTTCGGCCCACAACCTAGAATGAACACTATAACGTATGCTAATTCATCATCCCTACCTCAGTGTCCTCTACGTCTCAGGCTTCGGCGGCAACCTCCGAGCAAGGGATCTCGCGTATGAGTTTGAGCGCTACGGCCGTCTCATCCGCTGCGATGTCCCCGCTCTCAAGACCCCCTCTTCGTCCCGTAAGTTGGCAACGTCTACTTTTCTCTTCTTTTTCCATCCTTATGCCTTTAATAAAGTGCGTCGAGCGGATCACGGCGATCCAGCGTGACGGTAGATGCGTTTCTTACCGTAACATCGCTTTTCGTCTCGATGACTTGACGCTTCAAGTCCGATCGAAATACGACCGCGTGTTATCTTATTCCCCGATGTTCAAATCCCTCTTGTGTCCCCGCAAGTTGTCTAGATAGGTGGCCGATGTCATTATTGCGATCTTGGCGATCGATTGAGGACAAAACTTCGCGCCCTTGTCATTTCCGGGGACGATCTAGCATCTCACCCATCGAACGAGATCGAGCAAGACCAATGGCTTACACAGCGTACTCGTCACCTCAACCTATACAGCGTTCGCGTTCATCGAATTCCGCCGAGAGGCTGACGCGGAGGATGCATACTACGACATGTGAGTGTTTGCGCATTGTTGTTGGTCATCTCGCGTCTGGTAGTGCTACTTCTGACGTATACATAATGTAGGCACGGCCGCTCTATAGATGGCCGCAGGATCACTGTCCAGTGGGCAAAGCGCCCTCCTAGCAACGCTTGGAGACACGATGGGTGAGTGATCGATTTTGGCGTGCACGTTGTCTGGTCGTCGGCGAGTATACTGATATCGTTCCCGCCAATCAGTTACGGGAACGACCGCCGCGATGCTCCTCGAGAGAGAGATGATCGCGACCGTCGCCGTTCACCACCTCCACGTCGTAGATCACCGTCTCCTCGTCGAGACGAGAGAGAAAGGGACAGAGACCACGATAGGCGTCGGTCTATCTCACCCCGCCGCGAAGATCGTGAGGAAAAAAGACAGGACAGAGAAAATGGGTCGCCGGTGTCGTCTGTCAAGGAGAGGGAGGAGAACGAGACCGACGAGCGGGATGTGGCTGACGATGAGCGTGACGAGCAGAGGGAGCGACGTGATGATTGATAGTCAAGGATGGCCCTTTTTTCCACAATGCAGCAAAAATGTGTGCGACCGAAACCGTTATTGAGTTGCCAATTTTCACAGCTACTACCGTCACCTAGAGGCCGGGCATTTAACCATGTTACGTAAAGCGTATGCGAGGTTTCTGTGATACGCAGGTCAGTCAATTGATGCGCGAACAGAATTTAATAACATCTTGCATCTTGCAACGAGAAAGCAACATCGACATGTCTGTCACGGGTGAGAGAAACTGTTCTGAACATCGCTGTCTCGATCTGAAGCTTTTGAACAGTCAACATCAAACATGCTGGCAAAGCGCACGCCGTCGCGGTCCAACCTGCTACGACAGCGACGGCATTCAAGAATGCCATTTACCAAGTGACCGGAGTGACTGTCGGTCAGTACGACCGTTGTATCGCTCTTTCGCTTGTATTCTCGTGCTTGGACCCCATCATATGGCTGACAAAGGTGTCATGGAATCGCGTAGATCGCATGAAGGTCATGATCAAGGGCGGGATTCTGAAGGCAGGTCTTCCGGGCAAAGTTGAACGTAGAACTCAGACTCAAGGACGCGTTGCAGGATGATGCCGATCTGTCCGCCTTTGGTCTCAAAGAGGTGAGTCACTGGGCTGTCTTACCCTCAGCACTAGCTGACTGTCATGTATAGGGACAAGCCGTCACGGTGAGATCAAATGATACGAGCATAGCTGATTTTCTAGGTCATCGGCAGCGCCGGCCCGTTGCCGTCGGCTCCATCCCAGCCAACTGTTTTTTGTGCGTTTGTCAATGTGGCTGGATTGCTCACCTGTAGTGGAGGACCTTGACGAGGACTCGTTGCATATCGTGAGCTGGTGCTCTCCTATCTTGGTGGTAGATTAACGATATTCTGTAAAGGCCGATAGCCCCCCAGGACTGGTAAATCTGGGCCAAACATGCTACCTCAACTCCACGCTGCAAGCTTTACGTGTCGTACCCCAGGTTCGATCGGCGCTCGACAGGTAAGTGAATGCTTGGAGATGAGTGGTTGAGCGGAATCAGTTTCTCGCCATCGACATCATCCCCTCAATCACGTTTGACTACGTCTATCAAGAACCTGTTTACAGGATTGAGCCAGACGTCCGCTGCAGTGCCACCTTTCGTTCTCCTCAACAATCTGAGAGCTTTGGTCCCCCAGTTTGCCGAACAGGACAATCACGGGCATTTTTCTCAGCAAGGTGAGGTTGTGCAACGGAGATCGCGAGATACTTACACCTTGAGCAGACGCGGACGAAGCTTGGACTCAGATCGTTTCGGCTTTGCGAACCAGTTTAGCCGGCAACCAAGAGTACCCATCGGCCATAGACCAGTCCATGTCTGTCGAGCTGACTGGCTCGTGAGTGCAAAGACTAGCGACATCTTTTGACCTTCAGTTTGAACTGTGTCGATGCGCCCGATGAGCCGGCAACGAAGAGCAAAGATACCGTATTAAAGCTGGAGTGTAACATCTCGATCTCGACAAATTTCCTTATGTCAGGCTTGTTGGACGTAGGTTCCCGATCCTGGTTATTTACTTACGGTCAGAGTCTTGATCAGCGGGTCGAGAAGACAAGTCCAACCCTTGGCCGTATGGCTATGTACGAACAGTGAGTGGATATTGTTGCGTCTCGCTGACGCCTAGGAAATCTCGTCTGTCGCGATTACCCACCAATCTTGTCATTCACATGGTTCGTTCTCGTTCATCACACCGCTCATGCTAAGCATGTAATTACTACAGGTCCGTTTCTATTGGCGTAGAGATATCCAGTGAGATCGCTCCATATGAGATGATCTCCTCGCTGATGGCTTTGATCGCGGTAGAAAGAAAGCCAAAATCATGCGCAAAGTCAAATTCCCCCTACAACTGGACGTGACCGACATCGTAAGTGGTGACATGATGATACCCGCTGAGATGAAAGGTCACCGATGAATTACGGGACCGCATACGACCCGTCAACACTATTGTCAAGCAAATCTTGAAAGACCGGGACGACAGAGCAAGGCAAGCGAAGAACGCTCTTGGTAGATCCTCGGACGACGAGAATGTTGTTTCGCAGAAAGCTGCCGAGGAGAAGGCTGCGGTCGCAAAGACAATCCAGCAAGCAGGTTTCGATGCTGTCAATGAAAATGCATCAGGCATCTATGAGCTATCGGGTGAGTGACCACTGGAACACGACCAAGCTGATATACAGCCATGATCACGCACAAAGGTGCATCTGCTGACTCAGGTGAGATGATCAATCGAGGAAAATAGCTGATAGTAAAGGGCACTACATCGGCTGGACTCGCAAGGAAAGCAACGTCTTGGTCGCATCTGGCGAGGAAGAATGGTTCAAGTTTGATGGTGAGTGCAACCCGTTGGAGTGATACGCTAACCGTGTTGTAGACGACAAGGTGTCCACCGTTACAGCGTGCGTGTTGCCATTGTTTACTTGTAAGCTAATTTCAAAACAGGGACAAGATTCTGTCTTTGGACGGAGGTGAGCTGGCCACCCTTACAAATCCTTTTCAGACTGCATCTGAAATCCTACTGTCACAGGTGGCGAGGATTCGGTCGCGTATATCCTTCTCTACAGGTGAGTGATGTTTTCGATACGACGCTAAGAAGTAGGGCGGTCGACATCTAGACCTTCGTCCGTTGTCTTTATCCGAGTCGGCCGGCTCAGTCCGTTGCATTGTAGCTAGTCGGCATGTATCGTGAGACTGTGCATCAATCCTCAATCCTATTGTTCTCTATTGTACACCTTACAATAGAAATATGGTGAACGTTTCAGAATCAAATTTGGGGTTGTCCTTGATTCCGGCTAAACTATAATAGCCGGTGCCATGTTCAGTCCATCGTGGTTTTCTATTGTACTGTCAGGGGTTAGGCGTATATGTCCAGCTCCGCTCACCTGTGCAGCATTCCTATTGTACTGCACAAGCACAATAGGATGTTGTGCTATCGGCCTCGGGACCTTTGGAGAACAGGGTGACAGAGAACGATGGCAGAAAATCAATGAGGCACCATGCTATTGTAGCTGAAACTTGCGCAGCATAAGTTGCGGTAATTTGTGCGATTGTTAGCCGTTCTTCATTGTTCGCAGACAACAAGTCTTTCATTGTTCTCGAATCCGACGATCAGAATTCTCTATTGTTCTTTAGCTTTACAACTTTGACCATATCGGATGTCGAGTCTGGTTTCTGCCTATATAAAGGGCACGTCTCACGCTTGAATCTATCCTTCTTCCAACAACAATCTTCCATCTCGCCTCACAACCAATCTGCCCTTCCAACCAAACATCACACTCCCCACACACCCATTACAATGGACGCCTTCACTGCTATCTTCACCTCTCTTTCTACTGGAGCCGTTGGCACCGAGGAGACCCCTCGAGACAACGACAACCCTGGCAGCTTGCCTTCCATGTGCGTCATCGCCTAAACAGAACACTGTAAGTGATGCATGCAATTGGTGAATGTTCTCGCTCGCTAATGGTAGTCAGAGGTCTTCGAGAGCTCGAAGGTTGGAATCTGGGCGGTAAAGCAAGGTCAAAAGACGGATCTGCGGTCCGGTCGTTGCGGCCGCTCCGCCTTGCATATATATAGTACATGCAAATATTGCCTGAATTCGTTCTTTCTGTGTGACAGCATCCCGAAACAATCTCCTGTCCCGTGCATTTGCATGAACATGGACGAAAGTGGATCATTTGCGCTGCCTCTTGCGCCCATTTTTCATCTGACGCTGCAGTTGATATCAGCGTTGACTACTGTGAAAGGCAAACTATGCCAGACCTTTGCGACACTTTGACGTTTTCTATTCATTTCATCAGCTGACAGTAAGCCAGCATTGCCGGAGGACGAGGCTAAGTCGTACGACATCAGTCATCTATGCTTTATTGATGTGTATCAAACCCACTTTTGGTGCGGGAGTTCGCTGCGGGAAAAGCTTTGCCTGCGCGTACAGACGGTGTCGCCATATCAGATTTCGGACCCTTGTCCGCTCGCGCGAACGATGGAACCGTCCGTTGGCGCCGCGCCTTCCATTCCTTGAAACGACCGCTGGAATAGGACGCGGGCAGAAGCGCGCCACTCTCGGATCTGATGGTCGCCTCGTTGTCCGCATTGCCCGGTTTCTGTACAAATTTACGTTTCTTCCTATCCCAACTGATCTGACTAGCTTTCTGCGCTTTTACAGCAGAACCTTCGTCTACTTGAAGATCCATGGCAGCTGCCGACAGTGAATCAGGGACAGAGGCACCACTGCGTAAGGAGAGTCTACGGCAATTTTTAGCTAATGACATTGCGACGAGAAAGGCGATAGAAGCTCACCCTCTTTCGGTATCTAATCCATTCTGTTTATGATTCAAGTAGTACGACGTGTCTTGGAACGATTTGGACTGCAAAATGATGTATAAGTCTTGAGAGGGTGGTATTGACGGTACACCTACATTGTTGCGGCCATCGAAGGTAGCCGCCGATGTTTCGGTCCCTTGCGACGGCGTCGGAAGCTGTGGCTTCGACGAAACTTGGCGCCTCTCAATCGTGAGACGCCTTCTCTTCATGATAGCAGCACTAGTATCATCTCCTCGACGGCCCAGCTCGAAGACCGTCTCGGATGGTTGAAAGGTCGTCAATTTGGCGATCAACTGCGCCTGCTTGATATTGGAATCTTGTAAAGTGCTTTCACCAGAATGTGCCGGATCGCTGTTCACGATGGTGCCGACGCGACGAGATATTTCGCGTCCCATCGTCTTCGCATTCCTATATGCTGCAGGAGAAGCTTTCCCGCGAGACCGCTCATACATGGCCTGCCCTTTGCTCATGACTTCGCGCAACGCTGATATGTGTGAGGTGGTCTGCACAACGCCGTCATTGACATATTCCATGGCTGAGCTGACCGACTCGAGCGGTAGGTTTTCCAAGTTTTCTGGAAGCGCTCCCACGCGAGCAGATCCAAGAAAGGCTTGCAAATCAATGAGGTAGGGCAAATCATCGCGAGAGATGAGCGACCACGCGGTACCTTTCCGACCAGCACGCGCAGTTCTACCAACTCGATGAACGAAAACTCGAGGTCCCGGTGGGAAGTCGTAATTTACAACGTGATCCATGACGGGAATGTCCAAACCTCGAGCGGCAATGTCAGTGACAACCAGAATATTTGTGGAACCATTTCGGAAGGCATTCAATTGTTGATGGCGGGCAGTTTGATCAAGTGAACTATAGATATATGATGCGAGGTAGCCAGTCGCCCGTAGTAGTTCGGCCAGGTAATCGACGTGGTGCTTTGTTGAGGTAAACACGATTGCTTGTGTCGACTTGTCTGCACTGGAAGTAGAACGACCCAGACCAATGAGCTCTCTCAGCAAAACGAGTAAAGATGCTTCTTTCTCGATTGGTTTGATGAAGAAGAACCGTAAATCGAGATCCGGACTGATCTTTTGATCAACGTCGAGACGAACTAGTAAGGGGTTGACCAAGCCAGCCTTGGCGAATTCGGCCACCAAAGATGGTAGTGTAGCGGAGAACAGCAGATTTTGTCGAGACGATGGAAGTCGGTGCACGATTTCGCGTAATTGAGTCTCAAAACCCATCTCAAACAGACTTAACTGTCAGAACCCGGTCACAACGGAGTGCTCACCGATCCGCTTCGTCATATACTACCATCTGAACGTGACGCAAATCCAGCTGCATTTCCACGATAAGATGGAGGAAACGACCAGGGGTGGCGATAACGCTGATGTCAGCTGGTTCATCACGCCTCACCTACATATCAGGACTGTTCGTCATCGCTTCAAATTGGCCTTCCAGACCTTCTCCTCCAATCACAAGCGCCCAGCGTAAGCCTTCATTGGCTTTTGACTTGCCCTTTCTGAGCCCCCTTGCGAGATCTTTACCGACCTTGAGGATCTGCACCGCCAACTCTCTGTTGGGACAAATGACTAGGGAACGGGTCCCCGACGATAAATGCTCGCTGCCCAAACGTTGCAGCAGTGGAATGAGGTATGCCAACGTTTTACCTGATCCGGTACGGGCCATACCCAAAATGTCTCGCGGCGGGCTTGATAACGCGCTTGGAATGCTAGCTCTCTGAATCGGAGTGGGGTTCTTGAACCCTCTGAGCAAGAGAGATCTTGCGATATCAGGCGCGACATCTATAGCCACATCAGCGATCTAGAATGGCACAAAAGTCTCGCAGAAGAGCTCACTTAGAGCCTGCCATTGTCCACCTTGTCCCGCTTGCTTTGATTTTGATGACGAGGACTCGGCCTCGCTCTGGGCCCAGGACGGTTTGGCCTGCAGCTGATCCATGATGAGACGTATCTTGCGCTGAGATGAGATGCTGAATACACTGTCACTGGAGAGGTTACGAAAAGCAAGGATATATGACAGAAGCAAATGCAATTTTACGCAAATAAAGTGCTTCTTTGGCAGATCACGTGACTCATCCAATCCTTCAGATTTCCGCAAACTGTCATTACTTCGTTCATCATATCAGCACATTCATATTCATTGGCACCCAACGCCATCGACTTGCAGTCTAGATCGTCATATACACCCGCTACTTCCTCTTGCTCCACAAGCGGCACCCTCCCACCATGTTCACCTGTATATCATGCCGCGTTGCTTTCGAGACCGCGGCTGAACAGCGGTCTCATTTCGCCACCGATTGGCATCGTTACAATATGAAACGCAGGGTGGCGAACTTGCCACCCGTAGCCGCAGAAAGCTTCAATGAGAAGGTGATCGAGAGAAGAGAGCAGAACGCGGTTAAGACCGATCCTCGTAGTCTCAATTGTGCAGCGTGCAGGTATGTTTGCATGTGCCTATAACTAGGCTAATTCTTAGTAAAAACTTCTCCTCGGAAAACGCATATCGCTCGCACGTTCAGTCCAAGAAGCATCGGGACAGAGAACAAGCTCAAGCATCAACATCTACACCCACGGATATCGAAATCACTTCCAATACTGGTGATGAAGTTGCGCAGCACAATGCGCCGGCTGTCACTGCCGAGGGGGAAACTACTCCTTTTGAAGGCAATCCCTCAGGTTCGCCAGCCTCACATCCAGAAGTGGAGTCAGATATCGAATCTCACAGCGATGAGGAATATGTGGGAGACGATGTCGCAGCCAATATTGCAAAATTTCGGCGCCGCATACAACCTGACGAATGCCTATTCTGCCCACGGCATTCGAAAGATATCGACGATAACGTTACGCATATGACCAAAATGCACAGCTTCTTCATACCGGATCGCGATATACTTGTAGACTTGCCTGGACTCCTCTCCTATCTGGGAGAGAAAGTGGCGACCGGTAATCTGTGTCTCTTCTGTCCACACGGTGGTCGAGAATTCGGCAGCTTGGAGGCGGTCAGAAAACACATGGTTGACAAAGCGCATTGCAAGCTGGCGTACGCCACGGATGAAGATCGAGCGGAGCTTGCAGACTTCTATGCGTTTGAAGGGGATGCCGAGTTGGACGAAGATGATGATTGGGAGGACTTAGACGCTTCGGAGGGAGAAAAGGAGACATTGTATGAGATGGGCAATCTTCATACTAGTGCCCAGGTGAGTCTGTCACAGTAGTGAGACGGAATTATGAAAGTGACTACAGACGTAGCGTTTGCCAAAGCTGGCTTCTGATGGGCTTGGTCTGGTCCTTCCTTCAGGCCGCACCATTGGCCATCGGTCCCTGCGCGTATACTATTCGCAACATCTTCGACCCTCCGATTCTGGGCGGGAAAGCGATACGAGAGCTCTCAAACTCGCTCAGGTCCGTCAACGGTTAGCCGATCCTACTTTGGCGCTAGTACCTATCGCTGGCGGGCATGGCGCTTTTGGTCGTGGTTTAGAAGTCATGAAGGCACGCAATGCGGGAGAGGCAAGGTGGGCTAGAAAGCAGGGAAACTCATTTAAGGACCAAAAGAAATTGGATCATCTTCGTACTAGAGTTGGTTTCGTTCACAACAACCAGAAACGTGAGCAATCTCCTAACTGCCGAGATCTTTAGCTAAAGCGCTTTCCCGCAGATTTTCGAGATCCTTTATGTCAGTCATATGTTGGGTGGCATCCTTCATTGTCTATGCTGACGAACCTTTTTAGTGCAATAACTTCCGAGGAGTCAGTATCGGGGCTGTTCTTCTCATGATCTCATTATACATGCATTCGCTGTTCAATTAATATCGTCTATGTGCTGTCACTTGGGTATCAGAGCGATAAGCTTGCTTCGACAGCGTATATGACTACCACCAAAGAAATCATGTGCCTGGAACATTATCTTCTCCAGAGAAGCTGATATCCCCTCCTCCCGTTATGTAACCATGATTTTGCCTCGCTGTGGAATACGCGTCTACTTGTGGTGTCATGATGTTGAAAGTCTCGCTGCTTCCCTCGTTGCGAAGAGCAAGTTGATTTTGCTCGGTCATGTAACTGCCGTAAGGTGTCGATCGACTTTGAAAGGCGGCAGGATCAAGCGAAGCTGCGCGGTTGAATGGATTTCCGGTTGAATGTACAGTGCTTGTTGCATAAGGATGGAACCGAGTTCCCATGTATGACGAGGGTTGCAGATGTCCAGCCGATCCCGTAATGGCGGTCCGGCTCGACGGCGGTAAGTTTGGCGTCATGGATCGATGCCTCTTGGCAAAGAGAGCATTGCCACGGGGCACATTAGGCAAGCCTGCGTTAGTTTGATCGATGACGTGCCGCCAGTCTGAGCATGGTGCCTTTGTCAGCTTCCTCACCTGCATCAGCTGGTAGCACGCACCTGTAAATGAGTCAGAGAGGAAAGGGAACCGAGGCGGATTCGGTAGATTCATTTCTGATCCAATTCAGCTGTATTGCGGTCAACTTTGACTTACCAGCGAAGCCCGCCCCATTGGACCCGTAAGGCAATCCGAACGTATCATTTTGCACCTGGCTGCCGTCTCCAGACATTGAGAAGCTTCGTGTCTCTCGTGCAGCCATGGCGTCAACCTCCGCTTCAAGCAAGGTTGCCATGTCATCCTCGGCACTTTCCGAAGCTTCTGTCCTCAGGCGTTCGCCGCGGTCTGCTTTCTCATGTGTTTTGACGTGCTGCGTAAGATTGTCGCTCCTACTGAAGCGTTTAGCGCACCGAGCACATTCGTAAGGTCGCTCTTGCGTATGCGTTCGGACGTGTCGCTTCAAATGCTCGAGACGTTTGAACAGCCGACCACATGACAATAACGGGCAGCTGAATCCTTTCGAAGTAGAGGTCGACGTCGAGATAGCGTTAGTGAGCGGAGGGTCCAAAGGTTGCGTGCCAGCACGAGGGACTACGCTGGGAGGGCAGATGGGCGCATGAGCCGGACTACCATGGGACGGTTGGGACATGGCGGCCGTCCATGTATTGGAATTGTGGTGCATTATAGGCACCTGGACGGCATTGGAAAGATGATCCATGGCCGTAATTGATGCGAGAGACGCAGGCTGGGCCGATTCGGTCATCGAAAATGAGAGTGATGATGCGCGCGCAGTATCAAATGACGTTGTTGCTTGGGGGAACGCATGAGGAATACTTCTGTCTTGAGGCTCCTGATTGAATGAGGCATACTTCTGTGACTGCATGCGATCGCTGTCGGAGCCGCTGTCCTCGTCGCCGGTGGAGTAGTCTGTGGGCACTGTGCCACCTCTAAATTGACGGTTCTTTCGCTCGCGTGACGACTTTTTCCGCCCCTGTTTGTATGAAGGGCTGCCCTTCAAAAGAGAGCGAGAGAATAGGACCGATGAAGCGGTTGTGGCACCTGTGATGGCATCTTTCGCTTGCTCAGTATGGGGATATTGACCGCTGTGACAGCCGATCAGAGGCTGCGATTCTGCGATATGATCACCAGGTATGGGTGACTCTAGGCGAGACTGGAGATCGGCGTTGATGAGATGAACGGTCGACCCTTCCTGCGGTAATAGTAGACTTGGCTCAAAAGTCGTCTCGGGTAGCCTAGTGTTCTGATTTCACTAACGTTAGCGGAAACGCGGACTAGAAACACGAGCTGAAAACCAATTTTGACGTACTCCGTTGATAGACTCTTCAAGTCCTGGTTGTTTACCCGCAAATTGTTCGAACAAGCTGCGTCGAGGATCGTACCTGATATTTGACGTGCATTGAGTGTCGATAGCTCGTAAGATGCCGCACTTACCGAAAACTCCTCGCAGGCTCTCCGACAACCACAGTTGTGGTTTCCAAGCCCATTTTCTCCCTCTTTAAGTCCCGTTCCAAAGCGTCCAGAAACAAGCGATCATGAGGTACAGAAAACCTAGGTCGCCCATGTGTTAACGGATGCAATATCAATGGCAAAGTGATCGATAACCTACCAATAGAACACCTGCACGAATGATAAGATATCGTACTGTCAAACGTTCCAACGGATGTTCAACAGGCACCTACCTTTTGCTGGTTTGACATAAGCGTCAATTTGATTCTTCGATCAGAAGTTACAATGCTTACCTTCTTTTGAGTACGGATGCAGCCATTTCGAAAAAGAAGATCGAGGAAAGGTGATCTGGGAGCCGACGTTAGCTGCGATACGCTCTAGTCAAGCTATATGAAGCTGTAATTACTTTGGTTCTTCTAGACAAGCATCTGTGCCCGGCTTCAGGTTGCGAAGGTCGGAGAACACTCCCTCCTCAAACCTGTTGAAGTGATTAGAAAATCTGTCCTACCAATCGGCGAATTTACTTTTTCATATTTTTAACAGGTCTTGAAAATGCTTCAAAACGGAACACCAAAGCCCGCACTGAGAAAGGGATATACACTCAGCGATGGGCTCGAAAAAGCTCATGCGTGAACACGTACCGATATCTGTGCCAGTGATGTGATAGAGCCCGTTCCAAAAAACGCATGCCACGTGCTCTCCGTTGGGAAGGAGGAAGCGATTCAAATTTGGATGCGGAGACGATAGAGGTCCAGCGTGAAAAGGTGAATTCTGCAAGTTGCGCTTAATAACGAGTCGAGGCGAGCATAAAGGTACTCACAGTCCCCACCGAGTTATCGTCGGTACCCATCCACCTTGTCGGCGCAGTCGCAAGGAACTAGCCGTCGTCTTATTAATCAGGTCAAGCAACACTACTCACGAATTGCAGACGACTTAGATGTTTCACGAGTTGACTCTCCCGCTCTGTTAGTGCGCGTGGTATGACATTGGTAGGGGGTGGTAGAGGCGTTGTCGGGGTCATGCCGCTGATTGGTGGCGTCGGTCTTAGGTGAAAGATCCCGTCAGGCTATTTCGATCTTCCTCTTTGACTTACGATGGGCTTGGCCCACTTCTCCAACTTGGTGTGCCTCCGGGCGCGCTATAGCCACCAGAAGGTAGACCTGCCCCTAAGTTGACCGTTGAGACACGGGGTTGAGGCTTCATCATTTCGTCCATCCTGTTACTGGTTTGGCAGCAGTAAGCGAATTATGAAGTGATAACGATATAGGATAGTCAATGTAAATAAGAAAGAGATCAAACAGTACGAAATGAAATCAGCAGGGGAGGGGGAGTATTGGCAAGCAAGCGTATCAAGTATCTGATGGAATGTGTACACTGATTGCTGCTCCTTTGTTTCAACTGTTTGATCAGTCAAAGGATACCTAACTCGGCTTTGTAAGAGATGTGTGACGCCGTTGTCAAGGCGAAAGAGCGAAACTAACTGAAACGGTCCAAATGCAGCCGTTTCATGCGGATACCGGTGGGCCTCAAACGACCCCTGAAAGTCAGGGTCGAGGCGAATTTGCTTCCGCAGATTAGACCGAGTGGCGAAAGACATACTAGAACAATAGCACGGGATGCAAGATTGTCTCGTCATTGTTCTCCACGTGTGCGGTCTCATTTATAGTCTTTTGTTCTTTCATCTTACGACTCTAGACAGAGCCGATGGTTAATCCTGGTGAATGGTATATCAGTTGTATGCATGTATGCACCACCCAACATGATGACCCCCCAAACCTTGAAAAGCTCACGTATTTCTTTTCATCACCATGCACGACGCGTCTCTAAGTCTCTTCGCCGGTCTCGCCGCTTTACTCCTCCTACTCCCCCTACCTCTCCATTGGCGCGCTCGTAACTCGGGCACATTGAGTATGATCTTCTGGTTGTTGATCGGTAATGTGCTCATCTTCATCGATGGAATCGTCTGGTGGGATCGATATGACAATCCTTCCCCAATTTGGTGCGACATAGGTGAGCCTGATCTGTCATTCTGAATTACCGTTGCTTGTATACACTGACAATACTACAGTCAGCAAGCTCCTGATTGGCCTCTCAATTGGCATTCCGGCGTCAAGTCTTTGTATTACGCGTCGCCTTGTCATAATCGCATCATCGACCACTGTCAGTATCACTCAAAAGCAGAAACGTATCGCCTTGGCTGTCGACCTCTTCATTGCTATGGCCTTCCCTATCATCGTGATGGCATTGCACTATATCGTTCAACCGCATCGCTTCAACATCATGGAAGGTTATGGTTGTGCAACTGCGATCTGGAATGCGGTTCCTGCTATTTTTCTGATCGTATGGTGGCCTGTTTTGCTCAATCTCGCAGCCGCGACATACGGAGGTGAATCAGCTCCTCCCTTAAGAGAAATTCGGCGCTGATTTTGAACTTCAGCTGTTGCAATCAGATTTTTCTTATCTCGAAGATTGCAATTTCAGACACTCCTCAAGTCATCAAAAGGGGGCCTGGATGGCCGACACTATCTCCGGCTGATGGCTCTTGCCAGTGTCGATATCATCATCGGTCTTCCGTTCACCACCTATGTCCTTGTCTTTCGACTCAAGACCCTTGAACCCTACACATCTTGGGCCTTTGTACATGCTGATTGGTCACACGTCGATATCTATCAGGCGGCCGACTACTTGATTTCTGGGCAGACGGCAGCGAATATCGCGTTGCCATTGTGGCAGATCACCCTTACCGCTGTGATCTTCTTCCTGTTTTTTGGTGTATCGGAGGATGCCGTAGCAGAATACTCCAGATGGGTCCAGTATGTCAAGAGAAGACTTCCAACTCGTCTCCAACGCAAAAGTTTAAGGTAAGTTACGGCGCGTGATTCCCGTAAACATATTGCTGATGGCGACTCATAGTCTGCCATTGGTGACACCTAAGCTCGGCTCCGCCGTCGCCAAGCCTGATGGTACGGATTGGCAGGACACTACTTCCTTTGGTGCAGCTACCTGCATGGCAGATGAAGAACTGCTGTCTTTTCACCATCCTGAAACTGCACGTTACGGAGTACGGGAAGTCGCAGTTGATATCACTGTGGAGCGCAACATAGTTTAGCGTCATAACCTTTTCTTTCACATCTCTTAGGATACTAGGTCAGGTTCAAATGTACACTCAGATTGCTGTCGTCCATGTTCAAGGGTGTCTGCATATCAGCCTCGGAGCAGTACTGCACGATGAGACTAACACGGGAATCTAAAACTCAGAATCGCTTCCGCTATCCCATTCGACCTGCTCGAGTGCTCTCTCGCCCTCCGCTTGCAGCTGATCGAGCCCGGTCAGATGCGCAAGGTGGTTATCATCATTGAAAGCTTTGAGCAAGAACTCGAAACCTTCTGAGCGAAATGCGTCCACGATCTGACAAGCAACGGTATCAGTCCCAGATCTTCACCTTAGACTCACCGTGAGGCTACAACCAGTACATTGGTTGAAGGCGGCACCGGCAAGAAGCGAGGTTTGCCATTGACCTAACGCGCCACGGAGCTGGTGAGGCGTCAGACCAAGGGGCGACTGAGGGTCCTTTGACGCGTCGGCCAGAATATCACCAGGTGCTTCGACTCTACACACGCCCTCTCAGCAATAGTTCGGAACGACGTCACGCATGATTTACCCGAGAGGATGCTGAAGTATCGTAATTAAAAGCTCAACTGCCAGAGCCGCTGCTACTGGTGCGACACCTGGTCTTGTGACGGTGCACATCTGGTCCAAAGTTCGATCGGTGAGGGACTGCACCGTTGGTAAGCGACAGTGGAAACCAGTGTCAGACTTACGTCGGCAGGCGCAACAACGTCATTGCAGAAGTAACACCCAAGTGGTTTCCCATTATGAAACGATGCACGGCCTCCATGCCTCATTACGAGGTAACTATCGAAACCCAAAGCCGCGTTGATGACGATTTTATTTTCGGCGGCACCTATCACTGTTGGAAGCCATCGTGATTCTCTGGAATCCATCAATATGAAGACGGCATCGTGAGAGCTGATGAGGTCATGCAGTAATGTGACATCGGCCGCGACGTCCTTCTCAGCGGTGACGTGTACCGGATGTCCAGGCATGGGAATCGAAAATGAATGACCAGTGGCATTCTAGTCATTGTGAGCGGGACATCTCAAGACCCCTGCGATGAAGGAACTGACAATTCCAGGAAAGATTTTCCTCAAATGATCGGCTGCGCAGACTGCTTTGGCCTTGCCACCTCCCAAACAATCTTCAAAATCGAAGAGCGGCTGCCGAACGGGATTGGAGAACGATACTGTCCCAGAATCCACGAATGTGATTGTCCGGACGCCCCAACCCTGATAACTTGAAATCAGCAAGAAGACGAGATACCATACGTGACCAGTGTCTCACCATGAGCGCACGGGCGACATAGCAGCCTAATGTGCCGGCACCGAGCAAGAGACATCGGGTATTTGATATCTTGTCCAATCCCAAGGATGGCATGACGCGCCATTTCATCAGCTTCAGGTTGAGGTCGACCGCCTGCTCGGCCAAGCTGATAGATACGATCAGATCTGTTCACCAATGATCGCGTATGCCTCACTTTGTTGGATTCATGATCGGTCCAAGATCGGCAACTCTACTGGACAGGTTACCAGACTTATCGCGTTCCCACCCTACAGCTTGCGGTTTGAGCTTGATAACGTTGACGGAAGATGGCATTTCGCTGATGATTGAGCCTTTTCGACTGCATTCACCAGCTCGTAGACCAATGAAAGATAGAGACCTGGCACCATGGACAGCGCTCAAGTAGAACAACACATTTCGTAAAGGCCAACCAGGATTATCAGGCAAAGAGGAAGGATCGTGAAACACTATCATGATCTGTGGTCCCGAATCAGCAGCGCATTGTCTTCCTGACACCCCTACCTGTGCAGACGGCACACCCTCGTAAAATTCTTTATACGCCGACAAATGTGCTACTTGTCTCTGCCCAGGAGGACCCTTGAGAAGAAAAGCATTGACGACAGGCCCTTCTCCCTTTCTCATGTCTGCTTCGAGCGACCGTATCTCCTCGACTTCCTAATGGCCGATTGAGCATCTGCAACGTATGCACTGGCAAGCACATACCGTTTCCATCACATCGATCAAACCATTGCCTTGCAATTGCCATGCAGGCTTACTGATCAATGCTGGAAAGGCGAACCAGTAATGATACACATATCTCTTCAGATCTGCAAAGGTCACCAGGAGAAACGGATTGAGGATGGGATTTAGTGAGTTGAAAGAAGAGACCATCTGTTCCACCATACGATGAGCTTTCGCCATGAGCTGAGACTCACTGAGTTTGTCAATTCGTCGAAAAGCTGCTTTTTTGTCTCCACTCTACGAAACTCTTCGATGGTGTTGAAGTTCTTGACTGTGCCGGTGACAGCAATCGCGTTTGGAGGTGGTCTATGCATGACGGCAATAATGGGGACAGTATGGTTCAGCACAAAACCACTTGCGGGCTAACATGAACCGCTCACCGTTCTTTCCCATCTCCGAATGCGTCACCGGATACTACCAGGCTACCCTGTATGCCGACGGTGTCCGTCTGTGAAGGTCGCGATGATGATGAGTCCTGTCCGCCAATGGAACGACCTTCTTCCATCCATCCTGTGATTGACTGGGCACTATCATCCAGCTTGAGTTTATCTATCTTGAGAGCTGTCAAGGCCGACCAGAACGCTGGAGTTGGCTGAGACGCGAGAGGCTGAAATTGCAAAGGATTCATGGTGATGATCTTTGCGATACAGGGCGGAAGGGGGCAGAGGACGAGTGTGGTATAATATGATGGCTCAGTCAACTGCTCAAGATGATGAGCATGTATAGAGATATCGTTACAAGACCTCCTTATATCATTTTGCGAGCAACAGCAATAGCAATAACAACGACAACAACAACAACAACGGAATGACGACAATGGGGCCAAATGAAGATTAGGCGCGTAAACAATCATTTCACCGTATTGACAATGTTGGGAATTATCATGTTATCAACGCAACTCACAGTCCGCTTTCTCTACAGTCTTGTATGCTCACTATACCATTCCAGAAGCATGCGGATAGTCACCACCATGCTATGACCCAAGACCAAATCAAGCAAACGACCAGGCATCATTCACATCAGCAATGCCGCCAGCTCACGAAACAACTCAAGAGTGAGCTCTAACCCACCTCCGCTCATCCATCGGCTGACATTGCTTATCCAATTTACAACCTCTAGCTACACCTTACGGGTAGCGTAAGTCTGGCAGATGCAATGTGGTACTGACCGCTATTATACCAACACAGCTATCTCCAGAGTCGTATCGAAGATCGCGCCCGTGCTCAACGACAATTGATCACGGCTGCTTCTAATCCATCTATCCCGAATGCCACAGCAGCTGCTACCTCAAGACGGTCTCATGATGCCTCTTCCTCCATTCTGGCATTGGACTTTGGCTCTCTGCTTGGCCGAGACACAACAAAGTCACCCAGATACCCCGAAAAGCTACTAAAGATCATAGATGGCACATTACAGCGTATCGCGATGGGTCAAGAGGCAAAGTGAGTTCACTGACCACCCCTTCGACCGATGATATTAGGGACCAATAAGTAACATGGCCTTCTAGGTATTCTGACCAGCGTTTTCGAAGGACCTGCGCCCTCTTTTGGTCGTCGACATGGGCCGACAAATCATTTCAGAGACAAATGAAGGAATCGCGAAAAATCGAGGATCTCATCCTCGCGTTTGTCACTTCATCTACCAAGTCGTTGAGAAAAGAGGAGGACTTGCAAGATGGTTCTTGGAAAGAGGAACTTGGTCTCCAGGTCTCGCAGTTCCTGGACCTTGTAAAAGATGCCCTGTTAGCTATTGGTCCAATCTCGAACGAGCTTGCGAGCCGCTTGTCGTCGTATCAAGGGCGTTTGAAGAGCTCAGAGGCTCCCGACAACAACGAACACGCCGTTGATCGGCGGCCACCGGACCAGTCAGAGACAGCCAGCGTCAATAGTGGCGCTGTAGACCGCAAAGAATCGTCCGAGGCCTCTTTGTTGACCGTCGCGAGCAGACTATTTGGTCATTCTCAGGCGGGTCTTCATCAGGCGACATCAGAGCTCCAGGGCATCTGCACTGAGCAGGCTGCCTTGGATGACTTGAAGGTGAGCACGTGGAGAAGATTGGCATTTTTCTTTTTTGGCTCGTCTTACGCCGATTTCTAGAATTGTCTGAAGTACCTGAACACCGATCATCCCTACCCTTACGGGCCTAAAGACTTCGCAGAGCCCACAGCATGGAACGCATGGAAGTCGACCGAAATCAATGCCTTATCGCAAACAATGCTTTCGATGATGCAAGCGAACCCTGCTCTTGTGCAGACGTCCGATCGCGTCTCAACGCACGATTTGCCCTTGCATCTTGATGGCCTAACTCTCAACCACCCGGCACACAATTTCACATTCATACCCCCGGATTCCAGAACCTCTTACCAACAACTTCTTGAAAGATGTTTGGATTGGGATTTGGAGGTGCTGCAGACATTACCCGAAGATGAGGATGTCTCGCTGAGTATCCTGTCCGGCGAACACGTCGCCTTGCTGAGCGAATGCGCAATACGATGGCGAATACCGCCTACACTACGAGCTTGGACTTTTGCCCGATCAATATTGGACCGATTCGAGAGCGGACAGGTGCCTTCAGCTTGTGTTCACGAAGCTATATCGATGGTAGACAAAGTCCGAGCCGAGGTTCCGATACAAAACTGGGCAATAGAAGACGTGAGCCTAAATTGTATGTCACATGCTAATCGTCTAGCGAAAAGGATACGACGCTGCGTTGTTGCGCCGAGATCATTGCTTACTCGCTGCAGTAAAGCAAGCTCTTACTATGCCCGACGGTTACTACTCTGTCGAATTCTCAGATGCTGTCGAAGACTGGATGGCAATAGGCGCCCCGGATACACGGGGACCCGACCTCGGTCATTTGTCCCGAACAATATCAGAAGCGATCAAGAATCAAGCTTCTGAAGCCTATACTATGGAAGCCTCGACGCGTATGGACCTGGAGGGAGGACGTACTCGAGCGTTCGCAATACAGATGGGCGGATGGATCGAGAAAGAAGCCAAACGCTTAGACAAGCGATTTGGATATGCAATTACGACGTAAGCAGTGTCGCTGACCTTGGTTGTACAAATGCTGAAGATTGTTATCATGCAGCGATGTGGACCTGGTCCCCTTGGTCCTACAGGAACACTTGGCTTTATGGTTCCAAGACTTGGCGGAGATTATGTCTCTGTCACCATCGTCACCTGTTGATGGTGACATGAAAGAGACTTTCGTCCTATACCGTAAAGCAGTGAAATTGGTCGATATGGGCAGAGCTTTCACGGGGTAAGTGGTGTGGCGAGTGATGCGACGGCCAGTTGAGTTCTGATCAATCGCTTGCAAAAGAGGCAACTTCTCCCCGCCGTGTTCGATAGGACGTTTATTTGAACAAAACGTTCATATGTGGCTTGACGAGACTGCCACTAAAACGAGGCAGTGGACCGATCAAGCCTTGTTGGTTGACTCGGTGAGCCCAATTTCAAATAGATGAGACGGTTCGGCGCGATCTAATCATTACATGAAGTACGCCCCCTCCTCGGCCAACGGCCCATCGTCTTCTATCACAGATCTTTTCGATTCGTTTCGGAGTGCTACGGACTTCCTCTTGGATCTCAACTGGCCTGATAAAGAACAGTTGGCAAGTTTTGCTACTCGCTTAGCTAAGGTGAGTGACCTCAATATCATTGGATCTGACCAATCGTCTTCACAGATAATCAGCTTGTCTATTAGCGATTACTGCAATAAAATTGAACAGCACTTTGCGGAAGACATGCGGCAAGGGGAGTCGGTTCAGGCAACAGCGCAACAAAGAGCCTGGTTGGAAAAGGCCAAAGCGACTCTGGCTTCGTTACAAGGCGAACGGAAACTGCAGGCGTTTTTCAATTTCACTGCTCAGGTAGGTTGCAAGTCAGTGCCGTAAGGTCAGACTCTAATCGCTGATTCAAAGTTCAGTCGTGCGTCAAATTAAACAATATCGAATCAGCTCGGCAACAGCTGGACAAGCTGTACGAACAAATGGGTGTCGATCAATTGGCAAGCTATCACCACGCACCATCTGCCTCAACAACCAGCGAACAGACATTTTTGTTCACAGTGAAGGTCGTGTTGGCCGAAGGTCTTCCCACTGACGGTGGCACCAAACTCCCGGATGCCTTTTTGATACTCAGCGATGAACATGGTACCAGGTACGCCAAGACGAGAACGATCTATGATGATGCGGATCCGCGATGGGATGAAAGTTTTGATATCCCTTGTCGCGGGACCGCTTGGTTTATGGCTACAGTCCGGCATCGCACACTTGTCGGCAAACACGACCTCTTAGGACGAGCGTATCTGCGCTTGGATCCGTCTCATTTCATGGATCTCATCTCAAAAGATATTCTACTACCTCTCGATACCAGAGGTCACATTCTTTTCAGGGTCAGTATGGAAGGGGAACGAGACGATATACAATTCCACTTTGGGAGGGCATTCAGATGGCTGAAGCGAGCTGAATCGGACATGATCAGAATGTTTGTTGACAAGGTGAGCTGGCCGAAACTGGCGGATGACTGACCTCAGATGTCGCCGGTCCTGCGCCATACATTATCTCGTGCGTCGATCAGATCAGTCACCAAGCCGATCAACGCAAATCCTCTTGACTACAATGATGCATTGGGGAAACTGTCCGCCGCCTATCGTTCCGCGATTGGCACGCCGGAGTACAAGATCCCGGCAACCAAAGACGAATTGCGTAGAGGTCCGACTGACGCCGACATCGAAAGCGCCATTCATCCGCTTTTTGACTATCTTGACGTCAATATACATACACTCGCGTCAACGCTGTCACCAGACGCCATGCAGATGGTCATGACCAAGCTTTGGAAACAGATTTTAGCGACTGTCGAAGCCTTGATCGTGCCACCGATCTCGGACAAGCCTTCTCAGATGAGAGCACTGGGGGACAATGAGCTGGATGTAGCCCTCAAATGGCTCAAATTCCTTCGCGACTTTTTCTATGCCGGAGGAGATCCGAGTGGTATACCTCTCTCTGTGCTGCAGAACCAGAAGTTCAACGAGATCTTATCGATAAGGATCTACTATGACTGGAAAACGGATGATCTCATGGAGGTGAGTGATCTCAACTGTTGGACGCGAAATAATTCTCATCAGGCATCTCAATAGGAATGCATAAGGGGATTTCAGTCGACGCTGAAACACCGGGCGACTAAACCGGGCAAGACTTTACTATCACAGCGTAATCTTGGTACCATAAGGGCGAGAAAGAGCGCCAAACGGGCAATGCCTAGCGCGGGCGCTAACACGGAAATGATTATGCGGATCTTGCGTATGAGGTGTGTCGCGGATGTACTCGCGACGACATAATGTTGCTGTCATGCTTACCTGAAGTCGATATAGGGGCGGTACGCAAGAGTTTCTCGCCCAGCAAATACAAACACTGTCTGTAGTCAAGTTGACTGATCCCAAAAGCAGGAGGGGTGTTGGAAATGGAAGTTGACGGGTTGGATGAATGATGAAGGAGAATCGGACGGTGATCAAGGTCATCCATACGTGTTATGAAGACCCCTCGTTGTATGATAGCGCGAGTCTCGACCGCAGCTACAAAATAGGCTGACTAGCTCTGTATAATGGACGCGATGACAAAGAGTTGTTGTAAATGAGAAATGCTGCCACGAGTGCTCTTTATGAAAAGTGAAATAACAAAAGGGGGGCGACGCGCCGAAGGACTCGCTGCAATCGCGCACACTCAGACATCACAACCCGTCTTTTCTCCTGTCCAGCACATCCCACCCTTCAATCCTACTCTACTTATCTTGGTCTGCATCATCCTCTTCTCACACCCGACTGTCTCCGCTAACCACTCTTCACGCTCTCGACCTCATCAGGAAGCAGCCAGGCGAATTGATATTTGCGCGTTCAGCGCAGCCTTCCTTTGTCGTAATATCCTCGACTTGGTTCATTCCTAATGTCTTACAACATATCATCTCTCACCCCATCTCGTCCCGCGCCAGCTCCTCCTCCTGGTGTCGGCGCGCGGCCAAGTGCATCCTCCCATCCGTCATCTAGCTCTTTAACGCGATCAAATTTCTCGTCAACCGCTTACGCAGCTTCGTTCCCGACCATCAATCCCCCGTCGAGACTGTCTGCGGTCGGAGGGCTATCGAATCGGCGAAATGAGACCGTTAGAACTGGACCGGCGACTATGAAGGAGGAAGGAATAAGAGCCTTCATGTGGAGCAAGCGATGGCTGGTTTTGGGGGGAACGGAATTGAACGTCTACAAAAATGAGGTAGGTCCTTTACACAACAGCGTGATCATTGCGCTTGAGAGAGACGTGCCATCACGGAAGTGTTCCATTAACACTTGTGTCTCCCCCCCGTATAACCTATGAACCCGATCACAGCAATCATCGTCACCTCTTCTGGCCATTCCCCTTGGAGACATCCAAGACGTTCAACGCGTTGACTTGAAACCATTCTGCATTGAACTGGAAACCAAGGACAAACTACTCTACTTCTCATTCCGCACTGACGACGAAGTCTATGCTTGGAAGGATGACATTTACAGTCGATCACCCCTCATGGGAGTTTCTGGACCGACGAACTTCGTGCATCAGGTCCATGTCGGCTTTGATCCTATCTCAGGAGGGTTCACTGTGAGTCTCTGCTTTGGCTGGCTTCGTAAAGGAGGGGCCTGCGTGGTACCGGCTATCACTGATCAAAGCCGTTTGATTCTGACGCAGGGCTTACCTCCGCAATGGTCAAAACTGCTCACTTCGTCCGCCATTACCAAGGAGGAAGCTGCCCGTCATCCCGAAGCGGTTCTGGACGTATTGCAATTTTACACGCAACAACAAATGGGCCAAAGCGGTGGCGATTATCAACAACCGCCCATCCCTTCCATGCCCTCCCAGTCTCGTTCTGCGAGTTCGGCGGCGAGTAGATATGAGGGGGTAGGCTTGGCTGGTCAGCAGCACCAGCAGAAGGAAAGACCGCCTCCCCGGGCACTTGCTGCAAACGTTCCTCCGCAACAACCATCCTTCGTTCAACGTAACGAAGCTAAACATGAGGTACGCTGGTTGTGGCCATCTTACGGCGGATGCTGACTATGGTAGCTCACGGACCAATCTCGCCCCTTGATTGCTGAACGGAAACCACCACCGCCCCCACGCCAGGCTGGATCATCGCGACCCCATGAAACTGGTAGAGGAAATGAGTCTCGGCCGCCGGTCCGGGCAGAAATCGAGACAAAGCAACTACCCCAACCAATAGCAAAACCAGCACAAGCAACGCAACCTTCACAGCCGACACAGGCACCGAGTCAGAGACAAGAGCGGCGAATCAGTACTATGAACGAGGCGCAAATAATGGACAAGCTGCGCTCAGTAGTAAGCAATTCAGATCCAGCGCAGCTGTACTCAAAGATAAAGAAAGTTGGTCAGGGGTATGTCAAGAATCGTTATTATCAGTCACGGTGAATGAGCTCACTGTCGTGTTGGCAGGGCATCCGGGATGGTATTCGTGGCAAAAACCCTCTCGACCGGGAAAAAAGTCGCAATCAAACAAATGGATTTGGCGCAACAACCGCGGAAAGAGTTGATTGTCAATGAGATCATCGTCATGAAAGAATCGCAGCATCCCAACGTGGTCAACTTCCTCGACGCTTTCCTGGTGAAGAACAGCGAGCTATGGGTTGTTATGGAGTACATGGAAGGCGGAGCACTGACAGATGTCATCGAGAACAACAAGCTGGCCGAAGACCAGATCGCAGCGATCTGTCTTGAGGTAAGCGGCGCTATAGGACAATTAATGCTGATATTATCACCTCAGACATGCCGAGGCTTACAACATCTCCACTCAAGATCTATTATTCACCGAGATATCAAATCCGACAATTTGCTAATGAATGCCCAAGGAGAAGTCAAAATCAGTGCGTTGCACAAAAATTGACCGTTGGCTTAGAGCAAATGCTAATGCCAGATCTTTACAGCGGATTTCGGCTTTTGCGCAAAGTTGACGGATCAGAAGTCCAAGCGAGCGACAATGGTCGGTACGCCGTACTGGATGGCACCCGAGGTGGTCAAGCAGAAAGAGTATGGAGCTAAAGTCGATATCTGGTCACTGGGCATCATGGCCATCGAGATGATCGAGAACGAACCGCCTTATCTTGATGAGGAACCATTGAAGGCGTTGTACTTGATCGCAACCAATGGCACTCCGACTTTGAAAACCCCTGAGAAATTGAGCCAAGATCTCAAGCACTTTCTCAGCGTCTGCCTTTGCGTTGATGTTTCTTTCAGAGCTACCTCCACCGAGTTGCTCAAGGTCAGTGGAATTATGCTTTGTCATTGGCCTGTATTTACTAGATCTGTAGCACGAATTCCTGCAACTCGCTTGCTCCGTGAAAGAATTGGCTCCTTTGCTCAAATTCAAACAGACTTCCGTGAGCAAACACCGGGCTTCCTGTTTCCTCTGGCTCTGGCTAATCCTTCTCGCAGGCTTAATGTACAGCGGAGTTGCTAGATTCCGAGCAGTCACACGCCAGCACAGCTGCAGCAGACCAGGGTAGGTCTACGAGTAGATAATTTTGTCATTTGTAGATTCAGTACCTCAGCTCTTTTCTCGCACTTGAATTACTCTCATATGCGTGACATTTCAGGAATGTTTATCGAGGATGGTGAATGTGTTATGTTACGTAACGCAATGCTTAGCGCGTCCTGCCGTTTGCTAAACATCCAGTCGCGTATAATCTGAAAGTAAACAACGTTACAAGCATCGTTTTGCTGCAAACTTCTTGGACGAAGCTGCATTCATCAATTGCTTGTCTGCATAGTTGTCCGACGCAAAGACATTTGCTCCAACCATGGACGCACGTCGCCGAACACTTACATCGGAGGGGCCTATCGGTAATTCTATGCCCCATTCCTCAATTGCGATACCTTCATCTGTAATCAAGAGATCCGCCGCTCGTCCTGGCACGTCGCGTTCATCGATATTACCGGCACAACCGCATCCCACCGCTGGCGTGTCACACAATCGACTGAACGGCAGCTCAACTATTGCGGGCCTGCCACAGCACCCTCCGAACGAGGCGGGATCGGCATCAATTTCAGCAGCGAGAAGGTCCACGTTGATACCACAGAGAGGCGCCGACCAACGGGACCTTCAAGCCAGTGCTAACAGGAGCGATGTCGCCACCTATGGAAAGACCCCTCAGACGATCAGAAGCATGCCCAGCAGGTCAGGTTATCCTTCTGAGACCGTCGGAATGTCTGCTGATATTCTTGTGACACTCGTTCAGCATCAGAAGAAGCTCTGTCTTCACCTCCACTGGTCATGGTCGGCTCTCAATAGCGCAACCTGGATATGCTTCAAGCGCCGTCAAGGATTCCCGCCCAATCCGCGACAAAGGGTTTCAAGCTAGCTGCGCGCGTAATGTAGCGGAATATCTCAACGCTGTACGCTGTCCTACACAGATCACGTCGAAGACTCTTATATCACCCACGGCCAAGGAATTTCAATCCATCTTTCGCTTTTTGGTGTCCGACCTTATTGATCCAGGCATGACGTGGAGTAAAAAGTTCGAGGATGATGTGCTCTCTATTCTAAAGGACCTGCGCTATCCTGGGATGGACACAGTGTCCAAAACAGCCATAACCGCGCCTGGAGCACCTCAGTCTTGGTTAGGTTTATTGGCGATGTTGAATTGGCTTGTAGAGCTTTGCAAGGTAAGCCTCAATGTCGTCTACGGGTCCACAATCACTGATTAAGAGCAGGCGCATGATAATTGGGATGATCCAAACTGCATATCGGACCCGCTTCTTATGTCGGCGCATGATCTTCCACTGAATCATCCGCATCTCGAGGATCGTCTGTTGTGGGATTTTGCTTCTAAGACGTATACAGAATGGTTTGATGGAGGAGCGGAGGAATTTCCAGCAGCCGAGCAGGATCTTGGGGAATTTTATGGTCAGTCTTCTGTTGATCGCACGCACGGTGGCCATGCTACAACCTAACAAATTGAGCAGAGCGGATGGCAGCTACCACGATCGAGGATTGCGAAAAAATCGATATGACAGTCGCGAAACGCACGGTAGAGCTTCAACAATTGCAGGCGCAAGAGGTGGGTATTGTCCAGTGCTACATTCAAGTGACTGACGGTGTATCTGTAGCCTCCACTCAAAAAATTGGAGGACGAATACCTCCAGCTGATGGGCGACAAAACGAAGTTCATCGCCTTTATCGATCTGCATAAGCAAAAGGCAGACAAGATCAGGCAAGCCATCGGGAAATTTCGCATGGCTATAGCTGGGCAAGGTGAATACGTTGCGTTCATCTCATCAAGCCATGCTAATGCCTCATAGAACAAGAATTGACAATTTGTCGCACTGATCTGAGTCGCATCGAAGATGCCGTCGCTGCACAGAATTTGGCTCCCGATGAAGTTAATCGAATGAATCACGAGAGAGAATCCCTCAGTCGTAATTTGGAGGAATTGCGCACCAAAATCGCAGATGCCAGTCAACTCGCGTACGATCATGAAATGGCCGTCACCAAATCTATGGATCGCTTCGAAACTCTATTGACCGACTACACAGCCCTCGGACACCAAATCGGGCTCATTAATGGAACAGCCGACCATGCACCTGTCATGTCAACCGACCTCGATTACGCAATCGATCTTGACCTTGGAGCGGAGGATCTCGATGACATACGCGCGACTGGTGTCAAAATGCGGGCCAGTATCTGGCAGGGCTTGCAGGCACAGCGGGAAACTTATCGGTTGCAAGCACAGCGACTTCGGAACGATATCATAGCGTTAGAAGACGGTTCCGATCGTGCCGAGCAGAAGGTCGAGAGACAGTCGGGAGAAGCGTCCAATTTAGAGGCCCGTTTGAGAGTGGTGAACGAGCAAGCCGAGGAAGCGCAAAACGTGAGTGGCCATACACATCGTCTCGTCTTCACGTTGATGAGTCCTCCACCTAGCTGCTTGCGACCGAAAATGCCAACAATAACAAAATCATCGCTCAACTCGAATCTGAAGTCACTAGTATGATGGCTCAGAGTCAACAGAGTGTGCTTTCGGCCCAGTCACACTTGGAAAGTACCAGGATAGCGTGAGTGTTTGCATCACTTCTTCATGGTCAAGTCTTATGCTGACTCTCGACGCAGGTTCAAAGAATTACGTCATAAGACAGCCTTACTGCAAGATACGCTCGTTGCTGAAGTTGGAGGCCACATCGATGCCGTGATAAAAGCCAAGGAGCACGCGGCGAATAGTCTGAGGAGCATCAGGACATTGGCCGAATCGCAATAATACTCGTGTGCAGGATGAGGCCATCAGGCGTTTGTTTCTGGGTGAATGACGGTGTTCTGGTGACTAAACCCTTGGTTATGTTGATTCGATTTCGTTTGTATATATACAGTGACATGTGAAGTGACATGTGATAGTGCTCGTATCCCATAGATATAATTGATTATGTAATTGTTAAAGAGTGGTTCTCAAACGCGTTTCATCACTTGTTCACCGTCACCATCACCATCATTATCAATTCCTTTTCCCCCTCATTTGCAAGCACAGACACGCACGTCGCCATCAAACATGACATTGTTGCATGCTGATGCTCCTGGCGCATGTTGCACTTAGCACCCTTCAGGCTCTCGCGCTTTGCTCCGCCCCTTTGGCCATTCATCCGCCGGCCCGCCTCAATTCTTGCGAAATCACGTCTCTTTCCCTATTGTGCTCATAGGACCTCATACTACACATTGCTTGTCATGCAATGACAGTCCTCGCCGTCGATTCAGATGAAGAGTCTACTGCAGAGCATGTCGCTCGATCCATTGACTGCTGGGCAAGGGACCTTCGAGCTGTATTCGATCATGCTCGGGATCGGTTCGGAGATATCGCGTGGATTAACGGCGAGGCCGGTGGCGCGCTGTGGGCACACAAGGGTAAATATTCAAGGTGTGAATTGGCTGACCGTCGTCGGCATAGCCATCATATATTGTCGAGCGCCAAGTAAGTCTTAAAAAGGTGGCAATTGTTATATCACTGATGCCTGTTGGAAATTGGTAGAGAGTTTCAAGGACCGTTATTTTGCGACGAGCTTGTCTCGCACATTCCACCAGGAAGACCACAAGGATGTCGTTTCATCTGCGGCTTCTGTTGACTTTCTTCCATCGCCCACGTCGAGCTACTTGCCACATTTAGAACCTACGGCAAGGGTCGGAAGCAGTCTTTCTGAGCATATTTCTGCAAATGGAGGGCCTACCGTCAAATACTCACATGATGGAGTTCTCTGGCTTGGACATACCGGACAATCAGATTTGCTGCAGACTCAACTAGAGTGAGTGGTACAGGTCCCATGATGTTGTCACTAAGAACATATTCGAAGGTGGCTGTACACGGGAGAAGGCTTGGGAGACGTGGTGGACTGGATCAGCGACGAGGTAGACCACAGTATGAGGGCACGGCATAGGGACTCGCTCGGACGACACGGAGATAGAGCACAACGACAGGACAAGCTGGGCCAAGACCTCACCTACATGTGGCGAAGCAAGCTATACGCCGATGTTCGCATACATCTGGGCTCGTACCATGTTAGTGACAACCTTTCCCAGGGTTCCAGCTCTTCCACCGAATCAATATCCGCAAAGGCGACGTTTGCTGGACATCGCTTCGTTCTGGCCTCTCGCTCGCCCTACTTTGCTTCTGTGCTTTTAAACACGTCGTCTTTCCTGCAGCCGACTGCAGATATAACATTACCTGCGCCGCCATTCTCCCCAGCGGCTCTACATTTCTGTTTAGGGTATATGTACGCCGGCCATCTAGCATTCTCAAACCGTTCCTTCGACCTGTCTACAGCCTTTCAAATTCATCGCGCAGCAACTTATCTTCAGTTGGACTTATTGGTCGAGGAACTCGAATCAAGAATTATTCACGACTTTTGCCATGGTCTTCGAGCTTCGGCATGCCGGTGCAAACAATGCCACGCCCGTATCGGACGAGTCTGGCGGTTTGCCAGGGCGAGTGACGTGCATGCCGTAGACCTGGAGCGGAGAGCTAAAGACTATCTTGCCTGCACGTGGAATGAAAGTTGGGGCAGAGAAATTGGCCTAGCGAGTGAGGAAGACAGACAGTCTCTTGTCAGCGCTGTATGCGGCTCGATCTCGTCAAGTACTGTGATTTCGACATTCCAGTCATTGTCGATTATCCGCCTGAGGTGCGAGCAGGAGTTGAGAAACAACAGTAGGAATGCTCAAACTTGGACGAACGGTCTTATGAGCATGGTTGAGGCGATGCAGATGAGCTTTGAGTCGTTCTTGGCCCGCGATTTCGATTCTGTCATCGCCAGTAACGGCTTTCGGGATCTACTTGAGGAGAGAGGTCTCGACAGTGACCTGCTGGCAACGGTGATGCACCACCTACTTCGGGGTATCTCTGGTGCTCAAACATGCAGCATAGCGCCGCGCGTGTATCAAGTACGTACCGTTCGCTCTGTGCACTGCTAACCACGTAGACTCTGGTACTTTCTTACGCTTCGAGGCAGGAAGCAGCAGACTCGCGGCCTCTTTTTGCCACGAATCTCAAGCAGAGAAGAGTCTTGGAGTCCGTCAAAGAAAGTGTGGTAGACCTGATCCGTCGTAGATGGCTGCAAATCAGAGACACGGGAGAGTTCGACCATTTACAAGACGGAGTACTGATGGAGCTCAGTCGCGGTAAGCAGACGCTTTTCAAGAATGACGGCTTACAAATCAGAGATAGGGGTAACACCTAACGAGCTGTTGGTTCATCAATCAGCGGATCATGGAAACACCGGGTCTCAAAAAGATAGTCTTGCAAGACCCTCCGCTACTCGCACCCGCTCAAATCTTGCAGTCCAGCAGCCGACGAACACGGCACTCATGATGCCCAAGCATCGCAAGCGTACGCCACAGCCTGGCAATCAGACCGGAACACCCCTTCTGGATGACCCGTCATCACGCTTGCGAAGACTAAGGCTTACCAGTTCCGTCTCAACAAGCTCGACGAAGGATTCGGTTCATTCATCCAGTGTGGGAAGCAGATTTGACCGTCAAGGCCACACTTCGATTGAGGGGTCGGCTCGGGTTCATCATAAGCTCATTCAGACCGCTTCAGATTCCACGTCCGAATGTAGCTTGCCCAGCTCCTCTCCCATGGTAACGAAGCAGCAATCAAGAAGCGATTCAAGGTTCAGGTGCACGAACTTAACTGAATCTGGAAAGGGGGTTGATCCTATGTCGGTCACTACCAACTCGCACAGTGCAACAGGCATTGCTCCGAAGATCGGAATCTCAAAGTCAAGAGCGCACATAGATAATGTCGAATCTGAACCTCGCGTGACATCTGCACATATCACATCGACACAATCAGGGACGGCTTCACATCTGAAGAGGTCAATCGACTCTCAGGAACTCGGTGCTTTGGGTCCTCAAAAGCAGATCATTGCAAATCCCTCTCCTCGCATGAGCCATGCCGAAGAGCTGAGATCGACGCCTGATTTCGGACTGAGCCTTCATATAGGTATACCCTGTATCGTATCTCTGACTGGCAAACGTGCGCGATTTCCCGCCCGAATTCGATATATCGGCTTCATGCAAGGAGTGAGTCAAGTTACCGATAATTGCGTTTGTTGATGTCTTTACAGTCTCGTGGCCCATGGATTGGTATCGAGGTGGAGAAGCTGGATCGTATAGGTGTAAAGACGTTGCATGATGGCTCGAGGGACGGCGTTCAATACTTTCACGTTGCAGCCAACTCGCCGATTCCGGCAAACAGATACAACAGTCGAATTCCAAAAATCCATGTAGAGTCAATCCGGGGTCGTACGGAGAAGATGGACTCCGAGCACAGGCGCTCGATTGGGGAGCCCTATCATTCGCAAAGCGATCCCCTGCCGTCCCAACGATTGAACTCAGATCCGCTTGGCTCCAGAGCTATGTTTGTGAGACCGAGAGAGGTGGTATTCATAATCGGTGCAGAGTGATTAGTGCGCTTAACTTCTGCTGAGGGATATACCATGTAGTTTGTACGATAAACCCAGCCGTCGAGCGAGAAGGTAGATCAGTCATCGTCTACACATGCATGTATTGCCATATGTAATAATATACAAGCCACAAAAAGCTGACGGATCGCATGCGATCCGCCGGCCATGTCGACCATCGGACTCCACACCTCTACCCCCTGGATCAGAGCGCGTCATTTCTGCCAGCCAGATCCGACAGCTATCTCTGATCTCCTAGCCCTTAACCCTAACCAACACACTCGATAATAGCAAGAAGATAGCGTAACCGTCCTCTCCTCCTGCCTTGTCGAACGTGTGATAGACAGAGAGCGCTTAGAGGTTGAGCTTGGTTCGGCGCCAGTGTCGGCGCTTGGCGTTGTACTGTTGGATTCACTAGGTTAGCATGCTATATCTTTCTGTGTTTGATCGTGAGCTCCGAGTTGGGACGCTGTGCCAATGTAGTTGGCGCGTGGAGAGACGAATGTAGTGATTCGATTGAAGATCGTGTGTGGATCAAGAGTGGGAGCAGCGGGAAATAATGGAACATGGACTGACTTGGATGGAGTCTAGCGAAAGAAGCAGATATCAGCACTGACCGACGCAATGCTATAGATAGGTAGATGGAGCGTAAGAGGCAAGTCAACTCACTGTCAGTCTTGAGACGGAACCACTGAGGGATGGGTCGGTTCTGACGAGCCTTCTTGGCAAGCTTTTGCTTGATGAGGAAAGTCTTTTGGGAAGGCTACAATGGCGAGGTAAAAGGACAAACGGTATATGTCAGCATGTGAACCTGGCTGATTGTTCGATCCGAGTGATGCGATATTGCCAGGAGATAATGAGGCAAGGATGGAGCTGGCACAGCAGCAATCCACTCATGGTCACACTTCTCCCAACAAGACCACATGCACCGCTCGTCGCCCTCCTCAGCGCATATCGTCCACCTTTCTCTACCGCCTCCTCAGATCCGCTTTTCTGCTCATCCGTCGCCTCACTGCGTTCTAGATCACTAGGCTTCCCCTCGAGCAATCCTGATGCCTTTCTAACAGCTTCTTCCACCTTGTATCCCAGCATGTTGCAATCCTATAAACCCGCTGCATAGTAGCAGACGCGCGTACTCACCATTTTGTCGGTCGTCAGAGTTTTGTTGATAAACTTGATGGCTAAAGAAAGGAGAAAAAGAGGCGAGCTGTATACAAAGACTTTGTTTCGTTGAAACCTGCGAGGCGACAGCAGCAGTGGGTGGAGTGAAGCAGCAGCAGCAAAGCATGGCCAGGAGAGCGGTATCAAAAAACTGTTAACAAAGAGATAGTGTGGCAGTTTCGCAAGTTCAATGGAGGCATAACGCCGAGTAGCTCATATTAGTGTGGCAGTATCGGTCAACGTCCGCCTACTAAAAGCGGGACCTAAATAAACAAAAATGGCCCCGTTAAATCCCTCACATGTGTTTACGTTTACGCAATGAGTACTCAAATAGGTTGATCGCATTTTACTGGTTCAAGCAGTTTCTGGACTGTCTCTCCAATCTGTTTTGGAGTCAATGCTTAGGTAATCTCTCGTTTCCTGCTGTTACCCGGTAACGTACTGTGATCGAGTACGAGTTACGGCTATTCCTGCAAGAATAAAGAATGTGGAGGGGAGACTAGCATAGCCGTATGCTGATTCATCTGCGCAGAGTACCACGCTGTTTGTACAGCGAAAAATCGGCACTGCCAAGCGATCGCATGCATTCGTAGTCCTCAAACTAGTACGAGGAATACTCTCTCATTTCATAGTGTACTACCATCGAGACCAAGCAACGGCCGAGTAACTCACAACAAAGTAGATAATAAGCATTGTTGGTCATCTGATATTCAAATTCCTTTTTTAAGCTCCCCGACGCCACCAGCTTGTCACCCGTCAATCACTCACTGCACTAGCCTCTAACTCCTGCAATTCAAATACATACACACTGCATATTCACAACACGCCATTCCTCACACACTCGACATCCTGCTCGCTTCTCAGCTGCTACTCGCTCGCCAGTCCTCTCATCTGCCCTCTGCTACTCGCTCGCCAGTCCTCTTATCTGCCATACTCCATACCGAACACCATCGCGCTCTCACACTCACTACTACGCATTCCGGCACCTCCATATCGGCATCGTTAGTCACCCATCCGATCACCCCGCCATGAGCACGTTCCAACCTTATGCTCCGTCAGCATCAGAGCCGTTGTCAGGCAGCTCTGTCTCCCCCATTTCTATGGATGACGAATCGCCACCAGCGCATGAAACATCATTCGACAGAGCTCAAGCCAAAGATGGCGGCATTGGCAAGAAGATTGCTCCGGTGAAAGCGGCGTGTCTGAGCTGTAGGGCAAAAAAGGCAAAGTGCGACGGAAAGCAGCCAGTGTGCGGTCAGGTAAGTCGCGCAGTCTCGTGTGCCTACTCAATATGGGGCTCACGCGGTGGTACTTCCAGTGCGCAAGAAAGAACATCGAATGTTTGTTCGTCAAGTCGAGACGAGGAGGCGCAAGGAAGCGCCGACCAGGTACGTGTGCCATGTCTTCCGTGCTCCAGTCGACGTCGCGACTAATACTTATTATAACCGTCCAGCCACTGTGCCATCCGCTTTACAACTCTTCCTCAAGAAACTGGACAGCCTCCTCGAGGTACCTAAATTTGACGTCACCGACTACAAAGTTGACCCCAACGCGTCGGACGATCCCACAAACATTGTGCGGCAATTCTCAACCCGCGAGGAAGTGTGAGTCTTTTAGTTAGCCGCGTGTGCTGCCAAGACGAGAAATATAAACTCGTCATGCACTGATTAGACCAATAACCAATGCTGACTTGCATCCGTAGCTTTTCGGCGTACTATGATGATGTTCACCCGATCGCCCCTGTTATGCCACCGCGAGCTTACCTCGAAAGCGTGCTACCCACTCTGCAACCTGCATCACCTTTTCTCCTCGCTGCGCAAACTATCCTCGTTCTGATTCCTCACCTTGATGACCCGGATCCGTACTCGAGCAACTCGAAGCGTCTTCGCCAAATGGCCTCACAAGCTCTCGCGCAACAAACTTTCCACCTCGTCGAGTCTCTCATAACAAATGGTCAAACGTCGTTGGAATGCGTACAGGCGCTCAGCCTGCTCAGTCTGTGGGAATGGAGCAATTGTAACAACCTGGTCCAATGCCGCGAGAGGGCATCTCAGAGTATGCAACTAGCAATGGACATGGGATTGCATGAGACCGACAAACACAACTCCGGCGACCATCTCGAGCGAGTCGATTGGCAGAAAGATATGGCTAGACGGACATGGTGGAATTTGTATGCAGCGCAGCTTCTCTCTTCTATCGTCACCGGTTCTCCGCCCGTGATGAGTCCCGACGATCCTCGCATCTTCGTCTCGTTCCCGACAACTTCGGCGGACGACAAGACATGGCCTCATTATATCAAAACGCTGCGTAGCTGCGTTCGAGTGTTTTCGCTGGTCAACTCGGTATACTACTCGGACATAGTTGGGTCGAATTGGGGTCCGCCTTCAGCTACAGACCACGAACAGCTTCCCGAGAGGAAAACCCAGATCGTAGATATCGATGGGCAGATCATGGAGTTGATGAAGCAAGCCGAATCCACTAGCATCATCGAACTTGTGCCAGGAGGCGAGGAAGAGGTGGTGAGGAACTTCCAGATGGCCGCAAGGCTTGGTCTGGCCGTACTCCACATTCACATCCATCGCAACCAGGCGTTTCCCGAGGTGTCGTTGTTCAGCAAGAAGATGTGCGGTCTACCTCAAGCCCCCGATTTCACCGCGTCCCCTGCCCAGACAGCCACGCCGCCAACCGTCGACGGACAAAGCACACCTTGGTCAGCGACTTCAGGCAGTGTTCGTAGCGTTGAGGCGGCCAGCCATGTTCAGCTGTCAAATGGCGTCCCGAACGGTTCATTCCAGGTCAAATGCGAGGTTCCCAACAATGGCATGCTATTTGACCAGATCTACACCAATAGTCATAGCTCGTTCCCCAACGGACAGTATGCCGAGCACTCGTACCACGACGGCAGTGCGGATCAATACGATTTTACGCAAGAGATGTGGCAGCCGGACTCGTATCCTGAATACCTTCCTCCACCGTGGTTCTCATACGCTGGAGGTGCTGCAGCTCTATATGTGCCAGTCGAACAAGAACCGCATCATTACCCTCCGGTGACTGCAACGATTGTTCCGATAAACTCTCCGCCAGAAGGACGAAGATCATCTCAAACTTCGTCTAATATTGCCACCAAGCTACACAAGGCCTGGGGAGTGGACGAGAAGGCGGACAAGGTGCTGCCGCCGCTGGGCAGCGGTCAATCGGAGATCTTCCCGCCTGGGATTAGTTTGGCGAGGTGCGCCACTGCTGCGCATACTATTGTTCGGCTGGAAGTGCTTCACCGAAGCGCTGCTATAGCCATGTCAAATCATCCGTGAGTTGGTCGAGATTGGTGCGGCGATTTGTCCGATTGTGATACTGATCTTTGCACAATGTGTGTAGGCCGAGATGGGCCCCATTCTGTTCTTGTGGCCTTGTCACGGGCGCATATGCGTTCCTCCTTCTCGCATTAGCTGTACAGGCTGAGAACACGTTTGAGGGCTATACCGACTCGCGATCAGAAGAGGTCGAGGCGTTGTTAACCAATGTCAGAGTTATTTTGGCGGGTTTGGAGGGGTATGGACGCATGTGGGCTGGGATCGATGCGATGGCTGGTGAGTTGCAAATTCATACCCACGTTTGGCGAGTCGAGAGCTGACAGAGCTGGAATTCGTAGGTGAGGTTCGAGCGGCGTTGGAAGCTGCAGCTAGGCTGCCTTTCGAGATCGAAAACCAGAGCGAGTCTACGTCGTCATTCGACGAGCGAAGCGGAGCCTGAGTATTCAGTGGCGTTCAAGCGCTGCAGCGAAGCTTGGACAGCCAACGAGTCATGGTCAGAGCGACAGATGTTGTATTCCAGCTCAGGAGATGAGGTGCTTGGCCTTGAGGAGGGTTGTACGGCGTTTTCGTGATTGATTATTGAAGGCTTGAAGAAGAGCTGCTTGACAGCTGGAGTAGTTTGTTTTGCAAGTCTCCTGGATAAGTAACAAGTAACAAATAGCATTGTTGAAATTAGTTTCGAAATTCTGTTAGATGTGTTTCGACCGATGTACTTTGTATGTGCTGATTTGTGGATTCGCAACATCGGTACGCAGCAACTATAGTCTATTGCTGTTACGAGTATCCTTCAACAGCTTATGTTTTAACCTTGACCAGAGAAGATCACAACTTGATTACCGCAGAGGTTGAGAGTACTCGTGATCGTGCAAAACATCTTACGCTAACGAGCCAGTGGAATGCGATTGGAAAGAGATCTGGATCAAGTGCGCCCGATTGATGATGAGCTGTATAGCAGTATATCGAGAATGGCATTAGGACAAGTAGCATGAGCTGGACAGGTATTGTGACATCGCGGGCGCTGCTACAGTATATTTCAAGTGAGCTAAGCGTGTTTTACTCTACATGACTGACTTGAAAGACGGTATCTAGTATATCTTCGACCCTGCGCCATAAGACAAGGAGGGTACCGTATAATCCTTGGCTCAAGCTCGAGTAGCACTCTTCCCCGTGGTCGGCGTGAGAGTATGCGCAAGAATAAGCGTAGGCGACGGCGAGATAGCGCATTTGTGGCTGTCCATCACGCCTCTTTTGGCTATACTGTGCTTGACTGCTCTGGCAGTCTTCGTCGTTGTCTTCGTCGTTGCTGCAGGTGTGGCACGACGTGGCGGGCGGGGTCTAAAAGGTAAACCCAGGTTTGGCATTAGGGCAGGAATGAGTCCAGCTACTATCGCAGGCGTGCGTGAGCCTCTGCTTCCTCTGTGTCTTCCGCGGCCTTGGCGGTGGCTGTGACCGTGGCTGTGGCCTTTAGTGAGAACCCGACTATTCTTGGTCTTACTCATGGAAAGGTAGGATGTTCCGGCTCGAAAAGCTAGTCGGATTCGGGCGAAGCGCGATTGAGGAGGGATATTGGACAGTGAGAGGGTTAACGAGCGTGCGGACGCTGCGGTCGGGATAGTGGGGTAGTGCGGGGGTCTGTTCCTAACGTTATTCATACGGCCACAGGTATATGAGTAGGTGCAAGCGGTGAGCGTTTATTGAGGATCAAGGTGATTGGAGGAGAGGATGGAAGGGAGATACAGTCAGCACAGATAACACGTCCAATTTAGTTACAGTAGCTCATCGATCAGCCACGACTCACGCATCGACATTGATATTAAGCTTATAACGCGCTTTCCGCTCAGCCCAGCGATTACCAGTCCCGCGTACAGTCTGTAGCATTTCCTTCGTGGATTTACGTCTGGAGTTAGGAATGATATCGTGGCCAAGTCCTTCGTGGAGCTCGAATCCGTGATACTTGCTTTCCATCCCTATACCTTGTCCACTATGTGATTGCGAGTATAACTGTGAATGAGAAGCGAGGTAAGGATGAGAATGAGGATGGAACAGGCCTGCGCCTGCGCCTACGGCTAGACCTGCTCGAAGAGTGAGTTTCGGTAGGGCAGTATAGGTCTTGGGGTCTAGTGGGATCGCTAGTGGTCTACAAACGTATGGTGTCAGCGTGGGCGAACGGAATCTCGGTGACAGAGTATCGTACGAGCGGATGCGACTGCATCGGTGCGCTCACAGCGATATACAATGTGCTGGTGTCGGTCATAGTCTAGCAATGGCGCCACTCACGTCGGGTCTAACGGGTGCGGCTCCTCTGCGATACTAAGGAACGAGCCTTGGACGTACAATCTGAACAAATAGAGTTTGCCAGTGTCAACAAATATCAATGGGAGGTAGATCGCAAGGTCTAATGAGTGTAGAGGGAGTGGACGAGGATGGGTCTGGTCAGTAAAGAGCGAGTGCTCTGCTGTCTTTGCGTATCTGATAAAGCTAAGCAGCGCAAAGCACTTTCAACCTAGAACCACCACTGGCTCACGCCTCGCGACTCATGCGTCCTTGCTATCACCGAGAAAGGCGAAAGGAGGAAGGAGGACGGAAAGGGGAACGACTCACTCCATGCACGCAATACTGCCCGACCCCTCCTCCCATATCCCCCTTAGATGCATACCCATAACCCTTCTTACCTTATCCCACCGCACGCCTGCATCGTGCAATTTCTCAGCGAGCAAGATCGATTCCTGCATCAGCGCTTTCTGCGAGTGTCGCGCGGGAAACAAGTGCTGGGTTAGTAATAGAGTGATCTGGCGTGTTTCCAATACCGTCAGTCCCCGATGCGTGTTCGCAGCTGTAGCTGCCCGGGTTGCTTCTTCTGTAGTCACGATGGCTGGGATACTTGCGATGAAGGCAGGATCCACATCCATGTTCTTCGTGATATGTACGGAGTACCGCGCGGTAGCTGGCACTGAGAGCGTGGGCGGAGTAGGGGGACAAATCGACAGAGACGGCACTACTGATGGGAATCCGCTTGCACATGTTGGCGATAGTGTCAGCGCAGCAAGGAAGTTCGAGGGTGTGTGCGGCGTCAACGAGTGAGACGCGAGTACAGCGGTCATCGTGTTCTCTTTAGCTCCTATTCGAAGGATTAGAGCAGGATCTAAAAGGTCAGTATGATATTACCAGCTAAGAAACTTGTGATGGTTGACGGGGACACAGTGAACAGACTCGAGTACACGCCAAGATTGACCTTTTGATCCAACGGACAATGCGCTTGAAGACCTTTTAATTCGCTCGAAGTACGCGTTTGAACAAGTACTATTAAGCTCCTCCGTGTGCCCACCGTTTCACACACCCTGTATCACCTCCTGTATCTGCCGTGACGCGCAGGACTGTGAAAGGAGGTTCATCTTCAGACACGTTTGAGCATAAAGCCTCGGTCAATAGTGGGAAAACATTTTGAAAGGAAGATCATGTCAGCCTGTGATCCTTCATCAGCGATTCAGAGAGCTGATAATGAGGAAACAATCAGCATTTGTGATATATAAAGATCAGCCTGTATGTGAGCAGCAAAATGTTCGCTATATTAGTCAATAGCTGAGCCAAAAGGTCGCAATACGATGCGCAGTGTAACATGCAGGCTGCAATCAATGAAATGCGATTGGTCTACTTCTTGAACGCCTCCTCACCGCTCCCCCAACTACCTCACCCCTTGTTCATACTGTTCCCCGCACCGCGTTTGTTGTCGTCAGTGTACAGTGCCCACTTCTCTTCTTTTAACCGCTTAGCCTCTGCTTTCTCTGCTCCTAAGACCGTACCGTCATCTTCAGCTGCCAACTCCAGTAACTCCGATTCCGTCGGTGCATCATATGATGCTTGGCTACGTAAGTAAGCAGCTGATGTCAGCTACGTGTTATTACAGACGAAAAAAAACGCCGCTCACCCTCCGCCAGTGATGATGTTCCCTCTTCTCTGCTCTTCTTCGAGATACTCGTCGATCGTCATTGTAGGCAGCCTCCAACTTTGCCTGAACACCTCTCCTCGGAGTCGTTCCCTATCTGACATGGCCGTGGTACTGGGCAGTATAGTGAACGGCCTCAAAACCCTCCCACCGCCCGAGATCAGCTCGCGAGGTCTATAGGTCCCTGGCGTTCTATCTAATCTCCATGTCCCATCCTCTTCCCCCCTGCGACTGGATCTAGGATCATCTTCCGGTGATAAGGGAGTGATGGAAGCGGGTGCAGAAGACAGGAGGTCAAGCTCCATATTCATCGATGATAGCGAAGAGAGGGCAAGTGTATGCAAGAGCCGTAAAAGGAGCATGACAGAGGACCGATTTGTCTCCGGCGCATCGTCCCCATTGACAGAGGTACTTCCTGTGCCAGTGGAGAGTACGGAGGGTCGGTTTGGCGGCGAAGGAAGGAAAGAGAGGAGGAAGTTTACAGGCGAGGAGGAAGCCTCGGGTCGACCGGGAGCAGTCGACTGAGCAGCGTAGAAAGGGTCAGGCACTTTAGCTGGTCGTGGACTTCAGTTGCATGTTGACACGAAAACTTACGGCTATAGTCTCCCGCAGCTCTTTCTCTCTTTTGTACTGCCGTATCTTGATCTCGCGGCGCTTGGCCGGATCTCTCGGCTGTGCACTCTGTCCGCTAGCGGCAGCCGAGCCTTCGGCCTGCTCTTCTGATGTCAATACGCCGTACGAGCTCAGCAGCTCGAGATAGCTATTGTAGGCCGTCTGCGTGATTTGTTTGTTGTTCAGCTTTGAAAATGCTTGATTGAGATCCACACACCTCTGCTCGTTTTAGTACTTCCACTCGCTTCTCCCTTCCTCCCAGGCCACCTTTCTCCTCGCAAGCGCCCATAACCCAGCCGACGCTCATGAAGACCAACTCCTTCTCCCCTATCTCTTCAGCTTGCTCGTTATCGGAAAAGAGGCCGATGGAGGAGATGATCCGCTGGATGAGGTAAAGATTGTCTAAACCTGTTTGAAGAATTGTTTGCGCATTGGGGTCAGAGAGCGAGAGCGTGTCGTCGAATAGCGGGGCAACAGAGGCGAGCGTCTGCGCGTAGAATTGGGGTAGAGGCAGGTTCGTAGACATCTTGGTAGCTGAGCGGGAAGTGTACTATATCGCAAGGATAGGTAAGGACATGGACCTTGTCAAGGAGACGAGAAGTCCAATGCCCAACCATTCAGGTGGCAACATCAAGAAGCGAAGGTTGATCCGACGTGGAGTCTCCACATTTGTAATTCATTACGACTCTAGTTGTAATCCAAATGAAACCCTGGCCCAAGATCGATTACACAGATTACAAAAAGCGACGCTGACGCCATGCTCCTCCACCCGCTGCATCTCGAAAACGTCAGAGACGATCACGCGTTCTGATTCTTCTGTCATTTATCAATTCGTTCACTTCCCATTTCACTTCATCAATCATCATCGTATACATCACACTTCACAATGGCTATCGCACCCCAGCAACCGACCATTTCTATGTCTGAAGAGATCGAGCAAGCTGGTGCGGCATCTTCCTCTGAGCCCGCAAAGGCCGAAGAGCTCTATCGAGGTATTCTGAGCCGGAAAGCAGGTCAGTAGCGCAACGTCCTCCTTATAATTTGCAGCTCGACGACCCTTGTTCAAGAGGGATGTTAGCTGACCAGTCGAATGTGCAAATTGTAGCCGACGAGGATGAGCTCAGAGATCAGGAGACAGCGCTGGTCAAGCTCGGCGCGCTGTACAGGGATCACAAGTGAGCTTGTTGTCCTCTATCCGTCATTTTACACCAAAGGGCTGCTTGCTGATTGACTGTGATCTGTCTGTACGGCTTCTTAGCAAAGCGAAGGATCTGGCTCAACTCGTTACGGACTCGAGAACGTTCATGTCACAGATCGCAAAGGCCAAGACGGCCAAGTTGAGTGAGTGGCGGTGCCGATTCGCTTCACTCTGCACATCAGATTCGGCTACAGTCATCAATGGATAGCCTACATGTCAACTGTAGCTACATCAGAGGAAGCCCAACTATGAGACCGGGATCTGGCTATGACGGACAAATCAGATCAATTGCTAACTCAAATGTTAACAATGTAGTCCGTACACTGATCGACTACTTCCCCTCATCATCGCGAGCTCTGCAAATGGAGGTGACGAGGAACAACATCGACTGGGCACGAGAGGAGAAGCGGGTGTTCTTACGGCAGAGTCTCGAGATCAAGTTGATTGGGCTGTAAGTGACGTTCTCCAATTCTAGATGTGCCATATCACTGGGACTGCAACTTCGAGCTATCTGTAATCGTCCGGCGTTGGCTCGTACTGACTCCTTCCGCCAGGCAAATCGACTCGGAGGACTACCGGACAGCTCTGGCTGCTACGGACGCATTATTAAAGGAGTTGAAGCAGCTCGATGACAAGATCATCCTCACAGAGGTGTACTTACTCGAGTCAAGGGCGGCGCATTCCGTTCAAAACCTCACCCGAGCAAAGGTGCGTCACGGTCTATTTCCATCGACTGTAGTGCCAACACATTCACCGTATATGGCGCTAGTACTATACGGAGCAGCTGATGTTATGTATGTCTTTGACAGACCGCACTTGGTTCAGCTCGAACAACCGCCAACTCCATCTACTGCCCACCTCTTCTTCAAGCGCAACTTGATCTCCAATCAGGAGCGGTCAACGCGGACGACAAGGATTACAAGACAGCTTATTCATACTTTTTCGAGGCATTCGAGGGTTTCGGACAGATTGACGAGAAAGACCCCAGGGCTCTGAAAGCGCTGAAGTACATGCTTTTGTGCAAGATCATGCTCAGTCTGGTGAGCCTGCTCTTTCATACGGCTTTAATAGAAGAATAAGAGGTGTTGACGACCTTTCCTGGAACGACCTAGCCTGACGACGTTCCACCACTACTGCTGCTCAAGAGCGCATCACCGCATGCTGGTGCCGATCTCGACGCAATGAGAGCGACAGCCAAAGCCTTGAAAGAACGGAGTCTGGAGCTGTTCAAGACGGCCTTGAAAGACTACAAAGAGCGTGAGTGTATTGACTCTTGCATTACATGCTTTGAACTGCAACGGCGGATCATGAATGTGCTGATGGAGCGATGTGCATGTAGAACTACAACAAGACCCCCTGATCCGCTCGCATCTCTCATTCCTTTACGACACATTACTGGAGCAAAACTTGATCAGAGTCATCGAGCCTTACTCTGCGATCGAGTTATCCTACGTCGCGCAGGAGGTTGGCCAGAGCTTGCAGATCGTCGAGGAGAAGTGAGTTCAGAGACTCTCTGCTGCACATACCTGTCTATCACTCGATATGAATTGGGGCGAGAGCTAATTTCCCGCGCTGTTTCTTCCGCTTTGCAGATTGAGCCAGATGATCTTGGACCAAGTGTTCTATGGCGTATTGAATGAGAGTGAAGGTACACTGGAAGTGTATGATGCCCCTGTAGACGACGTGAGTGGCATCCAGCATACTACCTGAACTTCTCAACCTACGATACATACGGTCTAGGTCGTGCACACGACGAATGCACAATGCTGACTATCATCGATGTTGACGTAGCCATTGTACGGCACGGCCCTTGACACGCTCAAGCAGATCGGAGACGTCGTCAAGAGCTTGTATGACAAGGTGAGATCTGCCAAATACTCGACTTGAAGTGGAGATATTGACGATGTCGAAATACCCCTATCAGGCTACCCAAGGTGTCTAGATTCCCTAGCATTGGGCAAAGTGCGGTAGAGGTTCTGAAACACTCCATGAGCGTGTTTGACGGACCAGGGCGAAGGTCGGCGTGAAGTAGAAGACCTATTGGTCAATGATGTACCACAGTCAGAAAACAGCCATGCATATGATGACACAAGCAAACTGTATTCTCGCTGAGCTGGCGATCTCGACATTTCATGTCCTGAACATACTGATCCATTTGATCGAGCGTGTCCCTCCTACTGCTACTAATTGTGAGACTTGAGTTACATCCATCATGGCTGTCCAGCACGGACAGCACGGACAGGTGGCGAGATGAAATTAGGCTGTTGAGCACAGAACAAGATCCTGGATCATGGACCGGGAAGATAGCGACGAAAATGTCCTAAGACATACATCCTGTACTCAGCTGATCGACATGACTATCAACATGACATGATTGCATTTATACTATCAGGGTCTATTGAGTGATTGATTGATTGAGTGAGCGCTTCACCCACTCCTCGATGCCGCGAACAGGATAGCCAAGTGGACCACCGTTAAAGCTGCTGAAAATCGCCTGGGTGGGAAAATGAGCATGTCGGCTAATGCTAAGCTGAGGAGTAGTGTGACAGCGAGTGTAGAAGGCGGGGCGAAGGGGATTAATTGAGGTTGTAGTGAGACTATCTGCGAGTTCGGAATGACACGTTAGTCGACTACGACTCCGACTTTGCATGACTACCTTGCAGAGTGCTATCGAATAAAGGCATGCGACTTTGTTTTAAGGGGGACATTACTGCTTACCTTGAGAATGAAGACTCCAGCTCTCACGTATCTACCCGCTCCTACCGACACTCTCGACGCACTCCTCTTACGCGACAGAGAAGAACGGATATTGCTGCTGGCTCCGCCATGTCGTGGACTCTCAAAGGGGAAGGCAGAGAGAGGTGGACCTCGTTCGTCTTCGGGCGAAGGTAGAGCTAGCGGTAGAGTTCTCACTGGCGAATACGAATGTGCTCGAGGCGTGTCCTCAGCTTCATCTGGTAAAGATGACCACATCCGCGACTGGAAAGATCAGAACAAATATATTTTCAGCCCACTGTTACATGATATAACGATGTTCGCGGCGTGTAAGATGGATCATCCGCATGAGAGAACTGGATAGATACGAGGTTTCACTTACATCGTTTTCTGCCACGAGGTCATCGCTGTCGTTCGCATTACCATCCTCACCGCTCCAAGTGAATGGACTGGCAAAACGTCGCACCAGACTTCCTGCAGCGCTGGTGAAACGACCGCTCGATCGTACCGAGTTCTCCTATAAAATGCCCATGGCAGATCAGCGTTGGAACCTTGACATTGATTATTGCCGCAAAATAGGGTAAAGACCACTGGCTAAATGTTGATGTCCGGACGCGACGGACGCGAAAGATCCGTGGCAGAGCGGGGGCGATGACTTGGCGAACCGAACCACTTACCAGGCCCCGAAGTCCCGCTTTCACTTTCTCAGCACTTGGCCGCTCTTCTGGTACGAGGTGGGCGAGCTTGGAGAGCAGCACGAGAAGATCTCGAGGGATATTTCTTCGCTCGAAGGACTGGTACATTTCAGGCGTGGGTATAAAGCTGCGATCGTAATACGGCAGATGAGGCTTTTGGTTAGCATTACGGTCATTGGAATGCGATCTATGCCCATGAGGGATTTTGACAAGTTGGAATGGAAGAAGCTGACTCACCCCGGATATGCCAGGATCTCCCGCATGAGGTCTGGATAGTCATCGGTATCAGGGTACGGCATGTGAAGGAAGAGCATCTTGTGCAGGATCATTCCTGTTGTTGCCTGTCAGTACAAAAGACCTCGAACAGGCGAGCAAACCGAGGCAGTCACGCTTCTATATCCACTCACCTAGTGACCACATATCCGCATGAGAATCTGACGGTCGCCAGTGCCCCGAGGCGTCGGTGACAATAGTTTCGGGCGCCTGCGAGACGATTGTAAGGCAAAGTGGCGAGAAAGATGTGGCGAGAGCACACGTACCATATATCTGCAAAATATCGGTTGTCAGTCTCGGAACAGCTGCCTGAGGCCTGGGAAGGATCAGTACTCACTCCATAGTGCCAGTATGACCTGTCCGTTCTCGTTTGCCACGCAGCATTTCCTCAGATGTGCCAAAATCGGAGATCATGGCTTTGGGACTGAATCATGGCTCTGAATCAGTCTTTTGGTAATCAAGAAGCGAACATCACAGCTACGTACATCAGCTTGCCCTCTTCCCAATGTAGGAGAACATTAGAACATTTCAAGTCGAGGTGAAGAATGGAGTTCGCGTGCTGATGGGACGGTTATGAGCTATTTGTCCGACGAGTCAGTGAGCAGCTCACCAAGAACGCCAGTCCCTCTACGACATCTCCGAAAAGCTTGGCGATCTCTTCCAGACCTAGAAGCAGGACACCTCTATTCTCTTCTCGTCTTCTCTTCATTCCCGATTTGCCATCCACCGCACTTTGCCTTCGAGCCTTGAAGGCCTTGATCCTTTCAGCTTTGGGCAATTGTCCAAGTGACTCTGCGTCGGCTATATTGCCCGCGGTCAGGTCTGATGTTCCCGGTTGGTTGGAGTGAGAGCGAGTTAACAGGTATGTATCGAGATTGCCCGCTGTAGCGTACATCATAAGCACATGAAGAGCTGTAATTGATGGCCCAAAACTGCAATAGCGCGAAAAATTAATTCACAGTCAGCTGCTGACCAGGATACGGCGGAGATATACAGCTCACTTTGAGAACCGGGTCGGCTCGATCCAGGAGTGATGGTATGGGATGATGTTCGGGTGTCGTAAAGCCTCGAGCAGTCGGACCTCTCTCAACATCCGAAAGAGGTACTCTTTCGACCTGCCTACAGCTATCTTCTTGACAGCGTAGGTCCCTATGAGGACAAGCAGTCTTTGTCAGTCACACGATTCTACGAGTACTCAGGTGACATGGCAGAACGACTTGACGATACCACTTACCGAGCACCGTCCCTCCTATTACGTGAGTAGCCAGGAAAACGCTCCCTTCGGCGCCCATACCGAGTTTACCTTCTTCTCTAAAGAATCTATCGTAGTACCCTCTAGCGGGCAAATCTCTCTCATCCAGTTCGTCCTCATCTCCTACCGAAGAAGGGGTGGTGAAACGACCCTTCCCTGCGCTTGCAGATGAAGAAGTAGGTGAAGGGGGTCTTGATCCCTCGTGAGCTTCTTCGAGTATCCGGAAGTATCGAGTTCGCCGGACAGGTGTGTCATCGTCAGCCTCGTAGGTCTCTGATGGTCCGGCGGGGTGAGGACTAGATGATAGTGGCTGAGAGCAGTATGGGCAATGTGGTTGAGTGGTTATGCTCTCTATCGTTGTCGTAGGTGTAGAAGGCGGTAAAAGCAGTGGCCGTCGAGACGGTCCTGCAGTGGCATTAGTCGGAAGGGACACGGTTGTCCTGATGGGGTGAGGGAGGACTTGGAGAGCGTGTGAAGGAGCATGGTACAGGATCAATTGATTAGAAGTTTGCCTATAGCATGCCAAGAGTCAGCTTATGGCGCAATGCGGTGGCGATCAATGTGCAGCGGGACATCTACCTCTCGCTCTCGGATGAGGGCTATACGAGGACCCACTAAATACCACTCACCCTATAGGGGTCCAAGAGCGATGAGTGTCGACGACAGTGCTATCCATGTCAACGGATATAGTCTTGACATGCAGTGCAATTAGTCTGAGAGGAGAACTATGGTAATGTCATATAAGTATAGAAGAAGATTGATGGACATGTCGGCTATACTCGTATAACCCGCGTACCGTACACCAAGCACAACTTTCCCACGGGCGCAATCACTGTATATACCTATAAGCTATCACAATATAGCCGGGCGATGCTGCTCTGTGCTTCCGTTGATGACATTGCTCGTCGTATACGCGCTCTCTTTACCATTGCACACCAGCTACCACCTACCAACGCAGTCTCCAGCTGAGACACTCGACTTCTGAGCTCAGAAAGGCCTGAGTCACAAGTGGATATATACCGTAGCCCTACTAATAGCGGAGCGCCGAGAGCCGGACATACACCTTTCCGACTACGCATACATTGGGCGTGCGAGCTGAAGGATCAGGCGAAGCACGATGGCATCATTCTTCAACTTCTCTACTGCGCCAGTAGAGGTGGAAATAAAGTTGAACGGTGAAGAAGAGAGAAGACAGGTGGAAGTCAAGGGGGAGAAGGATAAGCGGGAGATGTGCCCTGTTTACTATGATGGAGAGAGCGTGGTCGGACAAGTGAGCGCCTGCATCGATTCCCCACGAGCATCAACATCTATCTGTCACTTGCTGAATCTATTTGACGTTTGTAGGTGAACGTCCGCGTCAAAGATGGCAAAAAGTTCCAGCACGATGGTATAAGAATCGAGTTGATTGGGTCTATAGGTTAGTGCCTGCCTACCCAAGTCGTATTGGATGCTGATGGCCATCTTTGTTATATTCGCATTTCGAACATGCTTTTCAACCACGTCTACCTCCTGCATCCGCTGCACTCGCTCATGATGTCTCTACTATGGTGTCATGGTCCTGATACCCCCGCTGCTCCCGTCCCCTTCCCTGCACAGAGCTGTTTTACGATAGAGGAAATCACTACGAATTCGTCTCCTTGTCTCAGGAGCTGGCGGCGGCAGGGGAGATGCGGCAAGCGCAAACGTTTGATTTCACTTTCAAGAATGTGGAGAAGCAGTATGAGAGTTATTCAGGAATCAACGTGAAATTACGGTGGGTTCGGCTCGTCTTCATCAAAGAGGCTGGTGCAGCATGGCGTTTGGCTATATTGCGGGTGAGAAGGTAGAAAAGATAGCGCTGGTCAAGCGGCACCCTTTCAACTGCTACGGGTTGTCGGACGCACTTGCCTTTGTGCCCTTTTGCTAGTGATCAACAAAAGGACACTCGCACTAACGCTCGTACTTAGGTACTACCTTCGTGTAACCCTCAACCGAGTGTCGAAAGAACGCGAATTATGGGTCCATTCCTACCGAATGCCGCCAGAGGCCAATACCAGTATCAAGATGGAAGTTGGGATTGAGGATTGTTTACATATCGAGTTTGAGTATAATAAGGCAAAGTGAGTGGATGTCGCTGTGTAGTAGAGGCTTGCTGCTGATTGCTGGTCAATCATCTTGTCCTTGTCTTCCCTTACGCCCTGCACCAATCATCGACAACTGATACCCCTGCCTGTCTTTCAAACCTTTCTTGCCGCCTGCTTCACGTTGTCTTTGCTGCGCTCAACCACTTCTGGTCGTCTTTACCACTGCGCACGACCATACTTTGTTCGCAGATATCACCTCAAAGACGTGATAGTCGGCAAGATCTACTTCCTTCTCGTCCGAATCAAGATCAAGCACATGGAATTATCCATCATCCGACGCGAGACGACGGGCGCACCGCCAAATCAGTACAACGAAAGTGAAACGATAACGAAATTTGAGATCATGGATGGCGCACCGGTCCGAGGAGAAACCATCCCCATAAGATTGTTTTTGGGCGGTTTCGAGTTGACTCCAACGTTCAGAGATGTCAACAAGAAGTTCTCCACAAGGTATTACTTGAACTTGGTTCTGATCGACGAGGAGAATAGGAGGTATTTCAAACAGCAGGAAATCACCGTGTTCCGTATCCCGTGAGTTTCGTCTGTTCTCGAACGCGCACGATCCGTCGAGCCGGACAAGAAAGTACCGCTTCATCATTCATGTCGTGGCGGACGTGCGCAATAACAGGAGCGAGTATGGTTGCTGACCTACTATCATGTGATCAGGGAGAATTAGAACGCAGAAATGTCCTTGGTGATTGAGCGGGAACGAGGGCTTGTTGTATAGAGCGAAGAGATTGGAGCGCTATGACAGTAGGCGAGCACATCTAGAATCTGGATGATGGATACTGGATAATGATACGGTATACCCGCGTGGAATAAGATAGGATACCATGCATCGATCGATGTATCTCGTTGATTCACTCGGGAAGAGCGATGCTCGTCAGCGCAGAGCTACTCGGACGTCCGAATAAGTGTTCCTCCGAAGCTAAGTTCGAGTGCCGGCCAAGGAGTAGATGTGTACCTTTGTAGAGCGTAAATATCTCAGGTGATGCGTCGCTGTGCGCGAATACGAAATGGCAACGCGCCTCGCATCACAACTCATGCCGCTTTGCTCTGAGACGTTGATGACAGGAGCAATACATGCGATATCATATTGGGATCCTCATCCATATCTTTTCACGACTATATGATCTTGGCAAAAAACATGGTAGCCAATCGACTCATTTTCTAAGACTGCGCTACTACCTGCTCCAAAACACTCTGGACGACAGCCCAGTCCGCCTCAAGATCCGTACGCCAATTACTGATCGCGAACCTAACCGCTCCAGTCCCACGCCATTTCGTGGCACTAACGTAAATTTGGCCTGTGAAGTTAATCGCTTTAGTCAACCGTGCTGAAGACATGGGGTCTGAGGGAGGGTACGGCGATGAGGGCGATCCTCTGAACAAAACTATGTTTGACGGAACGATGAGCTCTTGCTCTGCATCCCCTTTTGAGGCAGTCTCGACGGGATTGAGAAGCTCGTATGACTCTGATCCTCGTAGATAGGCGGCTATGCGCTGTGCGAAGAGAATATTTCGCATAATCACGTCTAATACACACAAACGACTGTCAGCTACTTGCGCTTTCCATGGACCTTCAGTCTATTCTCTCTTCTCTCAGATGCCGGGTGACAATGCAAGAAGGGCACTTCTGACATGGAAACTACACTCTCGGTGCTGATAGGAAAACGCGTAGGAGGACATACCTCTGTATCCTTTTTTGCCCAGACTGATCAAACTGGCATATAATGGCAAAGCCCTGAACCTCCTCGAATTCTCGATACCGGTATACAACGGACTAACGATATCCTCAGGTAACACTGTACCCGCGTCCTCGATCTGCCTTTCATCTTCAGCAGTAGGGACGGTCTTGGAGCCGTTCGCGACCAGGTATGCAGGCGCTGTTGCTGCTGGTGGCTGGAAGACGTTTGTCAAGTACTCTGATTTCCGAGTGAAGAATATGCCGCAGTCGTATGGCACCTACGGCATTGGAGGTCAGTGATTTCACATCGAACGATCGATTGGTTCCTATTCGATCACTCACGTTGAGCCATTTGTGACCTAAGATATCAAGTCACGTCAGCCGTTGACACATTGTGTGGTCGTGCAATTTATACTCACCATCCAAAGTGAGACTGTCCGCTTTGTCCATATCCTTGGTAAATGGTGCCAGTTCAGGCATCAACCCCGCGAAACCGCCAAATGCTAAGATCAAGTAGAGCTATCATCAGCTCACTGCTGTAGGACAGTGAAAGACACTCACCGGCATCAACGTGTAGCCAAGCGTCATACTTCTTACACAGACTAGCAACATCGCCTAGACCAGTACCGAATCCACCCGTGTTCACTTCGCCAACACCATAAACGACGATGATTCCTCGCCCGACCTCTTTCTCTGCTCTGAGCCTTTCTTCAAGTTGGACCAGGTCGAAAGCCAGTTCATCATCCGCAGTCGAAGGCACAGATTGCACAACAGCAGGTCCAGCGCCGATACCCACTAAAGACGCTGCCTTGAGTATCGAAAAGTGAGGATGAAGCGAGAGGATCCTGAGTGGTGGTGAAGGCAATGTAGGCGATGAGGGTGGTCCGGATTGAGCGTAGGAGTAGCCAGCTGGCAGGTGGGGCGAGTGCGCATACAGGTAGTCCCGGGCACAAGCTACATCATTCCACTTTTAGCATGATATTATTGCTTGAAGGATTGATGATGTGATGAGGAGATGGTTGCTCACTCAATCCCAGGACGTTGGCTGAAGTAGCGCCGGTCGTCAGGGTCCTTCCTATAAACGTCGATCTTGGGATATCAAGCAGGTCCAATACCATCTCCAGCGATCTCTGTTCTATGGCAGTACTGATCGACTCGTTGGTGCCAACTTGGACATTCTCGTCATAGCTGCCCGCGAGGATTTCAGCTAATTGGGCAGCTGGCGTCACGCCGCCAATGACAAATCCAAAGTATCTCGGACCATTTTGAGCTTGTAGTATACCCGGCAAAATCTCTTCAGTCAGATGAGAGATCGCTGAAGCTGTACCCAGACCATTGGTAGGCAATCGCGCGGGCAGCGAGCTGAGCGCAGATGTAATTGTCTTTGGCGAGGAGAGTATGGGCAGAGTCGGGAGTGCCGAGTCTCGCTCGAGGATGTGAGCTGTAACGGCCTGTAGAGAGGCGGCGAAGTCGTCTTTGTTAGTTACAGGGTGCGCCATGATTGCGATTTGCTTGCGGACGTGTCAGTGGATAGCTTCAACATGGTCTTCTACATCAGTTGGGCTCTCTCTATATATATATATATATACCTAGCCCTCGCACTCACCTTGTTCCAACGTAACCCACGACTCGAATAGCGCGACTCGGTCAAAACAAACCGGACATGGTCAATAGCCGAGGTCACCTTGTCCTATCAACGATTCTTTAGTACGAGTAACAGATAAAAAACACCACGTCAGACGGTGGAGGCATTGACGGGATCAAAACAACCACGAGAACGCGACAATGGACACAAGGCCTGGACGCGTTTCACAGTGTACTGTGTGTGCTTTTTTGTTCACTGTGTACAAAGAGTGCTTTCGATCGCAACCGATATACCGACAACGGCGACAACGACCTCAACAACGATATTGACGACGGCGACGGCCACTACAATCATCGGGGTTGTCACTTGTCGCTCAACACTGTACTAGACAGCTGCGTGGACACCGCTTTAGCCACCAGACTGTAAACGAAAGGCATATTGACATTGTCGATCAGCCTTTTCGCACGGACACTACCACTATCACTCCACATTCCACACTCCTTTCTTTCTCATTCGGATTTCTAATCATCGGACACAACAATTTGATTCTCACAACGCTTTAGGCACGACATGAGCAGCACATACGGCAAGGGGACGAGGGTATGGTTGCCCGACGCCACCACTGGCTGGGTAGCGGGTACTGTCGTCTCCCTCACGACTCCTTCCGATAATGCCCCTTCGTCAGAAGTATCTCTGGTTGTTGCATTCGACTCTGACCAAAGTGGATCAACGACGAAAACCCTCAAATTCCCTTATTCAGTCTTGAAGGCGAACGAAGATGCAGCTTCGTCAGCTTCAGCTGCCAATATCGTCCCCGCAACACCCCCGCCGGGACAAGACGCATTACCTCCGTTGAGAAACCCGCCGTTATTGGAGAGCTCGGAGGATCTGGCTAGTCTGAGTAACTTGAACGAGCCCAGTGGTAGGTCCTTATATCCGGCGAGCTGAGCGAGAATCCCGGCTGAGCTGATACAATTCTCACAGTCTTGCATGCCATCGCAACCAGGTATGGCCGACATCTGCCATATACATACTCTGGTATCGTTCTTGTGAGTGGTTATGTACGGACAAGCATTTGATCCTGGCTGACCACTTCACCTCCAGGTCGCATTAAACCCTTTCAGCCCGCTCTCCATCTGTAAGTAAAGCAGTCTAGCAAGTAGCTTCAATATCAATACTGATAACATTACCCACACAGATGGCCCTGAGATCATCCAGGCGTACTCAGGACGGAAAAAGGGGGAATTGGAACCACATTTGTTCGCGATCGCCGAAGAAGCCCTGGACTGCATGAGACGAGGGTCAGGAGGTGGTGGCACAGATCCAACAGGAGCAGGAGATCAGACCATTGTCGTCAGTGGAGAGAGGTGAGCATAACAACATATCAGCAATGGACGACCAATACTGAACAAGATCTCACAGTGGAGCGGGTAAGACCGTCTCAGCCAAATTCATCCTTCGATACTTTGCATCGGTCGATGATCCATCCAAGGGAGAATCAGGCTCTGGACGGCGGCGGGAGATCGGCGGTGATGACGATGGGATGAGTGAAACGGAGAAGCAGATCCTCGCGAGCAACCCTATTATGGAAGCTTTCGGTAATGCTAAGACCACGAGGAACGACAACAGTTCGCGGTTCGGAAAATATATCGAGGTGAGTGACCTGTTGTCAAAGAGTCAAAGAAAAGGTGGTGAAGCTGACAGTCTCGCAGATCCTCTTTGATGGGAAGCACGAGATTGTTGGTGCTAGAATACGGACATACCTCCTAGAACGCTCTCGTCTTGTCTGGCAACCAGAGTCCGAACGAAACTATCACATCTTCTACCAATTACTTGCTGGCGCTCCGTCCAAAGAGCGTAAAGACCTATCTCTTACATCCAACCCGTTGGATTTCGCATACATGGCTGGCGGTGGGCCGTCATCCACACCCATACCTGGAGTAGACGACGCGAAGGAATTTAGAGATACCCAAACTGCGCTGTCAACAGTCGGTATCTCGGTGGAGAAGCAATGGCACATCTTCCGACTTCTCGCAGCGCTCTTACACCTGGGTAACATCAAGATCACACAAGCGAGGACAGACGCCGTCCTGGCAGATGACGATGCGGCATTGGCCTTAGCGACGAACTTATTAGGTCTGCCAGCTGCGGATTTCAAGAAGTGGACAGTGAAGAAGCAGCTTATAACGAGGAGTGAGAAGATTGTTACGGCCTTAGGATCGGCCCAAGCGATGGTGGTCCGAGACTCGGTGGCCAAATTCGTCTACTCTTGTTTGTTCGACGTGAGTTCACATGAAGATGTATGTATCAGGGTCAAGCTGATCAAGGTATTCTTATCTCCAGTGGCTCGTTGGCGTCGTCAATGAGAGTTTGACTGGTGAAGGTGGCGAAGGAGCGAAAAAGGCAACCAAATTCATCGGTGTTCTCGATATTGTGAGTGGGCCACTGATCTGCATGGGCGACTGCTGATGTGAACTACACCACAGTACGGCTTCGAGCACTTCAAGAAGGTGAGCACGAGTGTTGATGTCGTATGACGGCGAGAGCTAACCAGACACACAGAACTCCTTCGAGCAATTCTGTATCAATTGGGCGAATGAGAAGCTGCAGCAAGAGTTCAACGCGCATGTCTTCAAGGTCAGTCCGTCTCTTCCTCTACCGAGTCACGCTGACAAAGGATGTGCAGCTCGAACAAGAGGAGTACGTGCGCGAGGAGATCAACTGGACTTTCATCGAATTCGCCGACAATCAAGCATGTATCGACGTCATCGAGGGCAAGATGGGTATCCTCACGTTATTGGACGAAGAATCACGTCTTCCTGCCGGCGCCGACGCTTCGTTCGCCAACAAGTTGCATCAGCAACTGAACAAACCTGAGCACAAGGACGTGTTCAAGAAGCCTCGATTCAACCAGAATGCATTCACCATCTCGCACTATGCTCACGATGTAACATACGACGTCGACGGCTTTATCGACAAGAATCGAGACACTGTACCAGACGAACATCTGGCGCTTTTGCAAAACTCGTCAAACGACTTCCTCCGAGAGGTACTCGACGCCGCACTAAGCGCAGCAAACACCGCCAAAGCCAATGGAGATCAAGCTCAGGGTGCCGGTAAACGAGTTGGAGCCGCAACGAGAAAACCTACGCTCGGGTCAATCTTCAAGCACTCATTGATCAGCTTGATGGACACGATCAACAACACCAACGTTCACTATATCAGGTGTATCAAACCCAATGAAGCGAAGAAGGCTTGGGAGCTCGAACCTCAACAAGTTCTTGCCCAATTAAGAGCTTGTGGTGTGCTCGAAACCATCAGGATCAGCTGTGCGGGATATCCGTCGAGATGGACGTTCGCTGAATTTGCCGAACGGTAAGTCAATCCAGGCCGTAGAACAGAATTTTTGAGCTGACATGACTTTGTGATGCAGATACTACATGCTCGTCAGCTCGAAGGAGTGGACTGAGGACCTAGGATATAAAGGCCTCTGCTCGCTCATCCTCCAAAAGACTTTGAGGGATGAGGACAAGTACCAGATGGGCTTGACAAAGATCTTCTTCCGAGCAGGCATGTTGGCCGTTCTTGAATCCCTTCGCACAAAGAGACTCAACGAGCTGGTCACGATAATCCAGAAGAATTTCCGAAGGAGACTAGCGTACAAGCAGTACAAGGAGATGCGCCAATCAACGATCCGCATCCAAGCGTGGTGGAAGGGGATCCTCGCTCGCAAGTTCGTCGAGGAAAAGAGGAGGGAGACGGCTGCGATCCGCATCCAAAGGATCGCAAGAGGCTGGCTAGCGAGGAAGCAATTCAAGGATACCAGGGAAGCGGTCGTCAAGATACAAGCAGGTGAGTCAGCTCCAGGACGAGACACTTCCATCGAGCTAATTCAATTGCTACTTCCAGTCGTTCGAGGACATCAGGCGAGGAAGAGGGCGTTGGAAGATCGGACTTCATCTGCAGTCCTTCGCCTACAATCGCTAATTCGAGGGCTGTGAGTATCAAGCTAGAAACCTGTCACCCACATACTGACGAGCCACTACAGCACCGCGCGACGGCGCTTCCTCGCACAAGTTCGCCAAGTTGTTCTATTACAATCGCAGTGGCGTCGAAAGCTTGCTGTGCGGGAGCTTCGTGGTCTCAAAACCGAAGCGAAATCGGCGAGCAAGTTCAAGGAGATCTCATACCAGCTTGAGAACAAGGTCGTCGAACTCACCCAAAACCTGCAGAAGCGTACAGCGGACAACAAGGAGCTCGGCTCAAAGGTTTCGGCTTTGGAGAAACAGCTTGCGTCATGGCAAGGCAAACACGACGAGCTTGCTACCAGGACCAAGGGTCTCGAGGCAGATCTGGCCAAACCAACAGTGCCCGTTGGACAATTCGAAGAGGTCATGACTGCCAAGTCGGAGACCGAGGGTCGACTCAGGGAAGCTGCCAAGCGCGTGGCCGACCAGGAGAGGGAGATTCAGCGCCTCACTGAGGAGTTGCAGGCGCAGGCTGCGGAGATGGAGGAGAAGCAGTACACCATTGAGAATGCAGTTGCCAAGACTGCCGAGGATCAGACGACGATTGCTGGACTGAGAGCAGAATTGGCGTCGACTAAGGAGCAGATCAGTCGACACAACACCATGAACGCGCTTACGAGGAAAGAAAGGGAAAGAGAAGCACCGCCATCTCCCACGTTCCCCAATGGTTTGCGCGCGTTCGAGAATCCCAATCTCGCTTCCGCCGATCGTCAACCATCTTCCTCTCGACGGAGAAACAGGCGACACTCAACTACCGGCACAGGGCCAACGATGCATGCCCGCAATCTTTCGCAAGAAGAGATACAAGCTATCAAGAAGACGCAAGCTGCCAATCCCCGAGCGGTATCAGTCATGTTCCCTCAAAATGGACCATTACGACCACGCGATTCATCAGGTCTGCCAATGCCTCCCGTATCAGACAGCGCGGGCGACGAAGTCGTCCGATTACTGGAAGACGCTGAAGGTCTTGACGAGGACGTCCTTGGTGGTCTCATCAATAACCTCAAGATACCAGCAGCGAGCTTGCACAATCCTCCTATGGCCAAGGAAGTCATTTTCCCTGCTCACTTGATCAGCTTGATATCCAACGAAATGTGGAAGCAGGGTATGATCCAGGAATCGGAGCGATTCTTGGCCAATGTCATGCAAGCCATCCAGCAGCACGTTATGGTGAGTGAACGGAGCATGTCGAGTGTGGATTGAGCTAGAGCTGATCAATGATCCACAGTCATTCAAGGGCGAAGACGTCATCGTTCCTGGTGTTTTCTGGCTATCCAACGTGCAAGAGATCTTATCTTTCATCTGCGTGGCGGAGCACGACGCGGCACAAGGATTTGCGCCCGGCTTCGATCAGCCCGGAGCTCGCGATCTCGATTGGGACGCGTACGAGCGATTGGTGGGCATAGTCAAGCACGATCTCGATTCGCTCGAGTACAACATCTACTACACATGGATGTTGGAAGTGAAGAAGAAGTTGAACAAGATGGTCATCCCCGCTTTAATCGAGAGCCAATCACTACCAGGCTTCATCACGAGCGACGGCTCCGGCAGGATGTTCAGTCGTATCATCCAAGGAATGGGTAACTCGAACCAACCCACAGCGACAATGGACGATATCCTAAACTTGCTCAATAAAGTGTGGAAGTGCCTCAAGAGTTACTACATGGAGGAGAGCGTTATGCAACAGGTCGTCACCGAGCTCTTGAAGCTTATCGGCCAAATCGCTTTCAACGACTTGATCATGAGAAGGAATTTCTGCTCTTGGAAGCGGGGTGAGTGGCATTCCATTCTAATCAGCTGTAATGATACGGATTGGTCAAACACAGCTGACTTTGGTCGATGATCCAGCAATGCAAATCCAGTACAATATCACCCGTATCGAAGGTGAGTTGCGTTTATTCGATCGTACGATTTGAAGCTGATATTCATGGTGATTTTTTGCAGAGTGGTGCAAGTCCCACGATATGCCAGAGGGATTACTGCAGCTCGAGCATCTCATGCAGGCCACCAAGTTGCTTCAGCTCAAGAAGGTGAGTCGGGTTTTCAGGGGCCTCTTACTCCCCTCTAGAAATCTGTCGTCATGATGGGAAGACAGGCTGATTGGCATGTTGGAATAGGCAACAATGGGCGATATCGAGATTCTCTTTGACGTTTGCTGGATTTTGAGCCCGTCTCAAATCCAAAAGCTCATCAGTCAATACCATAATGCCGACTATGAAGCTCCCATCTCCAACGAGATCCTCAAAGCGGTTGCTGCGCGGGTGAAACCGGATGATAAATCCGATCACCTGCTTTTGACTCCTGAGACAGACGAGGTGGGGCCGTATCAGCTCCCACCACCTAGGGAAATCGCAGGACTGGAGACTTGTGAGTGTGCCCGATCTATTCTTGATCTTCATATACGAATGAAAGCGATACGCATCGGGGCTGATGATGCGATGTGCGACGTCCCTTAGATGTTCCCGCTTGGCTTAACGTCCCGACCGTCAGGCGCTTGGCCACTTTTGTATCATGATCTCGTCCAGCTTAGACTTTTCTTCCGTTTCCGTTTCGAGGAGTAGAGGTGCAGGCGCTTTGCGTCCTTGCTGCATGTTGTGCTATTGTGCGGATTCAGGTTCCTACGTGGATTCACCTCTCGTCTCTCATCTTGATACAGTATGGCTTTTATCATATTTCGTTTATCACAACTACCACTTCCATCTTGCATCGGAACTATTATCTCCATCCAGTATGATACCAGCACATGTGATACATCCTGATATGCTGCTTCCAAAATACAGTATGCACGTCTAAGCGCTCAAGCAGCTTCAGGTTCAAGCTTTGGAAAGCATGCCTTGTCCAGCAGCAGCCATAGCCATGCCCATCTTCCTCTGAGCGTCAGCGACGGATATAGGTCCGCCTCCAACTCCGCCAGCAGCCATAGACGCTCGGTGATGTTGCGGTATAGCTATAAATGGGTGTTCTAGTAGTTCCTTCGCTGTTGGACGGGCATTATGGTCTATCTCGAATGACCTATTAAGCAGATTTGCGGCTTCGGGCGATATGTCTGATGGCGTCACGGGGCGCGCTGACGAGCCGATCTACATCAGATCAAGTCTAGTCAGCTCTTGGTTCTATACCCGGATTGTGTAGATCTGCTCTTGAGATCGGCAGAAACGAAAGCGATTGCTCACCCTGAAAATAGCCTGCATCTGCGTCAGGTCCGCCCATGGATGAGTCCCCGTCAACATCTCGACGACCAGACAGCCCACACTCCATATATCCGCTTTGGAAGTGTAGGAAGTCTGCTTGACGATCTCGGGTGCCATCCAGAATACGGATCCTTGCAATGAGGGGCGATTGGCCTTGAGGCTCGTCATCAGGTCTGAGCCACGTCGGTACAGAGGGATTCACAGTAATAGTGCAAAGAAGAGAGCAAGTTTGTGGATACGTCAGCCCCCATTTCCACAGGCATGTGCGCATTGTGCGACTGCCGCTCTACCGCTCAGGAGCGGCAGAGTTCTACTCACTATTCTCCACCTTTTTGCTGATCCCAAAATCGGATATCTTGATACCTCCCTTGTTGTCAACCAAGATATTCGCTCCTTTGATATCGCGGTGAATAATCTCCCGCTCGTGCAGGTAATTCAACCCAGTGAGGATCTGTCGAACAAAATTCCTCACGAGGGCTTCTTCGAAAGCCCCATAGTTGTTCAGCAGAGCAGCAACTGAGCCACCTGGCACGTATTCGAGGAAAATGTTCAGGTTCGCCCCGTCAGCGGAAGAGTCTGCCGCGTGATGAACGTGCCAACGGGACAAGGACCAGCGAGAGTGGTTCCGAGAGTTTAGTAGAAGGGGGTAGCAGTTGAAAGAGTAAATTTAGCCACCATTCAACTATCACAGACTGGCAGAGCCAAGTGACGGCGGACATCAACTCACCAAGATACTGCACAATGTTCTCGTGCTGCAACTCCTTCAATAGTTCAATTTCCCTCTCCAGCGCCTCAACCATGCTTCTCTTTCTCTCCTCGTTTCTTGCGCTTCCAGTAGGCAGCTCGACCTGTTTCACAGCCATGAGGAGACCAGATTGCGCGTCCATTCCCAGGTAGACGGACCCGAATGAGCCGGCACCGATCAGGGCACCTTTGATCCACTTGATTATCCGTTTGGCTGTTCGAGATGGGCCAGGAATAAGGTTAGGACGGATAGACGCAAGCAATGAGGGAAGACGATGAATCAAGTAGTCAGCATCATAAAGTTTCTGCCAATCCTTCTCGCAGTAAGTGCACTCACAGCCTGTCGAGGTGAAAGCTTTGCCATGCTCATTATCATCCTCATCCTCATCCTCATCCTCTTCGTCCTCTTCATCCTCGTCTTCCTCACTCTCATCACTACTTTCCTCTTCCTCGTCGCTATCCTCTTCTCGCTCGCTCGATTCCTCTTCATCCTCGTCGACTGGGACGTCGGAGGTGACGAATGCCGGAGGAGCAGGTAACATGGTTTCTTCCTCATCACTGTCACTGAAAGTGATAGTGCTCGCACGGCGATGCTGGACTTCGGCCGTAATCTCATCAACAGTCAGTAGACTGGCCGTGTCAGTGCGGTCCCGGTTGCGACGCAACTGCGAGAGCACTGAGATTCTCGATCTCGTTGATCCTGCCGAGTCTCGTCGGTTGAGAGCGATAGAGCGGGGACGAGCCTGCAAGCCCTGCGGTTGCGCTTGCGATTTGGGCGACGGCGAGTACGCCTGCAGCGTATCGGACAAGTCATTGAATGGCTCAAAGGCAGGGAGGAGAGGTGGCTGACTTCCTATACTCTCCACTGACTCCTTGTCAGAGTCGCCATCGATTGTGACACGCGTCGTCCGACCTGCATCATTCGACACCGATACTCGAGGCACTCCTTCGGTCTCCTGTGCATCACTCTCCTCAGGAATAGTCCCCGCAGGCGGCGGTGAAGAGATCATAGTCGCTCTGTTTCCTGATCGAGCCTTTCTCGGGGGAGAGGATGCATGCTTGTCACCTGTTGCGGATGCTGACATCATTGTGCTCACTCGTTTGTTACCTGGCAGCCTTGGCGTGGGAATGTCGAGACTCATCCTGCCCATTGATTCGCTAGGTGCGATACTAGCCCTCCTGATGGGACCACTGCTCAGACGCAGCATACTATGTCGAGCCTTTTCCACATCTCTCCTCTTTGCAGAAGGGAAGTACTCGGCCAAATGATTGGAAATAAGTTCGCTAGGTGGTCGATGGCCAAAGAAATTGTACATTGATTTCTTTCTGGTGCTGAGGAAGCTGGCGGAAGAAGGACTTCGTGTTGCTGTCGATGGCGAAGGAGGCGCGTCTACCATCGGTACTCCCAAACCAGACATGATACTGACAGTACTTGCTCGATTCATCCTCTTGCTCGCCGCCCCGCTGGGGCGAGTTGGCGTGAGCATATTTGCACTGTTCCTGCCTTCCTTCTCTGGCGTTCGCGAGCCGACCCCGAATCGCGGACCGGTGTACATTGGTGAGGTAGGTGACATTGGCGGCGGTGGCGTTTCACCCAGGAAGTCCTCTATATTCTTCCGATTTTGGAGTCTGCGAGTGCGTCGGAGGACAAAGCCTCTTTCGCGTATAGCACTGCCATCGCGGTGCGACAAGCATATGCTAAGGATGCTCGCTTCCGATAATGGCTTGGCTACGTAGCGACAAGGAATATCAGCCAATGCCCAACAACTCGTGGCAGCACAGGTATACTCACCATCATCATCGAGATCACCATCTGCATAGACTCCCCACCCGTCCACCTCTAGCCTATCTCCATCTTCATCACTCTCCGTGTCGGTGCTGACGTGTGAGGTGGCCGCGCCCCATTTCCCAAACTTCTTCAGGGCTCTTTCCAGCACTTCCACACCGCTCGTAACATGCATGACGTTCACCGTCCGCATCGTTCCATCCTCGGCATTGACAAACTTGACCAGCTGTCGACGCAGGTCATCAAGTGATAAGGCGCCAGCACCCGATGCGGCCGATGCAGCGGTGGAGGTACTTGCGAGTGATTCGTTACCCGTTGTACGCCGAGATCGGTCTCGGTCTCTATCCCGCTCGGCGGACGCCGAGCTGGCAAACTTGCCGGACATCGCGCCGTTGCCAGCGACATAGCCTGGTGTAGGCGTGACAGAGCGTTTCTGTGAGGTATCCGAGCCTTGCCGATCAAGACTGAGATCTTCCCTGCTATTGTTGGCAGCGAAAGGATGCACGGTTTGCGGCTGAGGGGTTGATCTGCCGCCCATGATAGCCGAGAATTTCGCTTTGATTGGGCTATTCTGTCTTGGCGTTGTAGAAGTCGACGCGATCGTGTTGGATATACTGGGGCTCTTACGATGTACACCGGAAGAAGAGCCCTCATTTCTGATTGTCGTAACCTTGTTTGGAGGTGCAGGACCTTTCGGAAGTCCGTACTGGTTGTCTGACTGTGCCCATGTGGGTGTCGAGCGTCCACCATCCCCGTGGCGCTGCTGTTGTTGTTGCGTGATGGAGCTCGCGTACTCTGCTGCAGAAGACTGCGAACTACCAGGAGCAGGCGGTAATGGTCTATCGACGTAATTGGAAACATCGGCGTTCACTGGACTTGGCGAACGTCTCCCTACATCTCGGGGCGGCGGTGCTCGAAGGTTGAGATTGTTCGGACGATTAGGCGCAGGTACGGAAGAGCTGTTTGCGATCGAGGCAGAAGCGTTGGAGCTGGGCTGAGACGAAGACATCGTCCGAGAGATTGATGGCTGAGTTTGGGCTGGCTGGATCGGCCTTGGTGTAGTCGAGTTGGAACGGCCCAGCGTGCTAGCCGAGGGAACGTTGTTCTGATATGCTTGCGGCAGTACGCGAGATGAGGAATAATGTTGCAAGTCCAGAGGCGGTGGTCTTGACGAATTGAGTCTCCTTGTGCCTGATGAAGACGATGCTGCTGCTGCGGGTTGAGTGAAACGTGACGATTGCGACGAATCGGCTGCTGATGGAGCACGAATGATCGGCGAGCCTTGGTCAAGGGGTGGGGTAGCTGCGCCATTGAGTCGGAACTCGATTCTAGACGAAGCTGAACCAAGCGAACCTCCGCCGCTGCCGCTGCCGCTGTTGGCGACACGTCTTCGCAGATCCTTTATTCCGGCCAAGAGCTTTACGCGTTCTCCGACTTTGCTCACTCCGATCTCCTTGAGCGAAGCCATATCCAGATCCAGCAATACTTTCCCATCAATGTCGTTCCTCTGGAACAAAGCCAGATATTGGCCACATTTGTACAGGCTCAGGAAGGCGGCCAAATCCTGTGTAGTCCATGATCGGAGGTAAGCAGAGAATGCCTGTCCTGCTGGAGCATGAAGAAGCGGCGGTGTAGGTGGTCGAGGATGGTGGATTGAAGTGGACGTTGTTGTTGATAAGGATGTAGATGAGGATTGATGGCGCGGTTGAAGGTGGGCAGAAGCAAAAGCAGAAGCGTAGGGATGGGCATGGGCAACTTGAGCTCGTTGCACGGTGTGTTGAGTGAAGTATGGGGATGTCGGAGTCGTGTTCTGCGATGAGAGGGAGGAGGTCGGTGAGGTTTGCGCGCCATGCGGACGCAGCGTTGACGACATTGTGGACATGTTGTGGAAAGCCTGCAGCGCAGAAAGTCGCTACTGTCAAAGGAATGCTTGTGCTTTAGGGCCGATGCAGCGAGACGGCGTCGGTGATGTTCGAGCAGGTAGACCGACAGAGTTGATGCGAGTGCAGGGATGCAAGTGATTATGCAGGTAGAGCTTTTTTAATAAGCAATGACAGCCCCAGGTGATATGATCACTGAAAGACGTCTATGAGCGGCGCGAAGAGATATGACGATGTCGAGAAAGCGACGGGATGTGAGCACATCAAACCGTACTATTTGGTGCCTTTTGGACCTGTCTCGCACTCCTCCCTCATCGGCGCTTCTTGTTAGGACTCGCCTTGCCTTCTAGGTCCTAGGTCCCGGGGTGCTCTCACTGCATGTTCCACAATCGATGGAGATGGCTGAACTGACAGGTATTTATCGTGAACAAGGGCTATCAGCTAAAATATCTGGAGAACAAAGAAGTCTGTGATAATCGCGGTACAAGTATAAGCAGCGGTTAAACCGGCATGAAACACGGTCATGAAATCGCGTGGTCATGAACCCTGATTGATCACCACCTTCACTTTACACTTACTGGAGATGCATGATAGTTCCGCGTACAAAGCGGAGATGCATTGAAGCTCAAGTGTACATGACCGACCGAAAAAACTGACAGTGCTACACTACACCTATGCTTTGGCTCCCTCGACCTTCTTCACCAGCTCTGGCACAGCCTCGAACAGGTCTGCTACCAGTCCGACGTCCGCTACTTGAAAGATGGGTGCATCCGGATCTTTGTTGATGGCGACGATCATTTTGGACTCTTTCATTCCTGCGAGATGCTGGATAGCTCCTGAGATGCCGACAGCAACGTATAATTCGGGTGCGACAACCTGTATAATAAAGTATATAGTAAGTATTGATCGTTCAGTATTAGGATTTGCAAAACTTGCCTTTCCGGTCTGGCCGACTTGCAGCGAGTTGTCTGCATAACCAGCATCGACAGCAGCTCGTGATGCACCGACAGCTGCAGAAACATGTCAGCATCAATCTGGCATGTCGCATGTCAGCAGACGTACCTGCGCCAAGAGCGTCGGCCAATGGGTCTAAGACACTGTTGAAGCTTTCTTGAGACTTCAGTGCTCGGCCACCGGACACAACTCGAGGGGCAGATGCCAAGTCAGGTCGAGAGGAGATTGTCAGTTCCTCCGAGACGTATTTGGTGGTGGCTGTGAAGTGTGGACAAGGTCAATCGCGCCCTTCTTAATATTTCAAGGCGTTTTAACGACTTACCCTCTGAAGGAGTCGCCTCGACTTCTTCTACGCTCGCTGACCCAGAACCAACATTTGCCTTGTCGAAAGCTGTTGTACGGACGGTAATGATTTTGATCGCGTCTTTTGCGGACTTGATCTTGAGGATGGCATTTCCAGCGTAGATTGGTCGTGTGAAAGTGTCGCCTGATGGCTCAAGGGCAATGATATCTGCAATCTGTGGAAATCGTCAGAACAGATCGATCGCACTGATACCACAAGTGAGAGGCTTTGCGTACCATTGAGGTGTCGAGAGTACCTGCCAAGCGAGGGAAGACATTCTTGCCCACAGCGGTATGGGCGGCGAAAAGGTGAGTGATGGACTTGGAGGGTAAGACAGAGGCGAGGAGAGGAGCGACGTCTATTGAAAACAGTTGATTCAATCAGTATCATATTTGGCTGCATCGTTACGTGTACGCACTTTCGGCCAAGTTGTGGGCATATGCGTCGGAAGCGGCGGTGTAGATCTTGGAAAGACCGTCGATCCTTGATGGAACAGATTTAGCTCCTTTGCGCTCGAATGTATGAGGCGCAATCCGACTCACTTCTTGACCTCTTCCAACACACTGTCCACATCGCCTTTTGAGCCGACGACGATACCTGCGGTCTGGTAGAGAGAAGTATCTAGTCAATTGGATATGCAACGTGTTCTGGCATTGTATACTCACGTCTCCACCTAGTGTCTGAGCTGCGGTGACGGCATTGAGGGACGAATCATTCAGCTTGCCACCTTTGTGTTCGAGGAAGACGAGCGAGGAAGCCAGTCTTCTTTGGCCTTGAGCAGACGAGAAGGGCGCAGCGAGGCGAGTGGCTCTCAGAGCTGTTCGTGTGAGCATCGCGGATATACTCTTACGTCTATGAGGTGAAGTACAAGACTCGAAAGCGAGATCGACTACGTCTATGTTACATGTATGAGATGAGCTGATTCTCGGCCGGTTGAATTGGTTCATCTCACAGCCGGAGAGTTGGACAGTGGTAATCTAAACATTTTGATTCCGCTAATCTCCCTGTCGGCGTTTTGGTGGTTGTGGCGGTCTACTCTTTTCTAATCACTTGAGCCGTTGTTATCAAGACGGTGAAATGTTCAATGTTCAATGTTCAATTGTCAGTTGTCCGTTGTCAACTTCTTTGCCTCGAGCAAGAGAGGCATGGGAGCTACGCCTCGTGACGATTACATACAGGCTTGATTACGGCGGCGATATGCACTCGACTTTGCGCAATCTCCCTCGAACGCGCAACGGGTGGCCAGGGAGACGTTTGAATAGCTCGCACGTCCAGTCAACTTTGACTACCTCACATCGCGTCGCTTATAATTACGTCTACACTTACTCGTGACGTTAGTCGAACTGCAGCAGCGCTGCACACATCCCATCGAGTGATTGTCCGGTTCTTCTAGCCACCGGTAAGCTAATCATGACTCATGCATGAATATGTACTGTGCTGCGGTAGCGTAGGATCGGGCGAGGTGGTGGTGGGCAGGCGTCATGTACATTGTCAGCTCTGGCGAATGACTCAGACTGATGCACATTGGTAAAGGACCACAGAGAAAGATCCATCTCTACCGTTGGTACTTGCATCGGATTCAGCTCGATACTTAGCACAACGTCTGAACGTGTCAGGCGAGTTATTGCGACGGCTGTGTCGTCAGCTGGCGGACGACCACCGGACCCGTCGACAGATGCCTGGTCAGCTTGTAGCTCTTGTCTATTCTCGTTACACAAAACCAATTAAGTATCCATGTACCCGGCCGAAGCAGCAAGGTATGTGGTGTCTTACGCTGGCCCTATGCTAGCTTTTATGTAGTAGTGCAGCGGAATCAAGAAGATGAGAAGCAGAAGCGTAGCTTGAAAACCGATTGTGACGTTCGCTGTCAACTGCACTTTTGACATTTGGTTCCAACTCTCACTTTCTCTTTCCTCTCTTTTTACGTTATTTCGAACATTCTTTCTCACACAGGCCAACTGGGTCGCTCTCAAATCGCTGTCAGCCATTTCCAACAGAGGCAGCGCAGAGAGCAACGACCATTCCAGCTCGAGCGCCTCAGCGGACAGGTCAGCTCGGTGCTGGCATAAAGTGACGATATCGCTCCGGCTATTGACTGCCTTTCGTCTCTTGGTTGTTATTGCAACGACCCTTCTTCCTGCTTTTTCAGTAGCCAGCAGTATGGTCCTGCAAACCTATAACCCTCATACTGTCAAGCTTGCCAACGGCGAGGTGGTATACCAGAATGGTGAGCTCTACCACGCCGAACATGAATATCTGTCTCAAGCTAATTTCACTGACGCTCCGTTTCGCAGATCACGTATACGTTGCTGTACCATGGTCCGAACGCGATGGCACGTCTTACTTCTCTGATCTGCCTTTAGCGACTACATCAAACGGTAGTCCCCGTCGCTGTGCAGCATACTGACATGCGATGATTTCGCAGCCTCGCCGTACAACGTCGCGCGAATCATCGAGTTTCTCCCACCGCACTCAACGCCGAAAAAGGGATCACGTATCGCACCGTCATCCGACATTATGGTACGACTATCGCTTTACTATCGTCCATCAGATGTGAGCCTACTCTTTCTTATTCAATCATACGACAGCCCATACTAATGCTGATCACTGGGTGCTGTGCGTAGATATCAGGAAGGAGCGGGTCTGATCATCGATTACTGCTCGCTGCGATTCACACGGATATTCAACCGATTTCCAATGTCAGAGGCAAATGCTATGTCCGACATAAAGATCGAATAGACGACCTGATCAAGTGGAAGAAACTTCCTGATCATTTTTATTTTGCCAAGTTCTTCGACCCATATATCAAGCGCGAGTTCGAGGTCATCCGCACCGAAAGCGTCAACAATAGTCAGTTCATCTCTAAGCGAAAGCTCGCTTTTCCTGACCACCTCGATCACTGCTGACACTGACATGTTCCAACTGTTCTTGATCGACAGTCCCTCCAGATGTGAAGACTGTCCTCATGTCCCGCTACGAATACTTGATCACGGAACGGGAAATGGTAGCGGATTTCACCGACAATTTCCGCAGTTGCTGCATCTGTGAGCAATGGGCTTCTAGTCAACAATCCGTGAAATGCGAGTGAGTCGAGCCTTTGTCAGCATGGCTAGCTCTAGAATTCGACTTCTTCGTCATCGCGCTTACATCCGTATTTTCAGATCATGCAAGAATCACTACCATATGTCATGTCTTACTCCTCCGTTACTCGCTAAACCGGCCAAGGGTTACTCCTGGGTTTGCCCGCCATGCTCTTTACAGCGACACAAGGATGTCGAACAGCAAAAGTTCCACTACTTGCCCAACGGTTCTGCACCAACGAAGCCAAAGCAAGGCGGAGCGAAGGCAAAAGAAAAGCCTGTCGCGACCGGTACTCGACCGGATGTGACGTTTCGCGGCTGGCCTTGGCGATACTTTGGGTGAGCTGACATGAAGCGCGAGTCTCAGCTACTAGACTGACACGCTACGGAATGCAGGCTATACACCAAGGCCGAGGACACTCTAGGTTGGTTCACCACTGATAGTTCCTCTGTGTAATGCTAATACGCTTCTACAGACCCGGATGATCTCATTTTCCCTCGTGCGGCGACCCGAGTAGGCCAGAAATACCAAGCCAATGTGCCAAATTGGGAAGATGATCAGGCCGCCATGGCTCGGCGGAATAGCCTGGGTCATATCGAGGCAGAAGCTGGTCCATCTCGACATCCTGCACCGGTCATAGAGCGGGGTCATTCACCGGATGATCGTAAGCACGAGTCGACCATAGAGCTCAAGTCAACTCCCAGCGATGACTGTAAGTCAGCCGTATGATGCCTTTTACATCTGCGTAGCTGATCTGCGTACAGTGACAACGTATATGGAGAGTGTAGCCGCTCTGAAGCTGCCAGCACCTCCTTGGGACGTTGAGCGTCTCAACCTGGCCATTGCGTCATACACAACTATGGGGAGAGATAAGGCTTTACATTACATGCGTGGACGTAAAGCGGCAGAGTTCAAGCCTATAGTTGTGCGTATCAGCCACTGACCAGTTTAGTCGCTCGCTGACACCTCACAGTTCTCGGAAAAGGACACGGCGATATTTGAGGAGGAACTGGAGCGGGTCGGTGGATTAGATGCGCACGAAACTGCCAAGCTACTGGGGCGCACGCCATACGACGTTTTGCGATACTCGTACAAATGGAAAAACCAAAAGCTGAAAGCGGAGAATGAGGCGCTAAAACATCATCACCGTACCAGTACATCGCACGCAAGGCAGAACAAAACCCTTGGTGCTCCTTCATTGGGACGGATACGACCTGGGGCCAAGGACGACTCGCATTCTGACGACGAGGTTTCGCTCTTCGGTGGTGATTTCGTCAAGGAGAATAAGATGGTCTGCTCAGCATGTTCGACGAGACTGAGCAGTGTATGGTGGAGGGGCCCAAGGAGTGCTCACGGTTCGGCCATGTGTGAGATCTGCGGGTGAGTTTGTCCGTACCAGATTGACACTGCACTGCTAACGCATTCCACTTGATTCAGATCTGACTTCAGGAAGTATAATAAGATCTCGTACACAAAATCAGAGGACAGCAAGAAAGCAGACAAGAAGGATCTCGTAGGAAAGAAGGTCAAGGTGAGTGCGATAGGTATCTCTGCCACCTGCCAGTGCTAAGATGCTGGAGCAGGGGGAGGGCAGTGGCACTTCAACGCCCGTACCGCCACCACCGCCGAAACTGCCTCCGTGCGCATGCTGTCGACGCATGGAGCCGAAGACTACTATGGCGAGGTGCAAGAACTGCACCTTCTCTGTGCATGCTGGTGAGCTATCGACATCTTGTTCTTCCCGATTAGAAAGAGTCACGAAGAAGGAGAGCGCTCACCGCAAGACCACAGGCTGTTACGGAATCCTGTCGCAGGACATGGGACCGGAATGGGAATGTGAACTGTGCACCAATGCACGATTAGAGGAGAACTACCTGGTACGTCATGGTCCACTTTCCATACTATCCATCTATGAGGTATAGAGCTGATCTCGGCACACTGGTGTAGGAGCCCCGTTGCGTGCTCTGTCCCCGTGATCTCTCTTCTGTCCTGGCAAACAAGGACAAAAACAAGCCTCGCAAGTCACTCGGTGCCGTTGCATCGGAATTCGACATGCTCTCTGCCTTTAAGCCCACAGAGGGGAGAGGATGGGCACATATACTTTGTTCAGCTTGGATCCCTGAGGTTCGATATGCCGAGCCAGGGAGATTGAAGACCATTGAGGGAGTCGTCGAAGTGCCAAAGGAGAGATGGGAAGGTGTGAGTGCGACTTTGTATCTCGGACTTGGACCACCCAACAGTGGAAGCGGAAAAGAAAGTGATAAGAGGCTGTTCTGATCTTTGACACTTACAATGGCATCTCGCAGACTTGCTCCATTTGCAATCAAGTCGATGGCGCTGTGATAGGGTGCACAGATTGCGAAAATACCTTCCATCCCGCTTGCGCCTGGTTAACGAACTTAAAGTTTGGTTTCGAGTTTAGTCTTGTACGTCGCTTCTCCATCGCTCTTCTCGCTCTTTCATATTCGTCTCAGTGGAACTGATCAAATACTACTATGTGATGCCATATAGGCCAAACCGGGTCGACATCAAGTCATCATTGTGTCCAAATTCAAGGATTCTGAAGGTGTCATGGGGCCAGGAGTTTGGTGTAAATCGCACGACCTTGAAGGAAGGGTGATATACGATTTGCACGAAGTTGATCCCGAGCAGAACGAGGTGAGTGGTAGCTCTTCGAGGCTGAGCAGGAACTTTACTAATGTGATTCGCACTGCTCGTTATAGACCGCGCTTCAGATATACGCAGCTGCATACAAGGCGATCCCGCCGCACGACTCGTTCCCGCTGTTGCGAAAAGCGATCCGACTCGAGGCTTTCCTTCCCCCTCCTCCTCTCACTTCCGTAGTCACGCAAGGAAATGGCAGTGGTACAAGCGGATGTACCGAGTGCGGAATAGACGTATCGCCACTTTGGCATTTTGTTCTTCCCACAGTGCCCGTACACGATCTTAGCAATGGAGATGAGAGAATGGACGTGGATGGCGGTATGGTTGATGATCATAACACAATCAGCGCTTTAGAGCGAGGAAGTAATAGGAAACTGTGCCATCTCTGTTGGTTCCGCCATGGTGCTCCAAAGTGATGTCAATGACTTTTGCGTAGTGCAATGTACGAGTCTGTAGGAACACAACTTGTGAAGCAGCCAAAGTGCAAGTCACGATATGCACCGAGTTCATGTTATTCACAGTGACTTCAGCGAGCTTCCGCACAGCTCCACAAAGGAGATAAAGCAACGATTTTGAGTAAAACAGATATGCATCCAAGACGATAATATCGCAGAAGCAGTCTTGACTACTACTCGTACTCGTGCTCGCACGCATACGTTTACTTGGAGACGACGACCTCTTCGCTCTCGTCGATCAACTCCTCGACCCACTCCTCGACCTTCTCCTCCTTCTCGTCGCTGGCGAGGGGTTTGGCGACCTCCTTGCCGCGGCTCTTCCTTTCGGCAGAAACACGAGCAACGTTTCGTGCTCTCCAGGCGTTCCACTCGCTGATTTCCCTTTGTCTCTGAGCGAGCTTCTCCGCTGAACCCCTGTTCTCCTCCGCCGCGTCCTCTTCGTCGAATTGGCGCGAGTACTCTTTAAGCTCTTTGCGTACTTTCTTGATCTGGTCTTTGGAAAGGAGAGTAGCGGGTCGAGGGCGCCAGAGGAATTGCTTGAATCGGTCCTTGGGCTCATGCAACAACTGTTGTCCCTTGAAGTCCCAAATAGTGAATCCTGGTTCGGGCTACATCACAAACGCTAGTCATTAGCACTCTGAACCACAAATCCAAAGACATTAATCGCTCACCGTAGATCGCCAAGATGACGCAGAGGTGGTCAAGTACCTTCCACTGGGGTCCCAAGCAATGTCTGTCACACCGTAGTGCTCTCCAGTACCAAGCATCGTGACGTTGGCTCCTGGCTCAGCATTCTCCTTCTTCTCCTCGAGAGCAGTGGTGAAGTCAAGATCCCAGAACTCGATATCGAACTTGGTCGAAGAACCAATGGTGGCTAGAGCGATATGTCGGCCCTTGGGAGACCAGACAAGGGTGTTGGCAATTTTGCCATCGAGGTGCTTGATGGGCGTAAAGTCGCCCTTCTTTTGATCAAGTTGATAAAAGTCAATGTTGTACTTGACCACAACACCGGGGATGGCTTGACCGTAGTTGGGGTCGTTACTGGACACAATAGCAAATCGGTTGCTTGCGGGCTCCCAAGCGAATTGCGGAACGTAGTCTGGAGATACAGGCGTCAATTGACTGCCAGTGTAGACAGTTGACGATCACTCACCTTTGAACTCAATGACTTCGACAGGGTAATCTTTCTCGCGGACTCGGAAGAGCTCCAAGTTGCAGAAAGTAGCCTTTTTTGTCTTGGCCTTTCGCGCGTGACGGTCGACCTTGACACAGAGGAAGTCACCCTGGTTTTGCCAGTAGAATTTACACTACGTGTCGAAGTTGATCAGCTTCAATTACAGTCCACCAGGTCTGACTCGTAACTTACGTCAGTGACGTTGAAGAGGTTCTTCGATCTAAGCGTGTTACGGCTTGGAATGGCCATGAGGTTGACCCTTGCCGGCTGGTTCGGGACTTCAGGAGTCCAAAATGCAATCATGCACTCCTTGCCTTTACCCGCTTTTCGCGCAGCAAAGTCCTTGTCGCTCATAGGGCACCACTCAAAGTCCTGCACACCGTCAATCTTGACAGACTTCTTGTCAAGCAGACCCATACCGGGCAACTCGTAGATGGCGATAGCGGAACCGGGGATGACTCGGGCGACATAGGCGTCATCGGGGGACCACTTGAAGCTTGGCCACGCGAGCTGGCGCGGTGCCTCGTCACCGTTGGAGGCAACAGGCTTGTCCGCAGGGAAAGTACGGAGGACACGGGTAGCTTTGACGTCCCAAATGACGAACTGGTTGCCCTCATCCTCTGGTCCAAAGGTTTCACGGAGAGCAGCATTGGAGTGGTTCTCAAAGTTGTCGAGCGGTTCCTCGGACCAGGTAACAAGGTAGTTCTCGCAAGGAGAGAACTGGATGAGACGGACACCGGGGTGGGTGAATCGAAGCACGTTCACACCGATAGGGCCATCGAGCTTGGGTCCGGACCAGAGTGCGACACCGACTCGGTGTAGCGAAGAAAGGTAGGTACCCAGAGGCGACCATTGGAGGTAGAGTTCTCCCCATTTCTGCGAGCATGATGTGTCAGCCGAGTCTCGGGCACAGCAAAGGAGCGAAGAGCAGCTCACCGAGTTCTTGAGCGGCTTGCCATCGGCGCCCTTGACTGGATCGGCAACGCCGTTCCTGCCATTCCACCAAAGGTTGACCTCCTGATCACGGAAGGTGAGGTATTGATCGCGACCTGCTGCGTCGCCCAACCAGCTTCGGAGGTGGTCCTGCAGGACAACGACGTCTGAGCATAATGACCCCATGAAACTTTTGAGACATGATAGAAAGAGGCTCGACTGACCTTCTCGACATAGGACTTCTCCCTCCAGCCCGTAGGTAGTTCACCCTCGCCAACAGGAGAGTTGGCGTATCGTTCGATATCACCGAAGCGGTTCACGAAGAGGGAGTTCTTACCGAATGCAGCACCGTCAAGGACGCGAAGGGCGTTCTCGGCTTGTTGCGCATCGGGGTAAGTGAGGAAGATGAAGCTGCAGTAAGAACCAGCGCGTTAGACACGGACTTTTGCGATTACGCCGTCGCGTGCTTTCTGTAGAGGTATGGTAATAGAACTTACCCCTTGTTGGTGGCAGCCTCATTGTCCCATGGCATGTTGATTTTGTCCTCATCAATGCCCGCGCCGGCTTTGGCGAAAAGCTGCCTAAGCCTGTCTACGAGTCTCTCCTTTTTGCTCTCGTCGATAATGGGGATGTTGTCCATGACCAAAACATTCTCGAAACCTTCCTGAGTGTCAACGGCATATCTACGGTCGCCAAAGACGACTGGTCAGTACTTCATAACCTTGACAACGGCAATGGGATATAAGGACGTAAGATAGAACGCTACGCACTTTTCCTCGATATCCGCAAATCCTTCTTCGAGCTCGGCGCGGAAATCGGCCTCCTCCTCTTCGGAGAAGCCATCAAGGTCGTATTGATCTTCTTCTGACATATTGTCTGTTTGTCGTCGCTTGTCGCTTTTGCTATATGCTACGATGAACGAGCAAGTCGATCTTCAAGTCCTTGAAGAGACAAAAGACCTTTTCCACACTTTCAATATTGCAGATGAAAGTCAGTGCGAAGCGGCATTTATCGGTAATTTCGATCAATGTGGCATTTTTATGTAACCAGCGTTGTTTCATGTTACGAATGATTAACTGAATTGATTGTCCATGACCTATGCAAGCAAGATACATTATAGCTATAGCTGAATCCCATGCACGCAGAACGACCCGTATTTGATATGCTTTGTCCACATCCCTTGCAAAGAAGTAGTGCAGTCCGATTGTCCAAAAGTGTCCAGAAAAGTAGAAAGTTTGATTTGATGCGTTTAGAATTGGAAGAGCAACACTGTCGTAGCGAGTCAGCATAAGCATGTGGCCACTGTAAGAGGGAGAGGACTTACGCCAGGGATTGAGCACGATTGGATACAGGAAGTGACAACATGCCTGAGTAAGGACAGGGAGGATGGCGGTGAAGTTGGTACTGTGATCAACCGCATCAGCTTCTTTTTCTTCGCTATAGCTATGAGAGAGGGGAGGATGACTCACATTCTGTAGCCGACAGGGACCAAGGGAGAGGCTGTGATTGCCACACCGAGAATGATGACCCATGATAAGAGCCACACATCCCAAAATCGCTTCCACATCGCAGGCCATTCTTTGAAGAAATGCGACAACTCGACTTCCTTGACCGTAGATGCCCATTGCATATTGTAGCCAACCAAGTGCGCCACTCTGCGAATCACACATCGTCAGCAATATGTTCACAGAATGATTGAACATCGTGGAAGGCGCCTCACAAAGCGTTTGACAAGTGCCATGCAAGACCACAGAAGAAGAAGAAGAAGAACACGACCCATTTGAAATTGCCAACCAAAGCGTTACCGAGCGAGTTGGTATTAAGACGGTATTGGAAGATTGCCGAAGAAATGTTCGACAAGCCAGAGAAGACGACGATACAACTCAGGTAGACGGACCATGACGTGAGGTAGAACAAGTCGAGGTCGTCGCTGAACAAACCGATGAGTGCCCAGTTGAGCACTGAGAGGATGACTGCACACGCAATGGCGTAGTATCTGTTAGACCTGCAGGTCAGCCAAATATTGGAGCAACACAAATACACGGGCACTTACGAAGAGATGTAGGCCAAGACCGATATTTTGGAATGAAGAGGAATTCCGTCCGCCCAGACGAAACTGTGGAAAAGAGGAGTAATAGGGCCTTTGGTGAACCATTTTCGGAGAGGGTGGAAGAGCAGCTCTGAACAGCCGTACGCATACTTTTGCCATCGATTGAGCTGTATCATGTCGAGTCAGTATTGACCAGTACGTCATTCAGTGCGAGAGACGAGAACTCACCTCATCGTCGGCAGTGAGCGATACGCCTTCTTGAAAACCTCCATTAGAGTAACTCGCCCATCTCAAACTCCATCCTCTCATTTGCAATCGCAAAGCCTGATCGAAATCTTCCGATACGTGGGACTCGGACCAACACTTTCTGATGCCATCATCCGCGTCAATGAAACTGGCATCCTGGATAGCGGCCCAGCGAAGGAAGGCGTTGTGTCCTACGAAAGGGGCGACTTCACCGTTGGCAGCACAGAAGGAGATGGCAGAGTTGATACGGGTCGTGAATGAGGTGATACCGTTTTCGAAAAAGTGTCCCACGACCTGCATGACTGCTGATTCGTGTTGAATGATGGCAATGTTAGGCGAGCTAGTGAACTCTCTGTATCAAAGAGTACGGAATCAGCGACACTCCTAAAGCGCTCTTTAGCCGTAATACTCACGAGGCAGCATCGAGGAAGCAGTCTTCAGGCACACGTGTGTCCGAATCGATAATCAAGATGAATTCACCGACACGAATATTGCCTGCAGCCCAGGCAATACCGTTCGATTCCTCCAGAGCTTTTGCAAGAGCCTCGTCGTAGATTTCACGCTCGTCCTCGTCTGTCCAGACCCAGTTGGGGTCTTCGGATTCCTCTGGAACAGGTCGGATCTCGTCCATGATTTCCTCGACACGGATGGAAAGACTGTTACCAAAGTTCATGTTGCTTGCCTGTGCGAAATGTCAGTCATGATCACATAAACGTCAATGCAGCTTCTGACCTTCTTAAATCGACCCTTGCGGATGAAACCGTCTTTGCCGTGCTTGGGTCTGGCGGTCCAACCGATGTTGTTACGATCATAGTAGGCTTTCCTGATTTCCTGTTCTTCCTCGTCCCAAATCTGCATACCATCATCGAAGAGGAAAATGTTCACCGAACCACCTTGTCGTTCGTATCTGTATCGAGCGGATCAGTTACCGTATATTGATCGTTCTTTATCACAACTCACGTAGTGATGGCCTTTTTGAGCGATTCGACAGTAGGGATGATGACACCTTCCAATCCCTCCTTGTACACAGGCATTTGAATGGTGATATGGGGTAACCTGCCAGTCATCCTCTCTGGCGTTTTACCAGAGTAATATGCCGAGTTCTGATGACATTGAGCAACGGGACCGAACATCTGCCACAGATTTCCCATGACACAGATACAGAAGAACTGGAGATGGCGCATTAATCAGCGAAATTTATTGCGAAATGAGAAGCGAAGAAACTCACGATAGCGAGAAGGAAACCGAAGGGCGTAGTCGCCATCAGGGCGAAACGGAGGTATGAGCCGTCAAGAAGCACTTCCTTGATCAGATTACCTGAGATCGCAGCCTACGTCAGCGGGCCGAGACTAACTGAAAAGGTGAATGACGCTGGACTTACGAATACCAGAGCCGATGAAAACGCAACAGAGAATGATAGCTAGGCCCGAAACGAGAGGAGCGTAAAGCATGACCGGTCTTCGATCCCGTTTCTCCCAATCACCTTCCACTGCGCCAATATTCCCTTCTTCATCAGCAGCATCACCTTCGAGCTCCTTCTCCTTGTCACCATCACGGTCGATCCAGCCTTCCTCCTTCTCTTCCAGCTCTTCGGGCTCCTCTGGTTCATCGGGTTCGAGGAGTTGGAGATCGTGATGTCTCCCGGACCACACATAGGCAATCATACGTTGTTCCAGTGCCTCGGCTGATGGGATCAGAGTCTCGACTTCGTCTGCCCAGACAATGAGACATGCCTCTTCTCGAACGAAAGCCGCAAACTGATGTTTACGCGCACCGGCAAGTTGTTGCAGGTCGTCAAGAATTTGGATACGGGTGTTGACATCCAGAGTGATTTCAATTGCGTCTTCGGGACTGTCAGGCCAGGCATCAATTAGGTCGTGCATACCGATGAAGCGCTGGTGATGGTGACTTACCATCTCGCCATGATAGCCTGAACGACTTTGCTAGTGATCTTCATAGCTACTTCGGGGTTAAGGGTGGAAATAGCTGCGTCCCATCCCTTGATTCGCGACGCAAGCTCTCTTGCGCGGTGTTTTCCAGCTTTCGGTTTGGGGTACGTTCTCAGGACACGCTTCTTGACTCTGCAATTGAGAGGTGTGTTAGCGCAGCGGGGGGATGACTGGGACTGCTTCGGAAATACATACCGGATAGAAACCAAGCCATCGAAGGCAGCATCTCTGAACCATCCCTGTCTCTCTCCCACATTCCATAAATGCCTAACCATCATGTCGTATCGGTCCTTGACGACCCTTCCAGCATCATCGAATGAATCGTCACTAGCATCACTATCTGAGTCGCTCTCGTCGAAACTCCTTCTTCTGCCCTTCTTAGCGTCCAAGGAGCCGGTACTAGCCGAGGAACCAGAAGACGACGAGGCGTCACTGCCTCTAGATCTCTTGCTGGAAACAGACTCGGAATCGGACAACTCCCATGATGCTCGAGAAGCTTTCTCGTCCAGCTCATCAAGCTCTGGTACGATGGGGTTATGAAAGGTCTCGGTTGCTCGTCGAGGAACGTGCGAGGCGGGAACACCGTGCGAGTTGGGGATGGAGGGGAGGAAGCTGGTAGCGGCGGACGAAAATCGGCGTAGGAAGGACATGTTGTGAGTTATTATTCAGTGTTGATCTTGGTCGCTATGGCACACGCCTCAAAGCGTGTTGAGATGTTGGGGCGGTCGAGGTTATGCTGGTCCTCAATTGATAAACGCCTCGTTGTTATTTGGTGTTTGCGTTGTCGGCTCGAGAGTGCCGATGTTGTTGTTCTCGTTGGTTATATTGACTGTACTCGAGCTATATCTATATTCTATGTCGACATGGGTGACGGGCGATGGACGAGATTGTGTCGGAGTCGAGAAAAGATCAGTCAGAGACAGAATCGATTATCGAGAAGCGGTTGAGCATGTGATGCGATCTCGTTTGCGTTACAGACAGTTATGGTGGTGTCATACGTTGATCAAAGCTATTGGCGATTGGTGACTGGTTTTGCGGTAAAAGCAGTTTGTGGTCTCTGTCTCTGACGATCTATGGCTCAGGGACTGTAGTTACGGTCTGTCTGACACGGAAGCGGGGATAGCCAAAGTGTAATGGGAATTCAGTCCCCTGTGAGAGCTAACGTTAGTCTGGGACCGACACCAGCGGTTGTATGTCTACTGCGATGTTGTTCCTGAGTTAGATTGTTGGTCTTTCGCTACTAGCTGCATGTATCGTCGTGTACGAGTGACTGACCGCCCGATTGCGTGCACCTGTACTGCGGTGTGCGGTGGACGTACATAAGGGGCCAGGAAACATGCCGTTGACGTATCGCTTACAGCCCAAAGCTACTTGCTGGTACATGGTATGATTCGAACCAAACAAGTGAGACAAGAGATGGCGCATCTTTTCTGATATTTCCTGTCCAGCCCCTGAAAAGAACGTTATCGGCCGGGATATGTCTAATCAGGGTGAGCCCCGTAGCTTTGAATCAAGTGGTAATTAAGCTCTGGGTTGCCGGATGGACTCCCTATGCCGCACCCCTGTACATCTCCCGGGTTCATATCAGATGATTTCCTATTGCGGCCATTTCCCATGTTCTTTTACCAGATGCACTGTCTCGGGCGAGGTGACATGCGCCAAACTCTCTTTTCGCCTTTCACACTCGTACTATAGCAGTAGTAGACTGTCTCACATTGCCATGTACACGAGCACTACATCCCACGATCGTTGCATATTCGATCGGTGGGCTGAGCCATGTCGACAAAGTGTCTGGTGCAAAGTCACACACGACTACTGAATAATAGTGATGCAACCGTTCTCACGTTCCTGATTGCACAGCGAAAAGGCGGCAAACAAGCCTACCTTTGCAGTCGCCGGATCTTCACTTGCTTACAAGCAACAGTAGACGGCATCAACACTGACGCTGTCTCGCCTTACGCGGACGTGGAAGCTGCCTGCTTTCATGCATTCGCTCTCGAGCTGTACCAAGCAACCTCGGTCTGGGTCTGAATCTGAATCTGAATCATCGCTAGTGACTGACCACCAACAACTGTGCCGAAGAAAGATAGGTTTTTAGTTACACTAGGCACTGGAACAACTCAGGGTCCGGCAAGAAACAGTTACGAGATTGGCTCATCCGGCTGATCGATCTATTTTCTACAGTTCAGTTTCTGTAATTGGCAAGAGCCACACTTGGGTTGCACTGCGATAACAACCACCAACAACATACATCGTGTCATAGATTCAACATTCTGTCTACGACTGGTTGACGACAGACAGACACACACATATCGTCTTTAGTGTCAGCAAGCAGCTTCCTGGGCAGTCATTCATTCTGGACAGTGCAAATAGCTATCATACGTCGCGAACATCGGTCATCCCTCCTTGTTATAACATAAACACAACTCCTTTCCTCTCGACCGACATGAGAATATAATCGACTTTTGGTATTAGTTCAGTTCGACAACGACTCGATTGGTTCCAACAACTGCTTGCGCTCTTAGCTGCACACTTTCTATAGATATAGCATCGACCACAATAATCGCCTGTTACCACCATGGGTCTGTTTTCCAAGCCCAAGCCGGCCTTTACCGACCCCGAGCTGCCCATGTCTCAACAACGAGGTTCATTCTCCGTGGCCGCAACATCAGCACAGCCACTAGGCTCGTTCTCTTTCCCATCACCGCACCCTCGAGGATCTGTCGCCCGCAGCTCTGCTTCCGGCCCACCATCCCGTCGTGGATCCCTCTTCCCCAACCTCGCTTCCATTGGATTGAACGAGCCTGCATACGATGCTCCGCTTGATCCTCTCACACATGCCCCTACTTTCTCCGGACAGCAGCAAACCACCTTCCTCGGACGGAAAATGTCACAAACACTTGTGCCTGCATGGTCAAGAAAGATGAGTTTAGCAGCGGCAGGACAAGACAAGAATCCCGGGCATTTACGGTTCGGAGAGACAGACAGAGATGCGATCCCTGAGCCGGCAAACATGAACGAGGCGTTCTATAAGGCTCGACTCACCATCGATGCTGCTTTGAGCGAGGAAGACGAAGATGAGGAGGAGGACTCGCTCGGCTTTCGATCCAAGCGAGACAAGGGGAAGGGGAAAGCAACGGACAAAAAGCTAGGCTGGGATGCTGCGCCTCCCAAACGTGATAAAAAGCATAAGAGAGGCAAAGACTCTGGGGACCGAACAAGCTCAAGTGGCAAGCGGCATAGGGAGAAGCGAGTGATGCGTGATCTTGATGAAGATCTTGACGCATTCAACAAATACGCTCAAAACGGTTTAGTGCCCCTTACTCGGTCAACCGGTCCTTCTCGTAATCAGTCCAGCCAAAGTTTACCAGCCCTGTTACAAGAACCAGGCGTACTCGATGGCGATGGCTTATACCTTCCGCAAACACCTCCTGAGGACGACGATCGCATCAAAGCCGTTCCTGTCGGGGATGGATTTGATGCGTTGGACGTCATGGCAGATCATATCTTCCGGATAGGTGTACAGAGGAAGAAATGGTTCAAGGCGCCGAAAATGGGTGTGAGAAGAGATGAAGTAGCAACCGGTGTGTCAATAAGAGCGAGGACGGGTCTGTTTAGAACGTTTCCTGTCGACTACGAAGCGCTCAAGCCGTTCGAAGAGGCAGTCACCAAGCTTAACCCTGAGGTGGGTCAATTTCGGATGTCACTTTCTATACAGGTTGATCGGCTGATGCCTTCTTGTACAGGTCGCCATCAAGATCAGGTCAGATATCGTGTATACCATCATGGCGACTTATATGTGAGGAGCTTCCTTCCTCGTATCAGTTGCAGATCTAATGAGATCCTCTAGCAACCCTTCACCATCCATGACAGAACTGGTCATTGACGAAAACACTCGTATACAAATATTGGACAGTATCGAATTGCTGGCTCGGGCTAGGAAACATCAATACGCCGCCTTTATCCGGTCGGAACAAGTCCTAGTAGTCTGGGCGGACGCAGTGGAGAACATCATCCTCGCGGCTGAAGCACTGGAAGAGTCTTTGATCTCGTTCATTTGGCGCGGAGAAGAGGAGAACATGAAGTACAACAAGTCTATGGCCCTCGATGCGGAAGCGCGTTTAGAAGAAGAGAAGCGCGAAGCCTCAGCCCAAGGTCGCGTGAGAACAGGAAGCAAGACTATCATCGGTGAGGACGGACAAGAGATGGTTGTACCCGAGTTGGACGAAAAGGGGTCGGTGGCCACTAAAGAGGCGGATCTTGACCCCGAGGACGTGGAGAAACGAAAACTCCAAACAGCATGGAAAGAACGCCCCGTCACTCTTATCGCGCCGCTTTCTGATGGGTTCTCCATCATCCTCTGCATGTCCCTTATCGCCCTTGGCCTCCGTAAGTACTTCCTTCCCACCTCGCTCAAGCGCCTACTGATAGCTCCGCAACCTCCAGGCACTCTCGTCAAAGAATGGGCTCTGGACGGCGGCTACATTCGTTTCGCCTTGCTCATTTTCGCTCCAGGCCTGTTCTGTATTGCGTCTTTCGCCGCCATGTGTGTTGTTGGATCTCTCGTGAGTGCTCACCAATCGTTACCTCATACACAGTGACTCACGGCGTTGTTCCAACAGTGGCAAATTCTTGGACCTATTCGACAAGTGACTCAAAAATCCAAGTACTTCAGCGGTGTGGCACCGAAGCGTACAATGGGCGAGTTGGCCCATGTCACCGTACAGATGCCTGTCTACAAGGTTAGTTCCCTGTCACTCGAGTCCGGTTCTCTTCTCATCCTCCTCAATGACATCTGCGCACAGGAATCGCTCGAGGAAGTTATTCAGCCCACTATCGAGTCACTCAAGAGAGCCATCACGACCTACGAGCGACAAGGTGGATCCGTTAGTATCCTGATGTGTGACGATGGTCTACAACTTCTCCCCAAGGCGGAGGTAGAAAAACGACGTCGGTTCTACTTTGACAACAGTATCGCATACGTATCTCGACCAGGGCACGGTGCGGATGGATTCGTGCGCAAGGGTCGATTCAAGAAAGCCGGAAACATGAACTTTGCCAATGCGCTTTCGCTGAGAGTGGAAGAGATCATGGACGAGCTTCGACCAGCCGCTCAAGAGGCCAAGGGCGCAGAACACTTTTGGAACGAGTTGGACGAGAATGCCGTTTATGACGCTGCGCTCGCTCAAGCTCTGGAGGAGAGTGAAGGCAAAGCGTGGGCGGCGGGCAATATCAGGATCGGCGAAATCATCCTCATCATTGACTCCGACACGCGTGTGCCCGAAGACTGCTTCGCGGACGCTGTTTCGGAAATGAAGGAAAGTCCTGAAGTGGCTATCATCCAGCACATGTCCGGTGTTATGCAGGTCGCGAACCATTTCTTCGAGAATGGTGTAGCGCACTTCACAAGGGGTATCCAGCACGCCATCTCTTACTGTTGTGCCAGTGGCGAAGGTATGTCGACGCAATCCGCCTTTTGTAGACCGTTTACTGATTGCTATTTACCGCAGTGGCTCCTTTTGTCGGTCACAATGCGTGAGTATCACGCATTGACACTCTAGCCAAGGATCCTGTCCAACGCTGATTATAATTGCAATCAGTTTCCTCCGCTGGTCCGCCTTGCAAGAGTGCCTGTCCATTGATCCCGATGATGGTGTCAACAAGATCTGGTCGGAAGATCACGTTTCAGAAGATTTCCAAATCGCCGTGACCCTGCAGATCAAGGTGAGTCAGAGGTTGGACTCCCGTCTAATGCAAGTCACGCTGACAAAACGATCGCAGGGATACACTGTGCGATGGGCTACTTACTCTGGCGGTGACTTCGAGGAAGGCGTCTCCCTGACCTGTGACGACGAGTTGAATCGATGGCAGAAGTACGCTTTCGGTTGCTCGTGAGTTATCTGCAAGGGTTTCGTCAGCCTTCAACTGAAAATCATTTTGCAGAGAGCTCCTCTTCCATCCGCTCAAACAATGGATTTTCAAAGGCCCCATCACGCCTTTGTTCCGCTCGTTCGTCTGGTCCAGTATTCCCCTTCACTCCAAGTTCACTATTTCGGGCTACATTTTCTCGTACTATGCCATCGGCTGTGCATGGATCTTGACTGTGGCAAACTACTTTATCGAGGGGATGAACTGTGAGTCACTCGAGCGACGAATGTTTGATCGTCACTGACATTGCTGTTCGTCAATTACAGTACCTGTGGATGGCTACTGTAAGTGATCCCTACTAGGTTTGGGTGATTGTGGCACTCGCTGATGATTGCTTGCAGACCTGCCATCATGGGAGGTCACTTTGATCTGTATCATTCTCTTCGTTGGACTTTGCAACATTGCTTTCATCACGTTGCGATACCGACTTAAAATCCCCAACTGCTCTCAACTGTCATTTGACCAGATCAAGTGGATTCCATTTTTCAGTATCTTCTTCACTGGGATGTCGATGCCGATGTCAGCGGCTCTCGTCAGTCATTTGCTAGGTTACAACATGACGTGAGTTTAGATTGATTCAAGTCGGCAATGATTATCTCTGCTGACATCGAGATGTGATGGATGTAGGTGGTCGACAACAGTCAAGACGGTCGAGAAGAGTAATTTCTTCCTCCAATTACCTATTATCTGGAAGCGATTCTGGCCGCAACTGTGTTTCTTCGGTCTCTGCGTGGTACGTTGCTTGCCAGACTGTGTATCATGGACTGGAGGGAAGTTTGAGCGTGATGGCTGACAACATGTGTTTTAGCCAATGATGATTATCACTTCGTCGTCGTTGATACCGGCAGGGTATAGGGTGGACAATGTCGAAGTTTGGGTCCCAATGGGTTTAATCACAGCTTCGCATTTACTGTATCCCTTTGCCCTCAACCCGTGGTTCTTGGCGTTCTCTGTGAGTTGTCGTTCGCGATAGTATATCCAGCGAGAACGTCGAACAGCGCTGACCTCGATGCTCTTGCTAAATAGTTCTGATCGTATCAAACGAGCTGTCTCAGGAAGATTCTTCAGCATATCTCTTTATAGCATTCAAACGCAGTGTAGTTCTTCTCATCTTCGTGGTATTCCGGTATATTTGGACAATAGCATTATCAGCATCAGCCTCAGATAAATGGGAGCTACCATATCTCATATTAAATATCTCGTACTTCATAATTGCATTATACAGGATGTACATGATCTCATCAAGTCTGTCGTCCAATATCCAATCGATGAATGCAAAGAAGAAGCTCAGCTCTGAGGGCGCGAAGATGACTACTCTAATAAAAGCCTCGACCCGCAGCCCCAGATCTCCGCAACATCTCAAAGTCCTCTACGCCCGCTAACCCTCCTCCTCCTCCGCCAAGCCTATCATACTCGTCTCCAGCGCCTAGATCATCCAGCTCGTAGTTCACAGCACCACCACCACCGGCAGCGGCAGTAGCGCGCCGTCTTCGTTCTGCGTCCCGAGCCCTAATTCGTGCTGGAGTAGGCAGTGAAAAGGCTTCTACCAAGTCTGATCGTCGGATCTGGATTCCTAGACAAGTGGATAGGAAGCAGTATATTATCGAGCAAAGCCTATTGTCCAAAGTGAGCCTCCTAACTTCGTTATTTGAGATGAGTTGGGACAGACGCACAGAAATAGCCCGCTTAGAAAGGCAAAGAGGAATAGCGATTCGTCCATCTCGCAGCAATCCGATATCGTTTCTCGACTGCTCTACGCTCTGCTGTATGCTGGCTCAGTGCCTCTCACGCTGAGCAAAGTTGATATTGATGTCTCGTATGTATGTATGCTCTGGAAACATTGCGGTCGACATGACATTGACCGCACAAACAGCTGTGACGAAGGAGACAGGGGCAAGTCACGTGACCCGCTCGCAAAAGTTGAAAAGTCAAAGTTCTTTAGCAGCGCCATCACTTCTTGCTCACTCTTCCTGTTCATTGTTTACTATACGCCATCTGCTAATCTACCGCTTCAGCACATCTCGACCAGAAACACCACTACACTTCTAATAGCAGGCTTGCAGTTGCGCTTGACACACAAGATGGTCTCCTCGGACCACCATCATCGTCCGACTTTGAAGCAGGTACGTCCAATCTCTCTTCTCCACTTTTCCTCGCACTGTCGCTCACACATCGCACGTAGTCGAACAAGGGGTTCAAGTCGAAACACGCGTCCAAAGGCTCTTTGAAAGCCGCTGCGAAAGGTCAGTCTCCCTACTGTTTCATGTGAGGACGGCACGTTGCTCATTCTTGATCTGCCTCGTCATGTAGGCAAAGTCGGCGGCGATCCTTCGCGCTCTGGCAAGTCGACAAAGAACGTCAGTGCCAGTTCAAAGAAAGCGCGTTTGAATGCAAACGCCCAAAAGAGGGATCTGAAGAGGAAGAACGTAGTAGAGGATGTCAAATTCTTCTCCACTAGCAGTGGCGGCAGTGAGTGTTTCCACTAATGATATTCTTGATTCGAAGCTAAGTCCATTGCGACTTTAGGTCAAGTCCCACGAATCGTCTCGATCGTCCCGCTCCTCCCATCTGTATCACCCAAGACCTTCCTTGCCAAACTCTTACCATCACTTGGTCTTCCTGATGCTGAGCTGGAAGAGACCTCCGCTTCTCTCGCTGAACGAGGAACATACCTCGTTCGCGCACCTAGGTTCAAGACTTCTATACAGGTCAACCTCCTCCCGCCATTGTCTCTTTATCAAACTCTAGATGCTGCCTTGATCAGCGACTATGTCGTATTGCTACTCAGTAGTGTGGATGAGGTTCAATTAGAGGGAGAAGCGATCTTGCGGTGTCTGCAAGGCCAGGTTGGCGGTGCTGAAATCGTTTCCTGTGTACAGGTGAGTCCTCATCCTTCTTCATGGCAATGTGCAATGCTGAATTGACATGGCTGAAGGCACCCGAGTCTAACCCCATCAAGCCAGACACAAAACAACTGATACACAAGTCTCTCTTGTCCTTCACTCGCTACTTCTTCCCATCAGTAGAAAAGATACACTCTTCGGACGTTCCCAACGAATCAGCATTGCTTGCCCGAGCATTATGTGAAGCTGCACCAGGAGGAACCAAGAGCGATGATGGACGAGCATATATCTTGGCTGAGGGCATGGACGCTGTGCGATGGACATCGGATGCTGAGCAGAGCGAAGATGGAGTAGAACGCGGACGTTTAGCGGTAATTGGCACTGTCAGAGGAGGATGCTTGAGCGCAGACAGGCTGGTGCACTTGCCAGGACATGGAGATTTCCAAGTCGAGGCCATTATGCCCGCTCCTCCATCAGCACTTGCCCAAGCCAGCAGACCGCATAAGCAAACCTCAATATCGGTCGACGCAGAGTCTGGTCCGCTCTCCGCACCGACAGACGATGCCGATGATCTAACAGCTACCAACACCCCTGATATGCTAGCCAACGAGCAGACTTGGCCTACTGAGGAGGAGATGGAGGCTTCACAACTCGTCGAGGCAGGCAGCTCGACTGGAGAAAAGCCTCGTACGAAGAGAGTACCAAAGGGGACGAGTGCATATCAGGCCGCTTGGATTTTCGACGACGAGGACGAAGACGACGAAGAGGATGACGATGAGGACGACGAAGGTGATATGGACATGCAAGCTGAAGACGGTGTTGACGGCATAGCTGGTGGATACGGTCGAGAGGACGACGACGAGGTCGAGGAAACAGAGGAGATTGAATTAGACTCAAGACGGAGCGAGGTACACCGTGATCTCGATGAGGCGCAAGAAGAGGAGCAGTGAGTCACTGCGCAAGACTAAAACTCGTCCTTCGATTCTGACAGACACTCCGTTGCACAGATACGAAGCGTACCTCCGAGACCGCGAGAAATCCCAACGAGAAGATCTTCACTTCCCAGACGAAATCGATACTCCTCGTCATATCCCTGCGCGTACGCGATTTCAAAGATATCGGGGCCTGAAGAGTTTCCGAACTAGTCCTTGGGATCCGTACGAGAACCTCCCGGTCGATTATGCTAAAATCTTCCAATTTGAGAACTTTGCCGGGACCAAGAAGCGGATAGAGCGCGATGGTATTGAGAACGGTGTCAAGGTACGCTCTGACCTTTACCTGAATCGGTCTTGGGGCCAAAGCTGACGTTGACTTAACTTAGGCCGGTACAAGAATCCTCTTGGTACTGAAAAGTGTTCCCCGAGCGATCATGGAGGAACGAGACGCGACACTGCCCTTCATCGTGCATGGTCTGCTGCAGCATGAGCACAAGCAATCCGTACTGCACTTTGTCGTACAGCGAAATACGGAGTACACCGAGCCGGTGAAGGCAAAGGTCAGTATAATCTGCGCGACCTATAGATCCTCATTCACGCTGACAATATTGCAGGACCCATTGATCCTCTGTGTCGGTCCCCGACGATATGTTATCCGACCACTCTACTCGCAACATGTTCGAGGCGGTGGTAAAGGTGCGAACAACGTGCACAAGTCCGAAAAATACCTCCGAGCTGGCGGAGCAGTGGTAGCGACTACTTTCGGTCCGATCTGCTTTGGAAAGACTGCGTGTATCTTGCTCAAGGACGAGGGAGAGGACAAAGGTGAGCAGGCTTTTTCTTCTTGTACAGTCGTATACTGCCGAGTGATTAGAGAGGATACTAATCCTATATGTGGCGGCGCGAACAGTACCAAGCTTGGTGGCGATGGGCTCGTTCATGTCTCCTGATCCTACACGGATCATCGCGAAGAGGATCATCCTCACTGGACATCCATTCAAGGTACACAAGAAGACGGCTACGATCCGATACATGTTCTTCAACCGAGAGGATATCGAGTATTTCAAGTCGGTCGAGATGCACACGAAACACGGCAAGATTGGCCATATCAAAGAACCGCTCGGTACTCATGGTTACTTCAAAGCACACTTTGATGCGCCGATCCAGCAATTGGACACAATCTGTATGAGCTTGTACAAGAGACAATATCCAAAAGTGAGTCTTGGTCATTAGCGCTATCTCATTTGCGAATATCGCAACGGAACCGTTTCTGATATATTCGTCGTAGTGGTCCGAAGACTTCAAAGCGCGTCCCGTGGCAACCATCACAGCGCTACCGGAGGCAGACGAGATGGATGTTGAGTGAAGTCGTGCGATTGAGGTTTTGTCCTGTAATGAGGTTTAGACATGTATTGCTGTATAACACGGGTTTCTGTCGGTCATGTGAGAGACAACTGCACATTTAGAGCTAGGCGTCGTTCAAGTCAATCGCTGCACGGCGAAACGAAAGCGAGAGCGAAATAGCGACAGTTCCTACTTGCTGATTGGCTGCTACTCGTCCGACTTGACAGAATAGTGGCGCGGCACTTTACACTAGAGGCGATACGCAACG
>JALPBY010000005.1:0-376065 GCA_026538315.1 Cryptococcus sp. GC_Crypt_6 | reverse complement strand
ACTCAGTTCGCACAGCAGCGAACACTGACACTCTGCCGATGCCTAAGTTCAATCTACCCACTCTTACCAGATCATAGTCGCACGATGGCTGGAATGAAAATGTGAGATAATGCATATGGCAACTGCGTAGGCAGCTCTGTTTAAGTGCTATTGCGCTGAGTGGTCCAGCAGGGTCTGTAAGGCTTTAGCAGTATTGCTTTTCTCTTCTTTGACAATAGCGGAAACAGGCTTGAACGAGGCATCTTTTGCGTCGCCTGATCGTTGCGACCGTGGAAGTAAAGAGGTCAGAGGTCAGTAATTGCGCCAAATAAGAAATGAGAAATGATAGACTTACCCATGAGCTGAAACAAGATCGATTCGCTCGTAGTGACTATACCACCCGCGCGCTCGATTCGACTTAGGGCTATAGGTATTTCTTGGCGATTACACGATGATACGCCGTCCACTAGGACGTGCACGTGTTCTCTATTCTTCGAGTCAGACAGGAGGTGTAGTGCAGTCTGCAGAACGCATACGTGCGACTACGCGCGGTACGCCATACATAGTCAGTCAGTCCGACCTCGAGATCTTGTCGAGGATGACGTTGGTGGACGGTGGGCAACTCACCTCGATGCCGACTATGATGTAATCCTCAAAAGCGGATTTTGCTATCTTCTCAACAACTTCTTCCGTGAACATGGAGAACTGTAATCCCTTGTCAGCTAGACAGCCTTCATTACTCTGCAGCCAATGACGCGAAGAAATGATACCTACTTTGGTCTTGCTAAAAGTACCTATATGCGCGGAAGTGTTTTCTCCGACCAGTCCTGAAATCTCGGGTATCGTCGTTCCCAGAGCTGAGCTCAGATGTCAGGTCAATCCACTAAAAAGTAAGGGGGAGAAAGGAGTGATATGTCGAAGGGGATTAGGGCGAGCAGGTACGGTTGTATGCGAGCTGAAGCTTTTGCTCACCTCGAGGATTTTGCTCGGTGATAAGCGTCGAGATCTGCTCTGTAAGTATCAGCTTTGCTACACACTAACAGCTAGGTCCAACATACTTCTAACACCTGAAAGCGCGTTGCACGATGTCGTCAGCGTGGAGGACAGTATGTTGTTCTTCTGCGAGCCTCAGCTCTCACTTTGGCAGCTTTGAGCACTTTGACAATTGTACTAGTCATCGCGTCAAAGCCGTAGATGGCCGTGCCTATGATCGGCATAAGCCCGCTTGTTCGACTAATCGCGCGATGCTGGACTCACGGAAACGCTCTTGAACATCGCATATGAGCAATAGCGTTTGGGCGCGATTGAATGTACCGAATGACATGATGTCGCGGTGACCTATTGGATCTGATATCTGCGATGTCTCAGTGGAAGTTGCCCTCAATCATTGCACGAGTCTCTTATACAGGTGTTCGACGCAGAGATACTCTCAATGCTCAACAACACAGTGTGCAGCAGGTGATTCACCGGCATTGAGATAGGGGATTAGCCGATCTATCAGCGATTAAGACTGATTTGCCGGATTGGGAATTGTCCAAAATACAAAATGTAATGTTCTCGATGTTGACGTCAATCGTTTTTTACTTTGTTGACTACAGATCATACATCAAGAGCTGGGCAAACTCGAATACCGCTCGGTCACGTACTTGATCACAGCCGCCTTCAGCTATCCGTTCGATCGATATGCCTCTGAAACCCGATGTGCTGCCGGCGCCAACGGCTCAATTAGCTCTGCAAGAGTGGCTCAAGCTCCTCTCCTCTCGAGGAGTGGATATGCGGGTGGCCATGCAGCTCGCGGCGAAGATGTCCGTTTCCGTCTCCCATCATTTCAGTCGTCTTTCAACGAAGCAACAAGCTGACTCTATGATATTGTCGCAGATACAAATCACATGGCACGATTGAACGTCTCTCGGAGCTCACTCCGCAGAAGCTCGCGGGCCTTATCGAGGATAAAGACTCTCGCAAGACTGTCCAGAACGCCGTCAGAGGTCTGGCATCAGGCCAAGTGAGTGCAGCTTTCCCCTTATTTAGGAGAAGGCGTAAGCTGATCTTACGGTGGTGTTTCAGACAGTCAGCAAGAAGCGAGGACGAGATAGCGATCTGTTGGTACCGCTTGGGAAAAAGAGGATGGACGAGGAGGACGTCCCGCTTGACATGGAGTTTCATCCTATTACCGACATAGAGGTGGGTCAAATCTGCACTCGTAGATTTCGTTTTCGATCATGTGATGGCGTACTCGAGCAAGACTAACCTTCAACGTCTTATTTTACCGCGTAGGAACTGCTCCCTTTGACCCTCACCACGAACCGCGCGCCAGTGGCGACTGCCTGGGCTTATACGCTAGCTCTACGAATGGGCTTTGATCACCTCGAGTCCCTCTCGATCGGACATGTCTACGTGCATATAAACAGTCTCAAACACGCTCTTATGCTAGGTAATATCCTGGATAACGAGAAGACGCGAGAAGCCGAGCAGGAACTGAGCGAGTTGCCTGGCGCAGAAAGAGAGAGCTGGGGCAGGAAGAAGGAGAAAGAGCGCGAACGGGAGAGAGGCAGTTGGGCCGGGAAAGGGAAAGCCAAAGTCGAGGAGAGACCGGCTGGAAGTGCTCAGCCCTGGGTTGGAGTGATGGGCACCAAGTCAGTTTTCGCATCGTTACCACACAGATGAATCTGCGCTGATATCTTCAATTCCATTAGAATGTCAGTAAATGAGGTTCTGGGAGACTGTTCAGGCTAATTGGATCAACGCTAATACTCCTTTCTTTCTAGCCCCATCATCGAGCGTCCGGACGGTACCTGTCGAGCTATCCAACAAGGCGAACCGGTCGGTCCGAGCCAAGTGAGCTATTGACAATGCAACGCGTCCGCCATATGTCCAAAAGCTGACAGATAGACAGGCATACTTGTATATAACTCGAGCATTCAAGCAGAATACACCTCATGTCATGGGCGCAATGAAGATCGTGGCAGAGTCATATACTCCCGAGGAGCTGAATAGGCTTGCGAACCACATATATGTGAGTGTCGAACGGACCGACCAGTGCAACGAGCTCTCTATCCATGCGACTCGGCGAGCTGATGGAACGCGACGTTGCTGTTGCAGTACGAAATTAAACCCGACGTAGCCGCGTGGGGTCAAAAAGGTACTCTAGAATTGGCCACTATCCTCGACCAGGCCAAAGGCCCCGTGGAGGACATACCGCCATCTGCCAGCGAGGACTGGCCAGTCAAAGCGGAGCAATCGTCGAGCCAGACTGATAACGCAATTTCTGTTCCCCTTGTGGCACCCGAGACGGGCGACGAGCAAAAGCCTCAGGTAGAGAACGACCCCGATGAGATATCCTCTGAAGCACCGAAGAGCCTCACGGTGGAAGAGTATGAAGCGCTCTTGGACGCAGAGGACGGCGAAGGCGGATTCTTGGAGGGCGGGGATGTGTATGGCACTTAGCGGCAAGGCGCATTGGACAGGAAGGCTGTCGGCTACAACAGGAGTTTCACCCCTTAGAAAGGCCACAGTGCCACCACGGTTGACATCGAAGCTATGCGCTTGTCACTGCGGGTATCTCGCCTGAAAACTTGGTCGCATGAGATCTAGAGGGACGAAAGGAACTTGTCACGCAAGGCAGCGTCCTCTGTGGATTCACAACTCTTGCTTCTCGGCTCCATGCATGCTAGCCTGCGTATATGATGGATGCTAAACAGTTGATTATTCATGCATATAATGCGACTCCATGCAGTATCTGTATCGTGCGGGGATAACGCCGGATATAATCCCGTTGGAGGCGCTTTGAGCTTGATTACATCTTTGGACGCACTCGCTCTCTCTCTCTCTCTGCAATGTCATAAGTCGTAAGATAGCTCTGCTTGCTCCCTGTATCTAACAAACTCTCAAAAGCGACACACCATCGCCCGGGACCTGAAGCCACCTCTCAGCCATGGCGTCGACATCCGATGCTTCGCTCATCACGTCGCTTTCTTCCCGGTTCCCACTCACCGTCCCTATCCCTACGCCTCTCACTCACCCGCATTTGATAGCATCTCAAGATCTTGCTACTGAAGAGGATCTATTGCACAACCCGGAGAACCTTAGATCATGGCTGTCATACATCCATCAGATCAAGGAGCGTATCGCATCGAACGAGCCTGAAAAGTCGTCTACACTATCAGCAGAAGAAGAGCTCCTTGGGCCGCTGGCCTCGCATAATGCTCGAGAAGGTCTTCAGCGCCTAGTCAGTCTATACGAAAGGGCTCTAGCGGTCTTCCCAACTAGCTACAAGCTTTGGAGAGCATATATCAATACTCGGCAACTCTACGTCCTAGGCGAATTGACCAACGATGCCAAATCAGCTCGAAGCCATCAAGCGAAACGCGGCACAGCGTACAAGACCAACGTCAGAGAGATATTGGACGGCGTGGAAGATGCGCATCAGTGGAAAGGCGGACTAGACGGAGTCGTAGGCTACGAAGAGTGGAGAGCCCTCATAGCTACTGGAGAAAGGATGATTGCATGTCTATCATATCTGCCTGTACCGTGGCTCATACACCTCTCGGTCCTGCTGCATCCAAAATGTCCCGCAACCTTCAAACGCACTTACGCAAGAAGGACTTTCGACAGAGCACTCAGAACCCTGCCGCCAAGTTTGCACGGAAGAATATGGGGCCTGTATCTGAGGTGGGCAGAAGTCATTGGCGGCGAAGCGGGTGAACGCGTATGGAGGCGATATCTCAAGGTGCGTCAGGCGGTTGCATCACGAACCTGAAATGATTGCTAACGCTATCTTGTGTGATCTTCTGCTCTATCAGGTCGACCCAAGCTTGACCGAACGTCACATCGCCCTCCTTCTCGACGCTTCGCCCCCTCGTCCTCTCACTGCTGCCAAATACCTCTTGTCTATCGCCCGTCGAGCTGCGAAAAACATCTACATTCCCCTCGAGGGCAAATCACCATATCAATTGTTCGTCGATTTTCTCGAGCTAGTCGAACGATATGCGGACGACGTTGGCATGAGCGAGGAGGAAACATTAGAGCTTCGGGCAGCAAAGTCAGCAGTCGAGAAACAGACAGAAGATGCAGCGCAGGAGGATGCTCAGCCCGCCGAGGAGCCAGCAAGCATAAACGGTCGACTCATAAGAATAGCGGGACCACCTATACCTGTCGAGTCTGGCAAGATTGTCAAGCCTCACGACGCAGTGTCGGCCAAGGGTCCCGAAGATTTATCGTATGACGAAGATACCGATCCCGCCAATTCACGATTACTGGATGTAGAGGGCATAGTTGAGCGAGATGGTCTGGAGGTGTACAAGGATCAAGCGGGACGATTGTGGACTGGTTTAGCGACGTATTGGATCAAACGGGGCGAGTTTGAGAGGGCGACCGCTACTTTTGAACGTGGATTAGCGGCCGTCGTGACAATTCGAGACTTCACACAAATCTTTGACGCTTATGCCGAGTTCTCCGAAACAATGATCTCAACCTTGATGGACGCTGTTGCCGACGAAGATAACCTCGAAGACGAAGACTTTGATGTTGAGGAGACGGAGGCGGAGTTGGATGAGCGGATGAAGGCTTTCGAAGAATTGATGGATCGGCGACCGTTCCTCGTTAACGAGGTGCTCTTACGGCGTAACCCTAACGAAGTGGTGGAATGGGAGAAGCGAGTTGCTCTGTTCGGCGACGACGACGCCAAGGTCATCGAGACCTACGTCAAGGCTTTGGACACTATCAACCCAAGAAAAGCCACTGGTCCCCTCTTCCCACTGTATGTCAACTTTGCCAAATTCTACGAGGAAGGAGGCAGCAAAGACCCCCAAACAGAGGAGCCAAGGAGTGAACCGGATCTGAAGGAAGCTAGGAAGATATTTGATAGAGCCACCAAGGTGCCTTTCAAAGCTGTTGATGAGCTTGCCGAGGTGTGGTGCGAGTGGGCAGAAATGGAGTTGAGAAATGAGTGAGTCCGCTTGCTACTAATGGGAATTACAGTTCTGATGGCAGTTATAGGAACTACGAAGAGGCTGTACGACTCATGCAAAGAGCTACGACTGTGCCAAAGAACACCAAGATCGACTATTACAATGACGTGAGTGATCTCCTGATACGACGAAGCCAGGAAGCTGACGTCGATCGAATAGTCACTCTCACCACAACAACGCCTCTTCAAGTCTCTCAAACTCTGGTCATTCTACAGTGATCTGGAGGAATCGATTGGTTCCGTGGAATCATCAAAAGCGGTTTACGACAAGATCATGGAGCTCAAGATTGCTAATGCCCAAGTCATCGTCAACTATGCCGCGTTCCTCGAGGAGAACAAATACTTTGAAGAGAGTTTCAAGGTCAGTCAGCTCAATGGTTATACGACTACATAAGCTGATCGTGTCGTTATGACATCAGGTCTACGAGAGAGGAATCGAGCTGTTCAACTTCCCCGTTGCTTTTGAGATCTGGAATATTTACCTTTCGAAATTCGTCAAGCGATACGGCGGCAAGAAGCTGGAACGTACTCGAGATTTGTTCGAGCAAGCTTTGGAGAATTGTCCCGCCAAATTCTGCAAGCCGCTATATCTCATGTACGCAAAACTGGAAGAAGAGCACGGTCTGGCAAAACGCGCAATGGGGATATACGACCGCGCCGCGACCCTCGTACAGGACTCGGACAAGTTCGAGATGTTCACCATATATATTGCCAAAGCCACGGCCAACTTTGGATTACCCTCTACACGACCTATATACGAGAGAGCACTGGAGAACCTGCCAGATAAAGAGACTGCGGAGATGTGCAAGAGATTCGCACGGATGGAGAGGAAATTGGGCGAAATCGATCGTGCTAGAGCAATCTATGCGCATGCGAGTCAATTCTGCGATCCTCGCATACAGCCCGAGTTCTGGAAAGAGTGGAACGCTTTCGAGAGTGAGTCCTATCTCAGTCTAGCATCAATCAACCGACGCACGATGCATGGCTAATCTGGTATTTTTCATCACAGTCGATACCGGTTCAGAGGATACTTTCCGCGAGATGCTCAGGATCAAACGCGCCGTTCAAGCAGCATTCAACACCGAAACGTCCTTTATCGCCGCCCAAGCAGCGGCTGCGACGAAGGGCACAGAGAAGCCGACGGAAGCAGCTGGCGAAGCGGCAAGAGATGCAGCGGACCCAATGGCAGCTATGGAGAGAGATATGGCTACTTCTGCCTCTGCTAATGGAGCAGCAGGCAAAAGAGCAGCTGGAGGTCCGGCGTTCGTCGCTAGTACCCTCAACAAGCAGAGTGCTAATGGTATCGACGAAGGAGAAGCCGAAGCAGGAGCAGAAGCAGAAGCAAATCCCGACGCTATCGTCATGGATGAAGATGACTTTTAGCATTGTACATATATAGGAAAGTCGTTTGGGTAAATGACGACCTCGCCTCGATGCATGCCGAGTCATATCCTGTCATTCTAGTGTGCGCAACGCTGCAATGATCTAGTGACATAAACTGGATTGCATGCTTTGTTCTTTGTTGTTTGCTTCTGATTCTTGTTATGCTACATTGAGGAAATGATTTGATGAGAGTTGCGTGATGATTATAGAATTGGACTAGACTACATTTTTCGATGCAAGGTATGTTCAGACAACCCGGGATACTCGACAGACTCGCGGCTGATTGCCGTCGATAAGGATATCCATCAACGCGTAATGGGCGGATGAGGCAGGAGGGTCTCTAGCGCACATGCAGTATTGGCTCGTTCGGATTTGATCAGTTCGGAAATAAATCTATCGTTCTGATTCGTACCGTCGCCTGTATCACCGCGCAATATGAGTCAGCGTTTCATGCCTTCGCGATCGTGACTGCGATCGTGAGAATGACCGGAATCGCTGAAAGACGGAAGACGAAAAAAGCAGCAGCACTCACCCATGAGCTGGAACAACATCGCTTCGCTCGTAGTCACAATAGCGCCTTGATCGCGCATTCGATCTAACGCTAGTGGAATCTCCAATTCGTGGCAGGCGGAAATGGCGTCAGCGAGAACATAGACGTGTTGTCTTCGTTTAGGATCGTCCAGCAGATCGAGCGCTGTCTGCAGTATACAAACGTGCGCCTATGATGATTACATAGCATCAGCATCAAAGAGACTGATGAGGAGGCGCGTACCTCTATTCCAACGAGGATGAAATCTGTGTATTTATGTAAGAATTGTTCCACCTCGCCAGTGATCATTGTGAACTAAGATAGTAGAGCATCGGCACCATAAGCATGGCCGCGCACAAGTGATTACAAGATGCTTACACAGTCTTTCCCGTAAGTACCAATATAGAACGACCCGTCTAGTTGAGATCGGACCTCCTCAGCAGTCGGCCCTATAGAGGAGCTACATTAGCAACTGACTGAGGCGTACAGATTGCCAAGACTCACCACTGCCATTCTGCTCAGTAGCTAGTGTGGGCAGCTGTAAGAGTGGTTTCTCGTCAGCATATTAGATCGGTACAAACCAGCTGAATGTGCTTATAGACTTACGTTCAGGAACTAAAATCAGGAACATAGTCAGCATCGCTCGTGTGACAGGTCTAGCTACGATTCGACCGACTCACCCTTGCTGCTTTGGCCATCTTGGCTATACTTCCTGCCATCTGGTTGAAGCCATGTGTACCTTCGCCTAATTGTCCACGCTGTCATGTCAGAATTGGTGATTGTTAAGAAAACCCTAACAAAGCCAGCACTCACGATATCGCTCGTGGACATCGCATATCATCAACAACGTCTTGTTTCGATCCATACGTCTGCTGGACGCCATCGTGCGAAGTGACTAATGTAGCAAATGATATAGAGTGGAAGAGTGAGAAGAGGAAAGGGCTTTCGGGTTTTGTATGAGCTGCCGAAGACAAAGGATACTGTCCCGTGAGCGTAACGTAGCTCCAGTATATGACATATACAAAGTTGCTACTAACAGAGAGGTGATGCAGTTCAAATCGACGTCAGAGCGCGTTTTTTTTGCTTTGATCGGGGCCTACCTCCACTTTACTCTTTATTGATTCCAGTGAACTCTCAGCCAGCTTTTAGCCGATCTAGTTAGGCGCAGTAAGTTCGTCAACCTGCTTACGACGGGCCTATTTTCTACACTCCTCGACAGCTTGGCCACTCGACAACACTTGGCAACACTTTTGGTTACAAATGTAAATTCATGCTTCTATCGAAGCACTGTACCAGTCAAAGACAATGTTCATTAAAAGGGCAAAACCTCGCCCATCTCTCCGCGCGAGGGAGTCCGACGTAGCCGACTCACCAGCTGCGAGCTCACCGTTGGGTAAAGCAAGTGTTACAGCCGACGATGCGGACTCACAAGCTGGAGATGTCAGTATGGTGGGCGACGAAGACGAGGGCGGGGCTGCTGGGAGCGTCATGGAGCGGAAGAAAGCACAAAAGAAGGACAAAAGAAAAGATGGTGTCAAGTCTGCTAAAGCAACTAGACTCAGTTTTGGCGGTGCAGAAGAGGAAGGAGGGGAATCAACACCGTTCAAACCTCGAAAATCGCTCTTGTCCCAATCGATCAAACTACCTCAAACTCCAAGCAACGGCGAGAGCTCGTCCACTCCAGCAAGTATTTCCTCAGCCAGCGGCTTGTACTCTCAAGCATACCTCTCACAGCTCAAAGCTGCCACACCGACTCGTGCACCCAAAACGACTGACGATGATGCCGAGGAAGACGAGGACGATAATGGTTCTGGATTGAGCAAGTTGGCAAGGGACAAGTACGCTTCAAGACTGGTGGAAGATACTACAGCTGGTATACCTGATGCTACCGCTATTACCGCCGCGAAGCAGAAGCGTCAAGCGGCATTGGAGAGCCAACGGCATGGCGGTACCGAAGAAGACTATATCTCGCTTGGTGGAGGCAAGCTCGCAGTCTACGATGGCGCGGACGGACCGCATCCCGAAAGTCGACTGATGCGGGAAGAGGACGAAATGGGAGATGGAGATGAAGGTGTGCTACCTCAATTGTAACTTGCTTCGGTTGTGTGCTAATACCTGGGCAGATATGGCAGATTTTACGGAAGCTAACGATAAGCTATACCTCGGCAAGAATGCGAACAAAGCTGCTGCGAGGCGGATGCGCGGAGAGATGGGAGAGCTCATCGCTGATCGGTAAGCGTTCCTGCAAGTTGACGTAGGTTGTGGGCTGACTCACCGTGCATGACAGCGAGGCTGAGGACGACGACGACGAAGAGACTCGAGAATGGGAGAAAGCTCAGGCGCAAAGAGCGGGTGGTTGGGAAGACGAGAAACCTGATAAGGGGGTGAAGCGCGGATATAAGCCTGCCCCCAGTGAATATCAGAAGTGATAGGTATAGGCACACAAGGCTGATCTCGTCTTTCATAGTCCCCGTCGCCCGGCCCATACCGACCATCAACAGCGCTCAAACGCGCCTCACGAATTCCTTGGCCTCACTCGAGCTCACAAAAAGTGAGAACGAGCGGAATCTGGATGTGACGGCGCGAGAACTGGCGGCACTGGAGCAGCAGGAGCAAGAGCTGCGGCTGGAAGTAGAGAAAGTAGAGGGGAAACGAGAGTGGGTTGAGGAATTTCGAGGATGGGTGGAAACGCTCGGCAACTTCCTTGAAGAGAAGGTGAGCTGGTTTCAAAAATCTTTGAAGTTGTGGCTGACAAAGGTAAAGTTCCCTAAATTGGAGGATATCGAAGCGGATTCGGTACATCATCAGCAGGAACGCGCAGAGATGGTCAATAAACGCAGAAGAGCGGATGACAGTGATGATTTGGCGCTGTTCCTCGGTGTAGCCGCTCCTGCGCAGGAAGAGGCGCAAGATGAGGTGGATGAGCTAGGCAGATCACGTCAATCAGAGTTTGAAGCTGGACCAAGCTCTGGTGTTCGACGCACAAGGCGTTCCGAGCGAGAAGGCCGAAGAAGTCGTCGAAAGGCTAGAAGCACCAGGCCGCCGATAATCAACGACGAAGATGGCTTTTCGACTGATTCTACGCTGGCCGAAGGTGATGCGGATGACTATGCTTCGGCGCATCATCGACTTGAAAGGCGTGTTGTTTCCTTGCTTGATGATGTCAAGGCGGAGGATTTCCGAGATCCTGAAAAGGGTTTGGCGGTCAAGTTTGGTGGATGGAGGAAACGGTATGAAGAGGAGTACGTGAACGCTTTTGGAGGCCTGGCATTGGTTCAAGCATGGGAATTTTATGCGCGGGGTGAGATGGTCGGGTGGGAACCGTTGAGGGTGAGCTCAGTTCAACTGTTTGTGCTAGGTGGAAGGCTGACGCCGCTGGGACAGGGGTCCACACCGCTCGTCTCTTTCACGTGGTTCCATTCGTTGTACAAATACTCTCGGCCGGTACCTTCAACAAATGGGCATGAACCGGACGATATGGACCTCGATGACGAGCATCCTTTGGGTCCAGACGGTGATCTCGTCGCATCGATGGTGTCGTCAGCAGTCGTTCCGCTTCTGACCAAGGCTTTTGAGGTCGGAGCGTATGACCCGTACTCTGCGCCACAAACTAGGCGGGCGGTGGACTTGGCAGACGTTGTAGCGGAATTAACAGGAAAGGACAGCCGGAAATATACTGTCAGTCCAGTCAGCTGTAGTGTGCTTCTAAGCTGATATTGTTCCCTGGCAGGCTTTACTCAAATCCGTGCTTTTAGTATATCACAACCACCTCCTTGAGCTTTCCAACCTAATTGCAACCATTACCGGAGCTACAGCTATACCGCCTCCATCATTCGACCCTTCTTCGAGACCTGCAATGGAGCGATTCGTTCGACGACGCATCAAGCTGCTCAGAAATATGCTGTTGTGGCGGAGGGAAGGTCCGCAGGAGATCAGAGAGTTGATAACGAGGCTTGTAGGCGAGGTTCTGAGACCTGTTTTGAGTCGTACATGGGAAGGAGGCGGGAGGGAGATGGCTCAGAAGGTTGGTCACTCGTCCCAAATTGCGTGGTCGAATATCAGCTGACTATTATTACAGGTATTGCAGGCTGGCACAGGTATGCTACCGCCTGATCTCGTCGGGTTCCTACAACAAGGACCGGCCAGTCGGTGGTAAGCTTTGTCGACACTAGACACGCTGCGATGCATCATTGTTGTATTCGTACGGCTGTACTGATTGTGCGCCAATGTATGAGCGACACATACAAAGCGTGCTAACGAGGTGTCTGAGGAGAACGTTGACTATATTGTATTCCAACTGATGCCCATATATCCCCTTCCTTTCCAGTACTATCCGCACTAGCCCACTTGCGTGGGCTCGATCAATCCCTCGTCGCGGCCTTGAGCCAAATCCACGACGAGGGTTCTTACAAAGTGCGAAACATTGAAACGAAAGGGTCATCTCTGATCCGTCCATCTATCCTTCGGATAGCTCATCAAACTCTCTTGCCAAGTGATTCATCATCTCTTGTGTGGAGAGCAAGATGAGTAAGCGCTGGAAGGGTCCGAAGCCCTTCTTTGCGCCGGGGACCGAATGGTGGTCGAGGCTTGTTCCGACTCTTACACTGTGTGTCTGCGTGACTCTGCGTGACTCTGCGTGATCGCGTGTGAATCACTGTACCGCACTTAATGCTAGTGTAAATTATAATATGCATGAAAATCTTCGCATCTATCAGATCTGTACACGTCATTCCGCATTTTTCATTGAGTATTGGCAGAAAACTGTTTCGCAAGATGGACAAGATGCTCAAACTCTTCCTTCCCAGCGGCATTGCACAGATCCCAGAATTTGCCGCCTTGCTCAAGGATCAGTTCGCGGGGTGAACCCTGCTGGATCAGTCGGCCTTTGTCCATGACCAAGATCTTGGAGCAGGGCATGATCGTCTGTGCAACGCGGCGGGTTACATTTGATCAGCGCATGCAAAGCAAATAGAAGGAGGCAGGTGAGTGAGTCATGTCAGTATGCAATATCCCACGATTTGCTAGGCTGTGTAACAGCACGCGACTCACCCGCAAGCGATGCGCTATGATCAAGACTGTAGCCCCGGCAAACTCTTCGTGGACTACACGACTGATCTCGGCATCAGTAGCAGAGTCGATATTAGCCGTTGCTTCATCCAATATCAGAACGCGATGCTTCTTCAGCAGTGCCCGGGCCAGGACCACTAGCTGTTTCTGCCCTGCCGATAAGCTGTTACAAACCAGCACACCCATAGTCAGCCCGTGCGATCCGCTTAGGAAGATACAACGCTGCACAATCCGCGAGACTCACTTCTCGCCGCCGCTGGTGATCTTGAAGTCGAGGTTGCTAAAGATGCTTTCCGCCATTTCGTCTCTCGCTGTGACCGTGTCAGCCCCTTCTTCCTCTTCCACAACAGTGGACGAAGCCGACGAGCTCGCGTCAGCCGAATCGTCTTCCACATCGCCAAGGACGACGACGTCGCGCGCATCGCCTTTGCTTCCGCTCTCTGGCTCAGCTACTGTGGCTCTTTCAGGCTCCCGCTTGAGTAGCTGGACTTGATGCAAAGCGTTGTACAGTTCTGCGTCGGTATAACGCCCTTCGATGTCGAGATTGAGCCTGAGTGACCCAGAGAGGAGAATCGGGTCTTGCGCAATGATACCCAATTTCGACCGAACCAAACCAAGAGGAATCTGCGAGATGTCTAAATATGGTCATGAGCAATCGAGCGTCAGGTGAGCGGTACTTTATATGACACTCCACTGCGTGTCAACTCACCTCGACCGTCAATCTCAATCTTGCCCTTGGTCACGTCCACAAAGGAGAAGAACGCTTTTGCCAAAGTCGACTTTCCGCCTCCTGTGGCACCTACGATACCTACCCGTTCGCCAGCTTTGACCTCGAACGAAACATCGTGCAAGATCTGCGGCATGTCTGATCCGTATCGCGCACAAAGGCCTTCCACTTTGAGCGCACCGTTTGCTGGCCACCCTTCCAAACCTAAATCACGGGCTGCAACTTCCTCTGCTTCGTCCGTCTCATCGGTGGTCGAAGTTCTACCACGACCTTGCCACGAAGGCAATTTCGTGTCTTTCACTTTGAGCGCAGGACCGTCTTCCCTCTCGAGTGTGCGGTACTCTGAGGTCCTCTCTATGCTCACCCCCTTGAGTTCGAAGTTTCGGATATTGTATAAAACGTAATTGACATCCTCAGAGATCGTTCTCGCAAATGACAGAACGAAGCCCGCCGTTGCGCCTGTCGTCGAGTCGTGTGATAGAAGAAGAATCAAAGCGGTCGTCTGGACAATCAAGTCCATGAGATGAAAGCTCACTAACGTTCGTGCAAAGTCGTCAGCCTCGGATCATCCGGAAGCCCAATGATGAGTCGGTCGGCACGTTTAAAGAAGACGACTTACTAGCCAGCCAGCGAGCGATATGTACCCCCCAAGTAGAAGAGACAATCCTCATGTTATTCCACCTCATCAAGTCTGAATCTCAAACAACGGTCAGTGGTCCACTCGGCAGCGGCGATGAGGTCGATGCTCACCATCAAGGAAAACAGACTGTACGCCATAAGCGCGAATGACGGCTGTTCCAGCAACAGTCTCTCCATAGATTGCGTTGATGGGTCCCGGAATGACAGCACCGAGTCGGCGGACTTGGCGTGAAGAAGCACGGTACATCTTCGCCTGCTCAGCCCAACGTTAGCAGAACAGTCAAACACCGAATCTGCTCAAGTCAAAGTTTGAGATGTATTTTTGCGTATGATTGCGACCAAAAACTCAACAACTACTGTACGCACGGGTTGCCATAGCGCCACAAGCAGAGCGATGGTGACGACACCGAAGACCCAACCTCCATAGACCGATACAGAGATCAAGCTAACGATGACTGCGGAGTATCTCAGACATCAGCATCCGATGGAACATAAAGGTGATCTTGCGACCCAAGGGACTGGGTTGCTCACTGTTCGCGTCGTACCGACTAAGCTCGCCGAGTAAGCTGGAGCACTCCAGTGTCTCGCCCTACAATTTGGTATGCTTCAGCTCATCTCGTCGTCACTGTAACGAGCTCAAATGGACATACCAGATCGTTACCAAATCGCTGGACAATGCTTCCTGCCCTGGTCTTGGTGAAAAAGCTCATCTTGGCTCTCAGGATTGATTCCAGCATTTGACCGTGAATCTGCATAATGGTTATTATTATGACCTTTAAATGAGTCTGCCCTCATATTTCGGCTGTGATCGAGCTCAGAGACATGGTGTGTAGGAAAGAATATGATGAGGAACAGCAACTCACCAGTCTCATAGCTCTTACACCTCCAAACAATCGAAAGAGTCCATAGGCTGTCTCAATCAAGACTCGTCCAATGGCCAACTACGCTTAGCGTCAGCCTATATCTACTCAAGCGGCAATATGTGAGCCAGACAATCATGGCATACCGAAGCGTATACCCCTATATAGTAACCTGTACTGTGCTTTGCAGCGGCCTCGTGGTCGCCCTCGCCGTTTGTCCATAACCTAGATGAGGGTCGGTCAGTCAAGGTTTATACACCTTAATTCTGATTTGTGACTCCTAGGTAGACGGTTCCATGCACTTACGACAACATCCTCCTCTCGGCGACAGGCAACAATACACAAGCCAATAACAAGACGACCACGGTCATATAGTATACTCTTTTGCCGTTGAACGCCATGAGGTTTCGCCAATGATCGAGGTCCACGGACCCCTTCTCCCGTCCTTCACCAAGCAGGATTTGGCGAGGTGTTTTCGGGACCGCTTCTTTGATCTCGAACTTCTCCGCGTCCGGTTTAGTGTCAGTAGAAAACGCTGTCACTAAAATCTCCTTGCCGTTGGCGGCGGACTCGGACTTCCTAGTCATCGTAGCCTGATTGTCCGCATCGGGACTTGACCCACTGGCTGTGGTAATCGACACTGTAGGGTCTGACCAAGTCTTGAGATGAGTCATGTGTTCGGACTCGAGTAACTCTTTCCCGGATCCAGACCATACGCATCTGCCATCATCTAGATAAACCGCGTTTTGGGCTAGCGGCGCCAAGGCTTCTACAGCATGAGAAGCAATGATCACTGTTCTATTAGCCTTGAGTGAAGTTTTGAAGCAGTTGTTGATGATGTGTTGGCTGGTCTGAGCGTCGACAGCACTGATGACGTCGTCCAACAGGAGGACCGAAGCGCGTGAGTAAAAGGCTCTGGCTAGACTGACTGTGTTATAGTACAGAATGGATCAGCCAGTGATTGCCCGGTAGGATGGGCCAAAGGAAACAAGAAGACTCGCCTCGAGCCTTTTGACCTCCGCTCAAGATCTTGCCTCTGCGTTGAGGACGAGCAAATTAGCGAGACAACCACGTCCATTTCAAAGACGAAGACCTTCCGACGTACCGCTCGCCGATCTCGGTCAAGTCGGCGTCCTCCAGCAACTCAAGATCCGGCATCAGTCCGGTCGCGAAGCACACAGCGCGATATCGCTCGAACTCCATCGGCAGCCCAAAGAGGATGTTGTCCCTAACATCCGCCGTATAAGCTAAGACAATCAAGACGTAACAGGCATGAGCTCACCGAATGCTTTGACTCAGTAGCCATGGGGTCTATGATAGTCCACGATGTTAGTCCCTATCACCGCATGCGAAGCCGAGACAGGTCTCTGACAACAGAAGACTGACCTGAGGGACATACGCCACACCACTCTTGACCAGAGTCCAGTCATTTTTGTCAGGCGCAGCAGGGTTCAACATTGGCGAAACGGTGTAGGATATCTTGCCCTCTATCAATCTCGCCTCACCAAGCAAGGCCAGGAGCAACAGAGTCTTGCCCGACCCAAACTTGCCGGCGACCAAAGTCATTTCGCCTCTGGGGAAGTGGATTGAGAGGTCTCGTAAAGCGAATCTGGGGTCGGCAATATCGCTTCTGATCGGAGTGAGGAAAACGCTCCTGGCGGGAGGTGAAGTGGCCACTGCCTTACCGTGAATCACGTTTCCGCCTCGTCGATCAGCGTTTTCATTCAGGTCGATGTAAGGCTTCGGAACGTCCCACCCTACTGTCCCATCGATAAACAGCGGTTCGGCGTCATCGTTTGATACTGTTGGCGTAGATTCAGATGCCTCCTCGTTAAGATACTCGACGTCCGTCGCAGACAGAAATACAGCAATCCGCTTGGCACCTAGTATCTCTTGTAATAGCTGAGCGGTGGATTCTGGAAGGCCCAGCAGAGCTGGACGCAGCTCTACGGGACGCAAGTCTCGAGTCAGTATGCTAAAAATAGGAGAGGAGCCACTCCTGCGTACCGTTGAACACCGCGATGGACGTCTGAGTGGAGAAGCACGAGCGCCAAGTGCGTCAGCGTGTAGGCGCCAGGGTACAGCAGCTGTGAACTCACAAAAGCCACAGTGGCAGTAAGCTCTTTCTTGGCGACCAAAGTATGATGGGCGAACGACACAACGACCACGAGTGTAGGCGCTAGAGAGCTATGAAGCATTCCCGTTCGAACCGTCAGTATACGTAAGTACAGGAGTAGCGCAGTGATCAAAATAAAGAAGAACGGAAGGAAAGAGGCGGACTCACTAGAGCAAGCCCGACATATAAGAGATAGCTGTAGCTTGAAGCAGCTTATCAAATTCTCGTTGTCTGATATCGTTGATCCGTCTGAACCAGAACTTTTCAGTAGCCATCATCTTGATCATGGAGATAGCCTGGATGGCCTCTTGCATCATTGAAACGCGTTCATCTCGGATTCCCAGGCGTTTCTCGAAAACTTTGTATTCCCATTTCATGAGCAGATATGCCGGTGGACAAGTGAGAATGAGGGTTGATAGGCCCCACAATCCCGACGGACCTATCATGTATATCAGCACTTGGAGCAAGCACCTGTGAGGCGCGCATATCTTGAAATGCCATGGCAAGATGGCTGAAGGACAAATCACCTAGCAAGATCCAAACGTATGAAAAGCCAAGACAAAGTTCCAGTGCCGTGCGTATGAGTCCGGTGATAGTCCATCCAATCTGTTGGACACTTGACGCATCGGTGGAGATCAAGTTGAGTATATCAGCTTTAGTATGGACTGCCTTGGCGCCATCTTCATCCTCTGATGCGGCGAAAAGGTTTCGGCTGAGTAATTTTCTGCCAGAGACACCATGACGATCAGCACTGCCAGCTTTCACCTTGCTCATCTATTGTGCTATTCGCCCAACTCACTGGTACAACAAGAAGGAAGTGAACGTCTTGGTGCGCGGTCCGGTATATACGGTCATTCTGTATCACGAGAGAGAGAGCGATCATACGTCAGCGGTCGAAACTTTCTTTGAGTGTTTCGATTCACAAAGTCCATTGCTGAGCAACAATAATGGCGTTTCCCAGATTGGCCATCACCATCAGAGCAGCAAAGGCGATTGCATTCCATCTGGTTGCCGCCGGGTCGTCGAGAATTGTGAGAATCTGTTGGAAACAGATGTGCGGGAGGTACCATAGTGGGCACAAGGCAAGCATGTATGCGAGGCCTGGGAGGATCAAGAGAAAAGAGTGTAGGGTCAGCCGTTGTGTCTCTGATACGCTGGCAAGTATGAGGTGACACTTTTGATGACTTACCTTTCAATACCGCATGGCGCTGAGGCCACCAGATAGTCCAGAGGAGAGAAAGCGTTTGATACTTGCGCCACTTTGGCTTGCCGATCAGGCAATGTAAATTTGCGCCTTGGCCCCCCATAAACTTTCGATACATATTTTGACTTCTGAGCTCGCTGCCCACGGCGGGCAGATGATGGATATCGACTTGACCCATTTTGGCCGTCTTGTGGATCGTGGGATATACGAAAGAAAACAAGAGTTGATTGAAAATAGAACAAGATAGGTCTCCGCTTGTATTCCCTCCTTGCTGGCCGAATACGATGTTCGAGGTCCGTTCATGCGCATCCTCTTCTTTGATCTTCGCGGTGACGGCTTTGGTGTAAAGCGCTGAGACGTCCACCCATAATTCGCAACTAAGAGGAATCGTCCCCGCCACCACCGTTTGGCAGACCACTAAAGCCAGATTAGCGTATCCCGACCATGGGATGAATTTGTCTTGGGTTAGCCAGAGGTACTGGCCGACCGTGCGGAGATACCAGTGCAAGAGAGAGATCGATGAGAGCGCGCATATATGTTTGAGCAAGCTTTGATGAATAGCAAGCATGCGTGTGAGCACAATCCGTGCGCAGAGGGCAACTAGGTAGATCCCAAGTAAGAGCTCGCTTATCACGGTTGCGAGTCCGATGGCATTGTCCCAGGATACCGAGAATGGAGTGACATTGTGATACGCCTGCATGCCGAGGCTGGCAGCTGTCACAAGTAGGAGGACATAGCGGGGCACGAGGACCTAAAATGTTTGGAGCGTTTCCGTGACTTTGTCAGCTACAGTACATCTCGTATTGTTAACAGTGGTCGGCAGCTCACTCTCTTCCAAAATGCTTGCAGCCCGACTGGCTCCCCGTCTTCGAGCACGTCAGTTTTAGCGAACGCGAGCATTTGACGGTGAAAGACATCTTTCCTGGTCAATACCGACGGATCGTTTCGGCCATCGAGTGGGTCAGATAGAAGTCTGATCTGCCCTTTGCGCTTGGATTTAAGCCATGGGATCGTGTAGATCAGTATGGAGCTCAGTAGAGATATGAAGAGAAGAGAGGTTATAGAGAGGTCGACAGTTGTTTGCCAGGACCATGGGGATGTTTGATTGTGCATCGTCAGGAAAGTGATTAACAGTCAGTTTCGAGTCAATATGTCAGTGATGTCGAGTGGATACTGAAAAGTCTGTGGATGGAGGATGTAGTAAGTAGCGGAGAAGGAAGAGGGAAAGCGGTCTAATTATATTCTATCTCGAGTACATGCAAGACAAAAGAGCCTAGATTCCTTCAGACTACTTGCATGGGACATGGATGACAAAGGATAAAGTGATAATATGATATCATGATGCTATGCGCTTTAACGACGTGTTTCGTGAGCAAATCGCGGGATGACCACCCTTGAGTTCCAAACGATGAAAGGATCGTGAGCTTTCAGGATTCTTAGTGATTCTTGTTGCTGAACGAGTCCGTTGTTACTGCTTCGCTTATCATTATAATGTAGACATCGCGATCGTGCATGCCGCTATATCCAGTATCTCGTACCCGTAGACTCTCAGAAGAATACGGAGTCACGTGACGATTGTTGTTCCCGAGATTCGTTCGTAGATATCATTGCGCACAAGGACCCCTTACCTCCACAACATTGTTTCCAGAGCGACACACAGCTCATGCACTTCATAACCCCTGGCCGTCGTCTCCGCGCGCGTATACCCCATCTCGTACGAGCCATGTCATCTTCCAACTACACTGCAGACTCGGCCGAGCGATTACAGACGCTCATCAAAGATATCGCTTCGGAGCCAGGCTCGTTCACTATAGTCCACGCTCCGCCCAACTGGCCTTTTGCGAGCTCGTCATCTGATAGTATTACTAGTGAACCTAGCTCTACTTCCAGTGCACTGACACGAAAGCGGACCAATATCGCTATCCTTGATTCGTCATTCAACCCACCTACTCGAGCGCACTACGCAATTGCTTCATCCTCTTTTCCACCGCCATACAATCTCTCATCCTCATCAGACTTCACGGCGTCTAGCTCTCCTGCAGCTGAGCAAGAAAACGACGAACCACCAGATTATGCAGCTCGACTCCTCTTGTTTTCAGCGCGGAACGTGGAGAAGGTCCAAAAAGACTCAGATGCCAGTCCGCTCCAGCGCCTCCAGATGATCCTCTTACAAGCTGAAGCCATGTCCCGCTCTTCTTCCTCTTCTTCCTCTTCGTCGGCCTCGGCCGCCTCGAACGATAACGTCGCCGTGGGGCTGATCAACGATCCTACGTTCGTCGGCAAAGCGGCTATCCTCCGACGATGGCTCAAGCACCATCATCCAGAAGCGGACATAACGGGGAAAGTCGACCTGACTTTTCTGATAGGTACCGATACACTCGTCCGTGTTTTTGATCCCAGGTTCTACCCTCCTGGAGATGGCGAGATGGAGAAACTCTTGAATCAATTGTTCGATTCTTCTAAGAGAGATGAAGTAAGGGCGAATGACGATTCCACCCAGAACGAAGGAGGGTACGGCGCATATCTCGTTTCTGCGCGTAGAGGTACTTCGTCCACGGACAGAGCATTAGAGACTGAGCTTCTTGAGAGAGATGGGATACGGCCGTTCGTCTCTTCTGGTCATGTGCGATTACTAGGGTCAGGCGAAGATGGGTGGGAAGATATGAGTAGCACTATCGTCAGAGAAGCGGTACGGGAAGGTAGAGACGACGACGTCCAGGAGATGGTAGGAGAAGACATCGCTCGTTTCATCCGGAAGGAAGGACTTTACCGCCACTGACACTTGTATGTGAAGATGGAAACACAGATAGTCGTTGTATGTTATAGACAAATAATTATAGACCATGGCGCGATACCAGAACAATGATACTGCATGATAATGACATGACTATGCAATGCAACGTTGATATTTATGCGTATTGAGATTGCGTACACGATGCCCTCACTCCTAGTCGATCTCGTCGTACTCGCGCCTCCCCTAGGTGAGATTCAAGCCCGAACTACTCCCGCCCCATCATCCTCTTCAACAATTCTGCAGGCGCCTCTCGGGCTTCTCTCTCCTCCTCTTCCTCCTCAGCCGTCTTTCTCCTACTCCAAAGACCGCAATGATTCGACGGTATCTTTCCACTCAAATCACCTCCGAGTCGCCTCCGTAGTATGTCCGGTACCTCTATACCGCTCTTCCTCATATTGTAAGCAACATCGCTCATCTCCTGCTTGGTAGTCCTAGGAACCGACTTGTGCTCTACGTCAAGTCCCCATCGTCCTGCACATGCGCGAATGAGTGCTTCATAGTACTCTTCCTTAAAAGCGCCCCGTCCGGCCCGATGCTTGTACCGCTCTTTCACCAGATCATGCGTGATCCAAGCCATTTGAGCTGCCTGCACATCCCATGGCAAATCCATATATCGTTTCGGGACTGCCCACCCTATACGAGAGCGATATTGCTCTTGCGATCGGCTCCTTCGCGCCGCTTGGTATTCATTCTCCCATACACGGAGCATTGATGTGAAAGCCGCGATAGGTAATCGCAAGGAATCAGGGACGGCAACGTTCTGCCTAACAGGTCCTTTCCGCTTCGAAACAAATTGATCAACCGCTTGGGCCTCTGCTCGAAGTGCAACAGTGAAAACCCTCTGTGCTAATCCCGTCTTGCCGGCTTTCGCAAGACCATCGAGAATGGCGGCGTAGATGTCGGGCGTCAGTCCTGGGTCAGAAGCAGGTCGTTCCTGCCCGGAAAGCCCTGGCTCTATTCGCTTCACGTCGATTTCCTCCGCAGTCATCGCCGACTTGGAGTCGAGGAAGGGTATTAGACGGTAGACCATTTCCGTGAGCCGGTCAAACTGGCTGGTTGCGGTGAGGCGATAAAGAAGGTGTACCAAAGACCGTTCGTCAGGTACCGGTTCCACTCCGGACAAAGGCATGATGTCCAGCTCGAGCGCACTAGTCTGCTTGTGCGTGTTCTCAATTCGAAGCGATGAGAGATACGATCTGTCGTCTACTCGTGGAGGGCTCGAAGCTGTACTATTAGCTTGAAGCTGGGATTTAGGCTGTGGACCGAACAATATGATTTCGGCTTGCTGGGCTAGCCGATTATCCCGCAGCAGCGTTCCCATTTCAAGAAATACGTTGTACAGCGCCGGATTCGATCCACCCATCCCGAATGTCTGCTTGATATATCGGACCAATGATTTGAGCGCAGCAGGCGCTCGTAATCGCTTCAAGGTATAGTAGAGAATGATTCGGCTTGACGGCCAGGACAGCGGTGGAAGCATGTAAGGGCTTACCGGAGGAGCGACAGTTTCGTGAGATTTGGTTTCTGCAATGGTCCGCACGTCGGTGTCGCTGCTGCAATCGGCATCGGGTACGGTTACAATTTCCAACTGCTGCTGCTGATGAGCCTCCAACATCCTGATAGAGTCGGCAGAAATCGGAGGGCTGAAGACAAGCGACATAAGCGTGACATGTATTTGGGTGAAAGCGGTGTACGCCCAAGCGTTGCTTGTCGGCCGAGTAGTGATGTTGTCGGGGAAAACGTCTGGTTTATAGGGTACAGCGTTGAACACTTGTAGCAAGCCGCCAAGAGATGATATGGGTAGTGTGCGAGAGAGGACGGTGTTGGCCAGTATGGCAAGAGCTCGAACGGAGGAAGCGAATTGTGCAGGAGAGACTTTCGTCGAGTCTAGTGTTAATGATGCGAGGATCATGTTGAGCATCTTCGAGTCCGGTTGAGGAACGATTGATGGCGGTGAGGACGCGAGAGGAAAGGGGAAATTGCGCATCTTTTCGCCAAGCGACAGATGTCGAGGATGCCAGAGGTCTAGTCGATCGTGCGGCGAAAGCACTTCTCCTGGGAAACGCCAAGTCCTCACGCCCGTCCACCATCGAGCCAACATATCCGATACTCTCTTTCGGTTCAAAATCTCCTCCCTCGGCGGTCCTCCGCCAGGATGAAAGTCCTCTGGGTCTGCTCCTTCCGCCACTCGACCCTCTGTTACCCATTCCTCCACCAACCCAACGTAAATCTTGGCAGCGAGATCTGGCTGAAGCTCCTCGAGACACTGGCGGATTACCAGCCTATACATTTCTGTTGTTCGCCGAAATCGGACGTCCTGTAGTGCTTCAAGGATATCCACAAGTGTTGCCAGGATGGGAGTTGGCGAAGGGCTGGTCTGCTCGGCCAAGGTAGGCTTAGCCTTGGGTGAAGGTTGACAATCGATAAATGCTCTTGCTCCCTTGAGATTGAAGTCGCTGCGCTGCGAGAATACTGCGGCAATTGTGCGTGTGCTGAAGAGACGACGGCGTTTCATCCTCGGTGTCACTGTGACGAGCTCCCGAATCAAGGCAGCGGCGAGATTCCCTTTTCTTTGACGTAACAGATGATGGAGGATTGTGGTGAGCTCGAGGCGTGTAAGGGAGCGCAACGACTGTCTCAAATCTGAATTTGGGATCTCGCTGCCGAGAGCCTTGCGAAGGAAGGGAGAGAAGTGGGCGTATACTCCATGTGGGAGCTCTTGCAACCGTTGCCGAAGGATATGCGCTTCGACGTAAGAAGGGTGTGAAGGCGATGTACGCAAGCTGTTGACAACATGACCGAAGTGTTGCTGTGGTGTATGGAACCGAGGAGGCTGATAAGGGATTCTAGATGGTCCAGCACCATACTGAGTACCATACGGCTCTTCCTCGACGTCATTCTCGTGTTCTTCCTCGCGGACCTTGTACGCCACCGCGGACGAAGTGCGAAGCGCTATTGATCGCGAGGAATTTAGAGGTGAAAGAGGCGGTCGGAGCTTGACCCGGATGCGGCGAAGCATGCTGAAGCCCAAACATGAGCTCCCTCTTAGCATCTCCTCTTGGCCAGCAACTTACGTGAAAGACCTATGCTTGCCGCCTTAATAACTGTGTGTGTGTCACTGGAGATGGTCGAGTAGATGGTTATATGGAAAATAAAGCAGTCTTAGGACAAAGTCGGATATACAATTATCAGACTGAGTAACACCACTTGCACGTGATCCGCTACCGCTGTGATATCTTATCAGGTTCATTGTTTGTGTATTTGGTGTACTTGGTCAAGCCTTCATTGTCACCGCCAACAATGGAGGTCAGCTTTCCTCTTTGATCCTCACTTTACCACCTTCCACTCATCATCGTTGCAGTCACTTGACAAGTTTGTTACACTATCCTGTACCCACCCATCAGCGCAGACGACGCATCGGGCAGGATCTCTATCCGATACCGCATTGATCTCTAGGCTGTTCGTACGGAGAATCAATTGCTCTCTTGTTTCCCTTTCACCGTCTCACAGCGGAGTGGAGTGAGTCTTGAATCATCGATACAGTACCTAGCTTGAATTGCTAACAAACCCGACCCACAGCATGTCAACACGCCCGAACATCACGTCTCGACATCGCACCCATTCTCATCCCTCGCACAATCACGCATCATCAGCGTCAACACCGCCATTACAACGCACAACCTCACGTCCTGGTACACCCTCGTCACGCGGAGACATACCGTCTCGCAAATCTTCATCCATCAATCTTCGAGAGAAACTGTCCCCTGCCACCCAACCATATCCCCTTTCCTCACCACAGGTCCCCTCACATTCGCCAATGGTGGATCAACCAGCAACTCCTACCCCTCGGAAACCCCGTCAACGTCGCGGTGCAAAACCCTCTGCACAACGTAACCAACCTCAACAAGATGGCGAAGATACACCAATACAAGAACCTAGTACCGATGATGAGGCAACATTGTTTGACCTCTTAGGCGTCACATCGCCATTGAAGGCACCGAAGCAAGAGAAGGGCATATTGTCCTTACAGCGGGAAGACATGGAGCAAGCCTTGGGACAGCACAAGCATTTACGATCGAGAAACGACCGAAAGGGGCTGACTGATTCAAAAGCGGAGGGCATAACACTGAAGCAGGAGAACAGGCGAGGTGCACTTGATGGCAGTCCAGCCCCGATCAGAAGAGGAGGACGCCCCCCAAGGCAAGGCAAAGTCGCGGACAATGACGAGAAGGTAGTTGCTTCGGAGAACGATGCTACGCGTGGCAAAGACAAGGGCAGAAGAGGAAAAAAGGCCTCAAAAGCCCCAACTTCGGAAGTGACGGCTACGGCAGCGGACACGACTGTCACGTCGCGTGACGGTGATCCACATGGTAAGGAGCCAGTCAAAGTATCAGGAATCAGCGCTTCACGACCGTCTAGAAACGCAAAATCTTCTAAGAATCAAGCAATACCTGTTTCAACAGAGGTCGATCTGCCGAACACAAAGGACCAAGCTTTCGATGTCTCTTCTCTCAGCAAGAGTTTGCCGTCAGGGGGCTTGGTTCTGCCTCCAAATACAAAGGCCGCAAATGGCAAGGGTCGTGGACAATCCAAACGTGGTGCAGAGAGCGGAGATGATAGCGCGGTGTGGGAGATGCCAGTGGTGGCAGGAGGGCAGGAGCTTACTGTGCGTGTAATTGGTCTTCAATCTTTCTCGTTGATGCTTATGATTCACATTGCGATCAGTGGCAACAAAAGCTGCAAGGGCAGTCGCCTGCGGAAAGTGCGTCGCCTCGGCGGAGCGCCAAATCCACGCCTTCAGACCGGAAGTCCAAGACACGTGCTCTCGCTCAAGCTGTTCCCGCAGCTCCTTCGCCTCTGAAACCCCGACCAGCGCATGACCGCCGCCTATCTCTCGATGCTATTCCTAACACCTCGACTTCTTCCTCTACTCCAGCAGCCCAGGTCGCAGCGGGACGTACATTTTCGGCATTTGACTCTCATATCCCCTTTCATACCGGATACAATGTACATCGAGCTCCTCAAACGCCCGCGAAGGGTGTCGCGAGCGCTAATGGCAATTTGCTGAAGGTCGGTGGAGATAATGGAGGTATCAATCTGCCGATTGTTGGTTCGGGCGAGTTCCCAAGACTTGCCGGTGATTCTGCAGCTGGTAGAAAAGGTTCGATTCCATCTGGCGCTGCTTTTGGACAAGCACAACAACCTCCCAACCCTATGACACTGGCATCGACGAAATACGCCGGCCCGACATTCCACAATTCTCCACACGCGGCTTCTCTCCCCAAGCCAGATCTCGAAGACTTTTGAGCGCTGCCCAATTGTGACTTTCGACCCTGTTTGGCAGACGGATAGGTCTGAACATCATCGACGACTGCAATACAGCTTGTATCCATCTAAATTAACGGTTTGGGCGATTTGTTGTATTGCATTGCGATTGTAGGAACTGTAGTATTTTACGATACGACTTTTACGATAACGGCTAACGGCTTTGGACATTGAATATACGACGACAACATCATTTGGCGACACCTGGCAGAATTTACGCTGATAGTATAAGGAAAGGCGAGAGCGATGAGTGCGAGTGAAGAAAGAGTAGGAAAAGGGGGGGTGGATGAGATGTAGGAGCGCGTTTGTAGGGAGGTAAATTCGTGCTTGCGAGGTAGAGGGGGCGCAAGGTAGAAGGATCTTGGAACAGAGAAGGACTCATGCTATATGCCGTTAAGTGTGATGGCGGAGGAGTGTCTTGTTGCCACAGAAGCGCGTCGAGGATGGAAGGAGCGATGGTATCAGAGTGCTCGTAGTGTGGGTAGGAAAGAAAAGTGGGGGCTGAACGTAATCCGTGATGTTCATCCATTGCGGTGAAGAGGATGTAGAGGAGATATGCAACATGTCTTCTCGTTTGTTTCCAGTATATGATGTTACATTATAAGCGTGTATATGAGGGCAGGACAGCATTTATAAAAAGCATATTATTAGATATTAGATGATGGTATTCACTCCGTCGATTCTCGCCGCTTCCGTATCAATGCTTATGCACGAAGCATCTCGAGGGAATAGAGGGTAATGCGGCCATACTGATCAGACGATTTCTCAAATTCGATTTTGATCTCGGTCAGATGCGGTTGACCCTCGTCTGAAATGGGTCCTGCTCCAGTAGCTTGAGTGTTGTGTCCTGCGCCTTTAGAAGCTGGAGCACTGTTCCCGTTGGCCCCGTTGGTTTGTTGGCCTTGTGGAGGTACTTCAGTGAATATGTTAATCTCCGAAGGTTTTTCGTTCGTCGGTGAGAGGCCAGACGGGGGCAGGGGGATTCTAGAGACGCAGCCATAACATCAGTATTGAAAAGAAAATTTGGAAGAGTGTGAATCATGAGACATAGACATACTCAAACACCTGTCGCCTGTTCTTATCCTCGGGATAGACTTTACCGCCCATCATTAACCCTAATCCTACGCCATCGCGCTGATCTTCTGCGCGCGCAACCCATATAGCCGCTGAAGTACCTACGAACCCGCCCTGGAACGTCAGAGCCAGATGCGTCGCTATGATCGGTTCATCGAACGATAAGTGGATCGAAGATGGGGCGGTCGATGACCAGGGGTGTTCCTCGTCGTTGTTCTGTCCTGATGAGAGGATGTGTTTCGGCGCTTTGGACGAGCCTGATACGCTGAGCCAAGATGTTAGCTCAGTCCTTCATTAACCTCGCCATGTGCTGGCGATTCCTTCAAGTAGAGGGAGAGTAGGAAACCGATCGAGATTGGCTACAGCTCTGCGGTCACACGAGGGCGTATGCTGCCAAACACAACTCACCTAACCTTGGTGTTGGCAGGAGTCACGTTGCGGTACGACATGGTGTGTATATGAGATCGTACTTGATCTGAAGCTTGGTGATGCCAATGAAGAGAGATGAGGAGGGGGACTCGGTGGGACTCGTTGACCCCCGTCTCTGCTCCTCTTATACTGCAACTGTATATACGGTGTTTGTCTGGCCGAAAGAGAGTCAAATAACGGCATCGTCAACAAAGATCTGGTTGCACGTCATCGGGCAATGTTCCTCTTGTGATCCAAAATAAAACAGCTGGTTTGGGTTAATTACTTTCCCACGGTCAACCAGTGGGTGTGCCTGGTGCAGCTTTCCCACGGTGACACCTCGTCTCAACTACAGCTCGGAATGACATTTCGACTTTTTCGCGCTTCAACATCCTTGTGTAAACTACCAGTATCGCTATAAAAATATTGGCCTCAACCTTGCGCCTGCTCATCGTCAGCACACATCTCGCAAGCAGAATGTCAAAACCCTCAACCTCCTTCTTGCGATCGATACCGCGAGCGACGGCTTTGGCTCGACCAAATGCAGCTTCGCAGAGCCGAACCCTGATAGGCGGATCGTCCCCGCGCTCTAACGCTGCTCAGCCAGGAAACACCACCTCGATAGATTATCGTATACTCGAAGGTGTGGAAGGTTTCTTGCCTAAGAGCAATTTCGACAGGATCACAGAGTGGCAGAGTGGGCTGTGGACCAGATTGCAGGATGAGGTCAGGAGTGAGTCAATTTATTCTTATACGCTGCTGCCATGGAAAGATGCCACAGCAGTACGATCATAGCGCTTCTTGGAGTTCTGGCTCTACCTCCCCTGTTCGTGAAGGTGATTGTCACTTATGCCTCTCACTCCCTAGACAACCCCGCTCTCGTCGAGACCAAGCAGAAATGGGATAAATACGGCCTCGACATGACCGACCTCGTCTCGACTACCGCACGGGATACCCAGTTGACCCTGGCGTACAACTATGCTGCGTTATTATTGAACAACAGTTATTTCCTCGAGGGTCTAGTGAGTGCTGACTGCTGTTCATGAGCGGAGACAATGAAGATGGCGACGTTCTGTACCAAAACTTTGCATGCTGATTGTGAATCTGCAGACCACCGAAGCACCGAGACGCATCCCCGCAGAATTCCGCGATCTGCAAGAGAAAGTTGAGGGGTTCGCAGAGGGTATTGTCGGTGGTGGCTGGCTATGGGTGAGTGCCTATGATATAACCTAATCATACGATTATCGCACTGTTAAACTGACTTTGACCTTCAACGTCTTAGATCGTTCGAGCAGGAGAGAACCAGAATGACCTTGACGTGATCCCGACTTTCGGATCTGGGACGCTACTCGTCACGAACCGATCTCAACGAGGCCGAACAGACCAAGCTCTCTTTTCCCAACCTCCCACATCTGGCGAAACCGAAGAATCCAGCGAACCCGCTTCTCCTGCATCTCCATCCGCACCACTGAACGCAGCTGCCTCCAGACGCCAATCGTCATCGAGGAAAATCGCGTACCCGACCCCTGTCGCTGTGCTCAACCTGTACGAGCACGCGTATATCGGTGAAAAGTACGGCGTCTGGGCTAAGAGGGAGTATGCTAAGGATTGGTGGAACACTCTGGATTGGAACAAGGTCGCTAAGCGGAATGCGGGTGTTGTCTAGATTACTCAATTCATACACGCATCTTTCACTATGTGGTCGTCCAGGCATCATGCATACTTGTCATACGGCTCGATTTCTGTGAACGTCTGACGGCGAGGTAGGACCGGTGCCTGCATACGAGCTATCATAAGGATGCCATAAGGAAAAGTGTTAGTGATCGGAAAAATGGAAGTGGAGGTGGTCCTGTCGTTTTCTCAATGTACGAGTGATTTACTGTTGTTCAATGTCGATTCTCTCCACCAACTGCACAAAACGTTCAGTCAGCGCATCCTAAATCAGTCTCTTCCAACTATACAGCTGTCTGGACTTGTACTGCAGTCATACTCAAGGGCGCCATTCACGATATTCCGCTCAACTCTTGCGCTATCCCGATCACGAGTGACAATGGCCAAAATGCGGTTCGCAGGTGTGTCATCGCTCAATACCTTGCAGCGCTGTCGTGGACAGCCAATAATTCACGAGACAGCATGACCACGACTGGCACTGTGCCAAAACTCAGCAAAAGATGTTTACTGACATTGACACTTGCCCCTCGCAGATATAGCAGTAAACCTCACTGATCCCATGTTCCAAGGATCGTATCACGGACGAAAACGGCACGAGCCCGACTTGCCTGCAGTGATTGCTCGAGCGAAGGAGAAGGGTGTGGAAAGGATCTTGATCACTGGGACATCGCTAGAAGAGAGTCGGCAAGCTCTGAATCTAGCTAAAGAGTACGGTGCGTTCTCTCTCACCTTCCCTCACAACCTATTTTACGAACCGTTACCTCAAATAGTGTCCCAGTGCTAACGCGAACCGCTAAGTGTAGACCTCCACTGCACGGCGGGCGTACACCCCACGTCCACTAGCGAGATTGACAAGTCGGCCGAAGGTAGTGAAAAGTATATCTCGGATCTGAAAGAGTTGATCGAGTCGGATCGCGGAGAAGGAGGTTCGAGGCGGATCATCTCCATTGGCGAAGTGGGCTTGGGTGAGTCCTCTCTTCATTTACTGTACACTATGCAGATGTCTATGAGTGCAAATATTGACACAGAGTCGTATTGTTCGTCTAACAGATTACGATCGTCTACATCATTCTTCGAAAGAGACGCAATTAGCGCACTTGCCAGCACTATTACGGCTTTCAGAGACATATCGTCTCCCGCTCTTCCTTCATTCTCGGACATCCGATTCTCATGTAGACCTCGTACGGATACTCAAGCAAATTGGCTGGAGCACGAAGTGGGGAGGGGGAGTCGTACATAGTTTTACTGGTACTGCATCGGAGATGCTGGAGTTGGTAAGTGTCGCTCTAGCAATCAATGTCAATCAGTCACTCTTTGCTCTTCACTCGTCATTCATCTTCATATTTCTGACAAGAGCGGTAAAGATGAAGCTGACGATTCGCTTTCTCTACTATCGCATCGCTCTAGGTCGACCTCGGGCTGTATATCGGTATCAATGGATGTTCACTCAAGACTCCGGAGAATATAGAGATAGTCAAGCAAATCCCTATCGATCGACTACTTCTCGAAACGGGCAAGTCACCTTTACTCCTTTACTTCCCATATGGCAACGCGAAAGTACTCGCCGAGTGACGCTGACATGACACGACACACGCAGACGCACCATGGTGCTCAATCACAAATTCCTCCGCTTCATCAGCGTATCTCCCGCCGGTCGACTCGACTTTAGTCATAAAGAAAGTTGGGAAACCTGAGAAATTCCAGGTGGCCCAAGGCGTCAAAGGCCGTATGGAGCCTGCCGAGGTGAGCGACGTTCCTTAGCCACTTGTCTTCAATCATTGTGCGCATCACTAAAGTGGATTTACGGACGCAGGTCGGCGTCATTGCTCATGTCGTCGCTTCCATAAGGGGAGAGTCGCTAGAAGACCTCGCTGAGAAAGTATGGGAGAACACCATCCGGTTGTTCTACCCTCACGAAATGGCCAAGGCGTCATAGAGCGTGTACGAATGAGAAAGACAACGGGATGCAATAGATCCACCGGCATCTGTATCATGCGACGCGATGCATTATCTGGCTATCTTGCTTCCACAATCAGACCGGGCGTCTAACAAGCCTTTTCCAGACCTGAAATATCAGACTATGCTTGTTCCACAACCACGTCCAAGACGGGACTATACCAGTCACAGTCATTAGCTTCGCTCGTACCATACGGAGCGAACAGGACTTACCTCATCATATAATCTACCTCATCTCCCCCACCGATCAACCGCAGCTTTTCGATCCTATGCACACCTTCTCGTAAAGCCAGAAAGCGCATTCTAGCCGAAAGACTTGCACCTGGTAACAATGGTCCACAACGGACGTCATTCTCTAAGGGGATCAGGGGTGGAGACGAGGCTGTATAACTCGATAAAAGCTGTTTCAAAACTTTGGCCAAGTATATCAGCCAGTGCTCAAACGCAAATACAGATACAGATAGTCGATCTACTGACCTGCGTCTTCTACTCCCCATTCAGGCTCGTCGTTCCGCCTCTTCCTCCGTCGATCCAAAATGTCTCTCACTGATTTACCATCGTGTCCCGCCATTCCTACTCCTTCGCGCGTAGGAACACATAGTCTGAACCGCCTCACTTCGTCTGTACGGTTATGCACGAAGACCTCGACTGAGAATGGCTCAAGAGCTCTGACGGACTTTGAAGACTCGCCATTATTCCCATTAGTTGCGGAAGACACGGACTGGGGAAGGAGTTTGACCGATAATAATAAGCCGTGCTCGTTTGCTGCTGCGTCAGATGGTCGGGCAAGGGACGCTACCCTGCTTCCTGGAGGAGCATTCAATGCTTGACTTGGTAACAATGGGCGAAGAGGTCGTTGGCCTGGTCCAGCAGGGTGTCTGATTTCCCTCTCTTTCTCCGCCGACAAAAGTCCTGCAAGACTGTACCGCTTGTCTCCCGCAATAGCGTTTGGCGGGGGCGCCGGAACGACTTTAGATGAGCGATTTCTCGGTTGGTGCGGTTGATTGGCGTTGTCTGCAGCATAGAACGGTGCGAGGTCAAGCGAGCAATTCCATCTGGAGTGAAACGTGCTTGTTGGATACGAATATCCCTGTTCATTCCGATGATATGGTCGACCATGAAGTGTGATCGAGACTGGACGCTGCTCGTCGCCTCTGCCTAGGCTTCTAGCCACTGCTTCTTCCACGCCGTTGTGATTCCCATCCCGTTCAGTGGATGAGGACGAAGCGATCGATACTGCGTACAGCAGGTTGTATTGCTCTATTGATCCTAAGCGTAGTGGGAACGGCTGACCCTCCGATTGGCATACGAGCTCGGCGGTGGCTTTCCCACCTTTACCGCCCACGTCGACGCTGACACCCTCGACTTCGAATCCGTTTGAAAGAGATGGCTCGACGCTGTTCTCAATCTCGACGCAAAGTACTACTCGCCGCTCGCCTTCGCTTTCCTCGTCCGCTTGCTCGGTGTCGGACTGTAAAGGCAGTAATTGAGGTAAAAAGAGAGTTCGCATTCGTACTCTCAGACCAGGAGAGAGCGATAACACACGACGATACGATTTCCGCAAAGTAGTGGAAAGGTGAGGCGAGAGCGTGGTCGGAAGATGTCCGCGTTCTCGGCTTGGACCGGCAGAAGAGCTGGTCGAGGGAGTGATTACGGTAGGAGCGGTGAAAGGTGTGATTGCTGACGCAGGGAGAGCTGATGGTAGAGCAGCAGATGGGACGGACAGATCCTGTTGTAAGGAGGGAGCCAATCTATTCGCAGGTACCACCTCTTCGTCTATTTTAAATTAGCCAGATGGTTACTAAATAAAGAACAGATAGCAACTCACCACCAGCCAGACCGCCAAGCAAGTCGATGTCCTGCATCTGCGCCATATCGCCCTCATCATCCGAAGCATACGGTTCGTAGTCTGTTCCATCAGTACGGATCGTTTCGGTCCCACTCCGTATAGATGCCGTGTCCGTAGAAGTACTCAGAGCCATTTTCCTGTGCGTTTTGCTGTGCTGTGTATCGCGAAGTGTGACGGAGGCAGTTAGAGCCAGTAGCGGATTCTGGATTGGCGTTCGAACGTAGGCTGCGGTATCACAAAAAAGAAGTGAGCTCTTCAATATTCGGTCGACCGGTACGAAGAACGTACCTATAGGCACTTCACCTCGCCAAACTACTTCCCATCCGCCCTCGCGCCTGAACACTCTTCGACCACTCCCACTACCATGACCTCCAGCTCCAGCGCCGATATGCTTTGATCCGTGGCCCATCTCCCATGAAGCAGACTGTTCCTCCACCGCACCTTCCCATACCACGACACCTTCGACGTGTGCGTACTGCTCTTCGCCTGCGCTCATGGCTGGGAAAGGATTAGGGGTTACAGGAGGGAAATGCCCGTCGGTACCACTTTCGGCGGTGCGCGGAGTTGGCGGGAGGTGTTTTGATGGTGGAGGCGCTAATGTCGATGCGGAAGTGGATGATGGTGGGGCAGTATCGAGAGGTTGAGATGATTTGCGGGCCCCGTCAAAGTTTGCCAGTGGCGGTATGAACGACGCCGTCATAGTGAGCTGTGCCATTCCGGAACGTCAGCGTTTTTCTGTTCGCAGCGACTTGGTGTCACAAGTCGAAAAACGCACCTGTAGACGACCGAGGAAACGCAGCATCTCCGAAGTCGGTTCTTTCGCTCCCATCGCGGGCGTCCCTGGCATTCCAACGAGATGCTGATCACTCAGCGTCATAGCGACGAGATAGAACAGCTTCTCGTCTATACGATGTATAAGATATCAGTCGTGCTCGTCAAAGGAATTATCTCATTTCCCAACAGCTAATCATTGTTGGTAGATGCCAAGGTGCATTGTGACTCACCGAAATACGCTGTCCGCCTAGATGGACCACTCTCAACCTCGTCCCACCACTTGTCCAACCCATCATTTTCGTCTTCTGGCTCTTGCGGAAAACCCGATATCTCAGGAATTATCAGGTCGATAGCCGCAGCATGAAACAGTGCTTCATGTTGCAATTGAGTCTGCGTCGAAGCGTTCACACTAGCCGTCGAGCCGGTGCGACCGTGAAGGCCTGAGAACGGCATGTCTTATGTTCTCACTATCGATGTTGTCGATCCTACGGCTCTTTTGCGAGCGAGCAGCGCTGACAGGGTTAGCGCTGCGATTCTGATACGTAGTATTGGAATGCAAGTATGTGCTGTAGCACTCGTATTGCTATTTGGATCAATGATACCAGTTCCATGAAACAGCTTCGCGTCAGTCAATGACGAAGGGCGATTATGCGGGGCCCTAGGCGCTGTCTTACACCTGGCAACAGTGGCGGTACTCGTACGCGAATCCAGAAATCATACATGCCAATGCCTATGTAACCCAATGCAAGTAATGCCTACACACCTATCTACTCAAGCACCATGCACAAAACACTCTTACTCCTCGTCGTCACTCTCCTCTTGCTTAGTGTTGGCCACCACCCACTCCTTCGCGCGCGTCTTGGCTCTCTCTTGTCCCGCCACATCCCCACTTCGAGTCTCTATCATGAGCCATTTCTTGAACAGGAATCTGGCGAGAGCAACAATGTCAGCTTCATGTTCCTGCATCATGGACTAGAAAGACATGTGCGACTCACTTGGCTTTTTTGCTAGTAAGCTTTTGTACGAGAGCACGGTCGACCAGACCACTGATAACATCTGTCAGTATCCAGCTCGATGTAGTACAGCGAGCACACAATACTCACCGGACGCCTTGGATGTCCTCGACCTTGGCCAATTGATCGATGTAGACTCCCCACAGATCTAATCTTTTCGGGAAGCGATCTACCAATCCCTCAAAGAGCGTCTTGCCTCTCTCGGCATCACCATGCTTGAACTCCAAGACCGCCATCTTCTCGATCGTCTCCACGTCTGTGGACGAATGAGTCAGCATTGTATCGTACATAGATATAGACGTGCTCACGTTTAGACTTGTCGAGACTCTTCATGCTTCGCGGCAAGAGAGCTCGCGCGGCGTCGACATCACCCTTCTTGAGGTAGAAGTCGGCGAAACGAGTCCACGAATCAGGATAGGCCGAAAACTTCTTCACAATCTTCTCGTACACTTCTTCCACAGCCTACACGACGACGAAAGCGTTTCAGCACGATCGTACTGTCTGTGGTAGCTACTCGACTTACGTTTTCTTTGCCAGCAGCTTGCAGTGCCTCGGCATACCTCAGATGCACACTCCGTGCGTCGTTGTACTGCGCCGCTTCCTTGAACACCTTGTCCGCGCTCTCCTCTGTTCCAAAGCCTAATTCGAGGTTGACCAAAGCCATCCAGACGTTCAGCTTCTCTTCTTCTTCCCGATAGCTGATCTTTTCGAGTGCCGTTCTGCCCGTTTTACGTGCCTTTTCCACTTCATGTAATTGAAGTTGGAATGACATGTATTGGATCCACAAGAAGGACGAATTCGGCGAAGCTAAGAGAGCACGCTCAAACTCTGCGTTCGATTCGGGACGCGATTCTGGCGCAGTAGACGTCAGGTCTTCGATGGCCTTTGACTTGCCCTTTGCTTTGCTTGCGGCAGTGGTCGCTGGAGCAGCAGATTCTTCGTCATCAGACTCATCGGACGAACCAGCCGACTCCTCGGCGACAGCCCCATTCCAATCGAACCCGCCAGCGATCGCCAGTGCTGAAGTAGCCGCCGCTTTGACGCTTGAAGCTTTCTTCTTAGACTCGATTGTAGGCTGTTCCATCTGCGCACATTATCAGTACAGATTCTTCTTCAAACAGAATAGCAGACGTACCGAAACATCCTCATCAAGCTCCTCATCGTTCTCATCGGCTACCTCGTCATCTTCCTCATCATCCTCGTCTTCATCTTCATCGTCCTCTTCATCCTCGTCGAGTTCAAGTTCGTCTTCTTCCTCGAGTTCCTCATCGTCCTCCTCTACTTCATCCTCATCGTCATCGCCTTGAACAGTCGCACCCGCAAAGTCCTCTTGGTCAAAGTAGCTCGCCTTGATACCGAAGCTAATCTTGGCCTTTTCTTGGTCGATCGAAAGGATTTTCGCTTTGACTTGATCACCTTCTCTGAATCCCTTCAAGGCTTGAGAGACATCTTGCTTTTTGTTATCGGAGATCTGCACAAGGAAGTTAGCACAAATTGGACCCTAGAGGAGACCTGAGCTGGCGAGAGATACTGACCTCGGATTTGTGGCATAAACCGCTAACGTCGCTTCCTTCTATTCTGAGGAAGATACCGAACGTCTCAACCTGCAACGACAGCGTTAAACGAGAACCAATAGAAAAGCGTGAAGAAAACCAGCTCACCCTCTTGACTTCCGCGACGACCTTCTGACCCTCGACAAAGTCCGACAAGCCGAGCTTGGCAACCTTCTTCCCGCCCTTGGAAGGGTTCTTACGGAGAGTCATCTCGACGGCATTACGCTTTGCATCGACGCTACAGAGGCTGTCAGTACACATGCGTCCAATGTACCTGGCATGGAACATACCTGAGGATCTTGCCAGATACCATTTGGTTGACTTCGAATCGAGACTCCCAGTCTTTCACATACTGCATCGACTGGTGTCAGCAGGAGCAACCTGTTGAGTATAGTGAAAGCAGTAGCTCACCTCATCGAACAACTCTTTGATCATGATTCGGGCGGTGACATTGCGGCCAAGAGAAACGAAAACACCATGACTGGCAATGTTCTTCACGAGACCTCTGACAGTCTGACCCTCCTTGAGTCCTTCGACCGTACTCAGCTCCTGATCGGCGACAGATTTGCCATCTTTTGGTGAGGATCTTGAGAGGCGAGTGGAGAGGTCGATAGCGCGTTTCGGGCGGTTTACGTCGATAACGCAGACTTGGATCTCCTGGTCTTTCTCAAAGGTTGGGAGTTGTGCAAAGTCGTCGGACGCGTCACAAGGATGTATTCGACCTCGCAAGGAGCCAGGCAGCTGGACCATTGTTCCCTGTGCAGTCTGCTCGATTACTGTTCCGCTTAGGACCTGTCCAGGCTGAATAGCATCGATAGCTTTGACGTTCCTCGAAATGCCTGATGCCACCTGTTCTTGATCTTTCTCCCTTCTGGTCTTCTTCTCCTTCTTCGATTGCACAGTGTCTGTCCGCTTGACGTTGACGATGAGTAGGCCGGATACTGGGTTCTTGGAGACCACAACGAGGTCATCAAGCTTTTCGCCTTCCTTCAGGGAGGACCGCAACTCGTCGATACCCATATGACGCTGGTTCGACAAATTACTCAACGAGAGCAGAGCAGTGAGCTGGTTGTCGGCGAGTTTGACAACCACTTGTTCATCATGCACTTGCGAAACGACACCGGTGACTGCATCGCCAACTTGGATCTTCTCTGCTGCAGTGGCCGGAGCAGAGGCAGCCGCTTGCTTTGCGGACACAACGATCCGCTCGGCTTCGGGAGAGATCTCAATCACTCGTACGTTGATCGGCTTGCCGACGTAGAAGATGTCCGAAAGGTTCTTCACGAATGTTTGGCTGAGACCAAAGGAGGACATGTCAGCTACTACCCCGGGCTACCTGGTCACCAGACACACCTTGATTCGGATAACGGCATGAAAGCCTTCAAACCACCAAACAGCTCAACGACACATCCCTTTTCAACGATCTTCAGCACTACAGCAGGAGTCACTTGACCCTGCTGCAATTCTGCGAAGCTAGCAGGTATGTCCAGCTCAGACTCCACCAAGGACTTCTTCATGGTCAAAACGACCCTGTTGCGTGCGGATTCAAGGGAGAACACTCTGGCTTTAACCGATGTACCGGGTCGGAAGCGTTTCTCGGGATGTTTCAACTTGATGTCGGCGTAATGTGAGGGGAAGACGATACCGTCCACACTGCCTTGAACATTGATGAAGAGGAACTTGTCGGTCAAGCGGTTAACAGTACCCTGAGAGACAGAATGATATCAGCGCCATGTATCATGCAATGGTATGAAAGGGCCGCACTTTCAAGACCTGCCCAATCTTCAACTCAGTTACTTGCATGAACAGTTGATCCAGAACCTTCTGCTCGAAGCTGAATAACAAGGCACCGTCCATTGGAGAGTGACCAATGACTCGAGCTCGGTGCAAGGTACCGGCCTTGAACTGACCGGTGCTGTTTGACAGCACAGGCACACGATCGTCTGACAAGTGGCTGATCTGAATGAACTATCAGCATGTTTGAGGAAGGATGGTTGATAGTTGTGCTCACATGGACGAATCCGTCGAGACCATCCTGGGTACGACAAATGACACCCCAATCAGGCATGACTCGGACGACCCTGACGCTTTGATAGACCTTTCCAATGGGTACTGCGAACTCTAGCGGGATTGTCTCGCCGGCAGTGGTAGGGCTGGAGAAAGACAGGACGTGCGGTAGTGCTGAGAGCGCAAAGCGTCGAGGAGTGTTCGAGAGGTTATCGTAGATGACTCTTGCGTGGATCTACCAGTCTTGTCAGCCCCCGAATCATTCCTGTTGCGATACAGATACGCCTACCTTTTTGCCGATCTTGTACTTGTCCTCCACTTCATCATCTCCAAGAGGCAGATGTGCCAAGTCGATTGTTCCGTCATAGAAGCCGCAGACTTTAACGTTCAGTCCAGTCGGCACAACAGCGGTGATAAGAGCTGTGACGGCGTGACCGGGAACGATCGAGCCGACTGTGGAGACTTCGCTGAGCTGACTGCGTGTGAGGGTTTGATGTTCAAGAGACAAATGAACGACACGACCTCCGGCAGCGAGGGACTTGATCGTTGCTGATATGAGTTGACCGGGAATGAGAGTTTTGCCTGTTACGGTTCAGGCGGTCAGCGAGGGTCGATCAAAACTAGTGAAATATCACACGCACTTGGGAGATGCTGCTCAACCTCCTCTTTGCTGATCCACCCCTCGACACTTCCTGCCGCCTCGTCCTCGCTGAGTCCGACACCGACTGTCCAGCCCTTATCCTCCTCGCTCTTCACTTCGCCAACGAGGAAGTATCCCTTCTCCAAATCCGCCTTGGCCACTTCTGAGTGGACTTTCTCCGGAACTAATGTCAATTCTACTCGTGCTGCAAGTCTTGTAGTCTCGGTGACGGGGTACTGAGAAATGAATGTTTGACTGGCTGTGGGGTATAGCGTAACGACTTTCGCGGGGAAGTATTGACCTGGGAAGAAGATTGAGTTGAGATCTGGTGCAGCACTTTCCTCGTCTGACTCTTCCTCCATCTCCTCGTCGTCATCAGACTTTGATGCGGATTCTTCAGCATTGAGAAGCGTGGTCAGAGTCGATGAGATCTCGGTGATTGGAACGTGGGCGAGAAGGTTGTTTGGGAGTGATAGGATTAGGTGAAGTGGGAGAACAGTGTGAACCCGTGCAAGGACGTGTGTTCCGGGTACCAGACGCTGTGAGGACGCTACGTCAGTCCACAGCCCCGAGCTTCATTGGATGTACACACCTTGTAATTGAGAATCTCAACACCTGAAGAAAGATTCTAGTCAGTAGGCGAACCTCAAGGAGAAAGCTTTGCAACTCACGTATACTGTCTTTATCGTGGTCCGCCTTCTTCTCATTGACCTCGTTCTTCTTCAAGCGTCGAGCATGTCGCTCGCTGACTTGCCTCTTTCGCTTATCCCCCTTGCCCCCGGCCTACAAGACATCAGCTTATTCGACAACGTTGTCATAGGCTTGAAAGCTGACAACGCACCTCTTGAGCAGCCTCTTCCTCAGCTTCTTTTCTACCCTCGGCTCTAGTCTGTTTGAGCTCTAAAGCAGTAAGGCTCGATCCGCCACCACGAGGAAAATCGCTCTCTTCCATTTTTAATGTTGAGACGAAGGACGGTGCTGGTCTTGGAGCGGACGAGGGGCCCGCGGCTCCATCGGATACGCGGGGTTTCTTGGTGTTGCCAGTTTCGGCGACGCCATGTGAGCGCTTTTTTGTTTCGACGGCCATGACTGTTTCTGCAAGATGTCTTGCACCTGTTGTAAAGAAACAGAAACAGTTCTGTGAAAATCCACTTGTACCAAAACAGCAGCAACAGCAGCGGGTGGACACAAAATTCTGGCGGCAAAAGTAAGCACCATTGTCACGTGATACAAAATAATGATTATGTAAATATCATTTCCCGCGTGTTATAGAGATTGATCTTTTGGGAGCGCGTCTATAGTCTTGATCTTGCATACAATCAATCCACTAGTCAAAAGTGTTATCGCATCGGGCACCAGGAAGAGGATCATGGCTACCGCAAGCTCGACTTCGGGATCGTATACTACCCCTACCAAACGAGCTGCCTTTGCTGCTGGAGCAGAAGCCGGGCCGAGTCGAGCTCGACCAGCCGGATCTTCCCCAGCCTATGTGAGCTGGAACTACCAGAACGACCGGGGAACTCAGCTGACACAATTGCTCAGAGTTCACGCAGACATTCTCTCTACGGTATCGAAGACCGTGTAGTGGTTGAGTGAGCTGCTCGTTGCCTCGGCGACACCAATCAGCTGATCCGTTGCGATTCCAATACTAAGCCCTGGCTCGAGAGTATGGAAAGTCGGCTTTTCAGGCGAGCCTGATCCCAGAGCTGTTTTCTGGGCACAATCAGATCCTTCGATATCGCGATATAACACCGGCCTGAAGCCATCAGGTCCATCGGGGGAGATATGGGATTTCGATTTGGAACGTATTAGGGGGATCGACGGGAGGAGGTCTGAAGGCGATCGATTAGTCGGCGTGAGGATCATCAAGAACTTGAGGGAGGCCTTTGCCAAGTACGTACAACTTTTCAGCTGTGAAATCCGTCGTGGTGAAGACAGCTGACAATGCATACATCGTAGGCATTTGATGACTGATGCAAAGGCTCGAAAAGTCATTGTCCTCGAAAACACATTCTTACCGACTTTTGTTAAAGAGCACATAGCCCGAGCACTGTTCGATAACCTCAGAGTAAGTCTCAGCTGTACAATCCATGAAGGTGATAGAAGCTGATCAACCCATAGGTCCCATCCATTTCCTTCACCCCTTCGAGCTTGCTTGCCTTGGCCGCGTGTGGAAGAATAACGGGTTTAGTAATTGATGTGGGATGGCTCGAGACGAGTATCACTCCTGTGAGTGGCCCGCTGGCAATGTTGCTGCATCACGGAGAAACACATGAGCTCAGACGTTATGATCGCTCGCTCGCCGTACAGGTGTATTATTCTCGCCCGCTCTACTCTCTATCTCGGTCAACACCTCTAGCAGGACGTCGCTTGCACTCCCGACTTCGCGCCTTATTACGGAACTACGGAATCTATATCGCTCCTCCATCTTCCCTCGGGTCCACACACACTCGCAAGCGTGTCGAAGGCATTCCATCAGCCCTGCTCACGGACGACTTTGTCGAGCGGGTACTTACTGAGGGGTGCTTTGTCGATGGGGCTTTTGCTACGAATCACGAATCTCGGGAGAGTGAGAAAATGGATGTCGATACATATCCAATATCTGAGGGAACAGGCCCTGAGGGAGACGATGATGGAAAGTTGATGGACTACGTGAGGCGGCGCCACGAGCAGACATCTACCGCAAAGGACATGACTTTCAGAATACCTTCCTCAGTTAATACGTCAAGTGACATGGGCTACGCTACGGTCATCGTTCCTGGGTGGATCAGAGAGCGCGCCGCCGAGATATTGTTTGCCGACGAGGATGAGGAGGAGGAATTGTCTGTACCTCGTGCCATACTCACGGCTTTGCTGAAGGTGTGTACCAGCATGGCGTCATCTGTGTTATGCTTACTAACCCTTCGTAGTTGCCGATCGACCTGCGGTCAACGATGATCTCCTCGATGCTCATCATAGGCGGAACAGCATCTTTGCCAGGCTTTATAACGCGTCTACGAATATCTGTTCTTCAATCGCTTCTTCCTCCGACCTCTTCCTCTTCCGATATGGCCGCGTCAGCACCACTTCACACACCTGCTAGTCGAGCCGAGGAGGCGCGACAATGGCGGATGAAGAAGAAAGAAGAACCGTTTGCCGAGCTGTATGGCTTGGCGGGAAAATTGGCAATACTCAATGATCCTGCCCCGCTCGATGGGCTTTCTAGCGATGCAGCGAGCGCGGGAGCGGGCAGTAAAGGTGGAAAGGCGCCGAGGTGGGTGCCAGGCCTTATAAGCTGGGTTGGAGGCTCGCTTGCCGGGTGAGTCGGTCTGTCACTGAACTACAGGAATACCGGAGGGGCATCATGCTCCAAGTATTTGAGCACGACTGACTGATTTCATTTGGGTAGAGCACTGAAGACAGGCGGTCCGGAAATGCTCCGCGAGACATACGACACCCTGCAATCCGACTCTGTCGCTAGAGGCGAACAATGGAAAGACGAGCAAGAAGCAGCTGAAGTTGAAGTGGCCGCTGCAGTAGGTATCAGCATTGACGAACTTCGAGCAGGAGAGGCTTTAGTCGATGTGAGACCTGCTGTCGAGTCCGAGGCGGAGGCGGAGGTCGAGGGGTGGGCACCTAAAGCCCGGAGGAGAGGCTGGAAGGAGGAACCTGTTGTTCCTGACTGGTCCAGAGTGGTTAGAGTGGGTTAAGGAAGACTCAGCGTGGCTAGCATAACAAGCCGGGTCATTTTAGGATCGATTCAGTGTTCGCTCTTGTATCATTAATATGTTGTCACTTTGTCGTTGTGCATGTCATACTTTGAGAGCCAATAGCCAATGTACCCTAAACATAGAGCTAATGCATTACCTATACAGATACAATCTCGTTCAGACCGAACCCGGATCGCTGCGAACATTATACCAACCTAATCCGCGCTCATGGAGCTGCCCATCATAACCAGCGACAGAATAAGAGTACAAAATCCCCTATTATGCTCATACAACTACTACTTCTTCCCATCGGTATTCTTGCGTTCCTTCCTCCCTGGTTGAGAAGAGTTACGCTTTGCCCATCGAAGACCGCATGCCTGAGATGAGCGCAATGTGAGTCAGCTCGCTCTATATCTCTACCTGAAAACAACAGAAAGAGTGGACGACGAATGATAAATGAAGATACGGACTGTACTCACATTACAAAGAGTTTTTGGACCCAAAGGACCTTTTCTCCATTCGGGACTATCGGTTCTTCCACACGTAACGCATACGTGCATGCCTTCCTTCTCGCCTCCTTGAGCGGATAAAGACATTTTCTTCACTCGCTTTTTCTCCCTTTCCCGCTCTTTATCCAATTTACTACTAGAGTCCTTTGGCGGTCTACCCGGCATCTTGAGCTTGGGCTTGCTTGAACTTGCATTCATGGATATAGGTGGAAGTGCTCGCGATTGGGAGGAAGATGTGGATGAAGGTGAAGATGAAGCTGATGACGAAGGCGATGAAGACAGATTGTACGCGTACGAACCATGGGGTTTCGTCGGTGAAAGATCGTGGTATGATCCTTTACGAGCTATGCAATCAAGTGCAAAGTCAGTATGGTAAGGTGTCTGTGCAAGCAACAGATCTTGATACTCACGCGGTACAAATTCCTCATCTAAATCGAGCTGCAGCTCTCTCAACTCCTCGCGCAATCGCTCGTTCTCCAACTTGAGCTCCAAAAACGCATCGAGGCTGTTCATGTATTCGTTAGCACAACAGTAATGAGTAGCCGGATCCAAGCCAAGTGCATCACACTCACGATTGCCCATTACCGTTCCCGTTTCCGTTGTTGCTACCGTTCCCACTCCCCTCGCTATCTCCTGACGGCTCACCAACTCTCCTGCCCATGATCCAGATAGCTTTGCCTCTCATACCGCCTTCCTCGCCCGCGCCTCCAGGAACGACCGTTCCCATGCCCGCTGAAGCACCGCCAAACCCTTCTAACCCAGCATTACTGTTCATACCAGCCGCTTCTTCGCCTACTCCACTCGCATGCGCTCTCAATTCCCATACAACAGGGCCGGAGCGACGCGAGGACGACGTCGGCGTGTCAGACATGGAAGCGGGAGAGTCGCCAGAAGTGGTCAGCATCCGCACAAACGTCGTCTGACTTGGACTAAGTTCTTTCGTCTGCGTATGCGACTGTCCACCATAGTTGGATGATGAGGTCGTAGCGACAGTAGCGGAGGACGAGTGGTGCGGCAAAGATGGGGTCAGAAGGGAGTTGAGGAAGGTGTGCAATTGCAGGTGATCAGGAGCTATCAATCGTGACACAGATAAATTGTCAGTAGGATATTCAGACCAGAAAAGACACAACGAATGACCCACCAAAGACGAGATCGAAAAAGTCCTTTCCGTCTAATTCAGCAGGCTTCTGACCCAGCATCTCGCTCGCAGCGGGCGAACTGTAGATGATCTTCCATCCCCACGTCGATGTCCCGCCAGGCTGCTGCTGGCTAGCTCTGCGGACGAGAACGGGTTTCAAGCAGAATATCGTTCCGCCTACTAGCTCTTTCAATAGTATTTCAGGCCATTTCTTCCGTCTTGTGAACTGCGGCCAAGTACGTTTGTCAGTAGCATACTATGAATGACGTCAAAGTGGAGTGGCGGACCCACCTCTGCTGCGCCGTTTGAAGACGACTCTCTATCGTCGTTGTTCGAAGTCATGTAATTCGCCCCGGCGAGAGAGGGAGCGAGGAGGGACATCTCGGTAGTCTGGCACTGCGATCGAGCGAAGTTGCGGCTTGGCTATCGATGGAGAAAGTTTGTCGGAGCGAGTGGAAAACCGAGTTGTTCCAATGTCCAATGTCCTGTGCAAATTTGCGTATGACGACCTGCTGTATAAACAATAAACAGTCTTGCGAGGAATGGTTGATGTCACTGTCACTTTTGACACTGCACAATGCGGCGATTGACCGCTTTCAACCACTTTTCGATCGTCAACTCATAATGACGGCATTCGAGTGAAACAAAGGTGAGACAGAGTGCGTGACACGTGGCAGTCACGTGTTGGAGGGATTATTGCGCAATCCAGTCAAAGTTAGCAATCAGCGGTAGCGAGTACCACTACGGTCCTTTGTTGTTCAGCTTACCGCACTATTCGCATGCTCAAGCTCGCTGGAATTGTTATCTAGGATATCGCACACCTTCCTCTACAACAACAGTCACTCTCGCAGACTCGGAATCAAGATGGCAGCGGTAAGTCTGTCCCTCTAGCTGTAGCACAGCAGATAACAAAGCTGACACAAACACTTTCATCCTCACTTCCATACTCACTGTTGCGCTGTACGGTACCATAGCCCAACACCATCATCCACTCTATCCCTGGGTCTACTCCGACCGCACCAGCGTACCAGTACAGTGTCAAGATGACTTGCGGGGGATGCTCGGGCGCTGTGAACCGCGTACTAGGCAAGAATATCCAAGCTCGTAAGTTGAGCTGTTGATTATCAATCAATAACATCCAATCAATCACAATCAAATAGTGCTGTAGCTGATATTCTCCGCGTAGCAAACGCATATCACATCTCTCTACCCCAGCAACTCGTCTTGGTATGGGGACCCTCCCTGCCCCCCTTTGACGACGTGACGCAGAAGATAGCAAAGACAGGCAAAGAAATTCATTCGAAGCAAGTCGTCGATGATGCGTCTAGCTTGCCTGCTCTCGAGGCCTAGTCATGCCGATTTGATAAGGTGTGCTCGACACACCTGTGTATTGTGCTGAGTGTCGAGGGGTCCGTCTATTGTATGCATACAACTGTCTTGTTCACATCTATGTCGCTCGACCATGATACCAAGAATCAACCTATAATATTCCAAAATAATCTGACCCTCCCACGATCAAATGCCATTCTCACAAATCGCGTCTTTCTCAGCATGCTCCTGATCCATTTCTTCTCACACTTGCACGTTGTCAGCACCGCCATCACTGTCGTCTCCCTCCGCGAGCTCAGGAATAGCAGCCTCGACCTCGTTCAAGGTGGTGCTCGCACTGGTCGACGCGCCCTCTGCGTCCTCGCCACAGCCGCAATCGTACGTCTTGTCTAGAGTCAGACAATCGAACTCCTCTTTGCCCAAACGCGCGTTGACTTGATTATGAACATGGCATAACCACAAGGAAGCTGTCTTGCGGGACGATGTCTGATTTCAAGTTAGCGATGATCCTTTCAGGTCAAACAATAAGATGGGTGCTCTTAATATAAAATTTTCGGAGTGCAAGGGACGAAAGACAAGCCTACTCACTTGAGGAGGATACTCCTTCAATAGCTTCTGGAATTCTGTCGCACACTCCCCACAAGGGTAGAGTCGTGAGAACAAGTGGAAATACGACTTCAGCGCCTGCCTGTCGTCCTCTGTTGGTTCCTGCGATAAGTATATAATCTTGTCAGTCAACAAGTCAATCGGTAACGAAACGATGTTCAAAACGAGGAAGGGGTCAAAGACAGTCTGAGGATGAAAGGATGGTAGTCGAGAGGGATTAGCTAATCGACCTCGACTTACATCTGGATACCGTAAAGTCATGAGATGCATGACGCGCCATGCTGCTCTTCCCAGATCGGCCCTGCGTGCGGAGATCAGTAAGCAGTCTACTCATGAGGCTCGGGCGCGAAGACTCACTTTGCAGTTTCGTTGCCCAGCTTGGGCATGATGACGCCGCCAGCAATCATCTCCTCCAGCCCGTTCTCCGCACCATTTTGAACTGTTTGCTCATCGATGAAAGCCTGATTTTGCTGTTTCTGCTTTCGGCCTCCTCTAGCTCTCGCTCTCTCGTCTTCCAGCTTTGCACGCCAGTTACTGCCTTCATCATGCTGCACCCCATTGCCTGCACTCCAATCTCGTGCTGACTCTTGTTCGAAATTGGGTTCAATAGGTTGACGCCAGTGCGGACTGTCTATTCCCCCAGCCTGTATTTCGCCTCGCGAAGGTAGTCTTTCGTCCTGTGGATAGAGCAGGTAGAAGGAGGGTATGATGAGCAGTGCTGTTGCTATCAGAGCCAAGCGGAGGAGCCTCGGTACATGGCCCAGCATCGTTGCTGAGGTGTGGTAGAGAGGATACAGTGAGTTGATGTAGCTGGTGTTCGATGCTGCTTGAGACAGTGAGCGACAGTTACGTGAGAACAATCAGAGCTGTGAAGCGTCAAAATATCTCAATAGTAAGTAGGTGATGAACAAAGGGTAATTCCGGGTTGGGATTAGCGGGTACCTTTTCAAAAGTGTTTACAAAGTGGCGCATAGATCAGAAAGGCAACGCGTCTCATCCATTGGGTATAGGTTGTGGACTAGGTCATACACAGCGACATGCTTAGTGCCCCAACTCATTGCACTCGTATGTCGCAGAAAGAGAACCAAACAATTGGCATGGACCGACAGCTCATCATGGTCTATACCATCCTCAACATCACCTCTTGCCTTATATTCATCATTGTATCATTACCACAACTTTCGACTGATCAGGGACGCTTACGCCACACACACACATACAACTCCTTGGACCAATTTTGACGCGTATCAACAACAATAGTCTTTCTTCTTCATTCTTCGTCAAACACTTGTTCACCACGACGCTCTCTATAATCCTTCCTTCCCAGACCCTTCTCCGTCCGGCTCATCTCAACTTGCATCTTTCAATCATATCACAACGCTCCATAGCATACACTCACAACGCGCCCAACACCAACACTAACCTCGTCGATTCTCTGGACCAGCACAGCGTTGCACGAGGGACTGCGCCTCTACTACATCCCGTTTGCACCAGCAGCAGCGTAGGCGCACGCACAGCGACCTTTGCTTCACCTGCTGCAGCTAGGCTTCTGGCTGGAAAAGGGAGATTCTCCGCTTCCCATTTTCGCCCAGGTCTAGCTCAGTTGGACACGATCGACGTAGCGGCTGCTTTCCACCGAATTACCACATCGCAGCAGCACAGCTACACATGGCCAGGAGCGACACAGTCACCGACAGCCCATAATCCCCCATCGATCATCAAACACGCCATGTCACTTCCATCAGGCGGATCGACTGCACCGCCCATCACATCCTCGTTCCTCGCTTGGCCGTCAAAGCCTGCGTCCCGTTCGTCTCCTCTGTCTAGTTGCTCAGACGAGGCGTCCGGCACCATGCCCGCATCAACGTCTTATGGCTCAATGTACTCCCGACATGACGAGGCCAGCCCATCGAGCGGTCCTGGACACGTGCGCCGTCCCAGTCTCAAGGGCAAAGAACGGGCTACGGACGCTCCCGAGGTCAGAGTAGTGGGCACGGGGGACGTAGGCTCCGAAGAGGAGGGAAATTTGGAAGAACAAGTAGAGAAACATTACGCACCTCCAAAGCATCCTTTGACTCCCCATCAGCTTGGAAGGATAGCACAATCCTTCGGCATAGTGATCCCTACTTTACCTCAAATCACTAATCCGACTTCCCCTACCTCTAAACAAAGGCCCCTCAGTCCTGGCGCAGCTTCTGGACGAGAGTCATCATCACGAGGACGTCTTTCTCCACTGCTTGGTGCATCTCCGCCCAATCGACCATCACCTTTCCTCCTTTCTGTGATCCCGCCTTTGATTCTACTATCCCCGTCGTCTTCTCTCGGTCCCGAGCAAACTCTGCAACGAGCAAAGAAATGGCGCCGAGGAAGACTGCTTTCGCTCCAACCGACGTTACGCTCCATGCTTGTCTCGATTGCAAGAGAGTACGGCCTTCCATCTACTTCGGGTATCGGTGTTTATTTAGTACTACCGACTAGCTCGCTATCGAAAGGAGATAGCTTTTCTTCGGCGACATCAAGCACATGGTCCTTGTCCGACAACGACGAACCGAGCGGCCCACAGATATCGTCTTCAACTTGGTCGACACTTTTCGCGGCGCAGCTAACGAGCACTGGTGGATATACGACTCGAAATTCAACTCCTTCCACCACACCTATCAAAGGCGCCGCCACGCTCGCAAGGGACATTTCTTACCCGCCTAGCCCGCTCTCATTGGTTGCCAAGGAATCATCACGGCCAGGTCACAAAGCCAAAGTTAGGTCTTTATCAAGTGGACAAACACCCACAAAAACTTCGGTATCTCATTCGTCAAATCCTTCAACCTCTACCGCATCTTCCAACCTGCCCCCTACTCCCGCATCTCTAGGCCCTCCACCATCTGCACCTACCAGCCCCAACCCAATCGTCGGCACCATAGAGTTCGATGTTGATCTTGAAGAGGCGACATGGTTTGAAGATTGGCGACGGTCTGGTGGGGCCTCGAGGCGAAAGCAATCTCTCACTGGAGAAGGCGGTATAAAAGAGCTCAGTCTTGTACGAAAAGTGCAGGATGAGCGACCGCGCTTCCTTCGGGAGCTCGATGTCAACCGCCCAACTCCTGAAAGGAAGCGAGTGTCTGTACATGGAGTCAGTGCCATGTCGAACTCGGCTAGTTTCTATGGCTTTGAAGGAGAGGATGTGGGCAACACCACTGTGGAGTCCGAGCCGAACATGCGCAATGCCGGACTGCTGGACGCTAGTGCTTCCAACGACCTTTTAGCAAGCCCCGTGAATCTGGAATTTCTCCATGTGAACAACGCATTGGCCGAGCACCAGGTATTGAAGCATATTCAAGAGGCGCTAGATAAGCGAGGCAGTGGATATGTCATGTCGGACCAGCTGGATGATCTGGAAAAGAGTGAGTGACGATCTGGGTCATCATTAAGCATAGCTCACCAACTGGAAAACACAGTGATGCGACAGCTCTCCCCGCGCGAAATCCGGCTCACTTCACCACGAATGCTCACCCCACGCATGGCCGCCAAAGTAGCCAGTATGCCTCTCGAACTGCCCGCCGTGCCTCGACAAAAGAAGTCCATCGCTTCACCGCTAGCTGGCGCGATCACCTCACCCGATCTCAAAGCCAACGCAGACACTGCTGACCCGGATGGAGATCAAGCGGTTGATTTTGCACCTCCTCAACCCGCTTGGCCCGCAGTGCCGCATGGATCGCCCGGTTCACCGACTGTTGTGCAGGACTACTTTGCGCGTCAACAAGTCCGAGTTCCGGTACAACGCAATGTCTCGTCTCCGGCTGTAATCTCCGCAGAGACGCAGAAGAGGATGCAAGAGGCCGCGGCCGAGTCTACTGAAAAACCGGCTGCTGGATCAGAGTGGGTACCTCGTCGACCGGTACGACCTCCCAGTCCGCGGCTGCCGCATCAGCGAACGCTGAGCCATACCCTCTCGCCTGAAATGGTGGATTACCTTCATCGATCACCACCCGGAGCGCCCGGAAACGACCCGACCTCACCTCCTCCCCTAAGCACCGAAGAGAGGCGACACAAGTCACGCCAAGCCAGCATCAGTTTCAAGGGGTTAAGACATCAGATGAGTGGCAAGAACCTCAACGGACTATGGCGAGGGTCTGATAAGGAGAAGGCGGAACCGGTGGGACTGTTCCCCAGTGGTGTAGAAGCGGAAAAGTCTTCATTCCCCGGCTTGCGCGAAGGGATGGGCCAGAGGAGTGTCTCTGGACCAGCACAACCTCAAAGTCAAACGAGCGAGTTTGGAGCCCTCCCAGTCGAGGCGGAGACCGCAGTTCCCAATGGATCATTACCGTCAAAAAGCGGGAAATTCGCTAGTCGAATATTTCACCCTTCATTCGGCTTTCGGAGAAATGACGATACCTCAAAGAGTGCAATGAAGTCTCGACGTCAACCTTCTGTCGATGGCCCGGTGCAAATATCGGCGCCAATCACCTCGAGCTTCAAGCACGAGCAAGGAGTGGGCGGCGTAACTATCGGAGAAAGCGCGACTCTGCCATCTCAATCCTCACACGGTCGACAGCCCTCTCACCACACTTCCCCGGCTATGCCCACCAGCCCCAATCCCGCTAGTCCGCGCGGTGTAAGGCGTAAGCCAGTGCCTGGTGGGGCGGTAGAGGCAGACGCGATGCGGCCCAGTGAGAGCCTGGCGAGTATGGCGAGCTTTGTTCTTGAAGATCCGCCAAAGGGGAAGCGGGGACCAGTGGGCTTGGGATTGGCGGTGTAAGCTACATGGCGCTGTAGAGGATGGAAGTGTATCTATAGTGATTGCATCTCACAATATCTCATGGCAAGGACAATGTGGACCACAACCTGGTATATGTGGATTCATACTAGTTATGGGTATAGGATATACGTTATACGATATACGATAATTATGCTGTACAAGATATAATCACATACTGTGACATAATTCGCCACCGGTATCCGGCAACAAAGTACATGAAGGCGCGTCAGCTGTTATAACACTGATTTTGTACACCTACCATATCTTCTTCACATTGTCGGTCGACTCGTCGTGTGCGCAAGTAACCATCTCGGTGCTGTGTAGATACGCTTCACCTGACATCTTATCATTCTTTCGCAAATCAAGCGCCTAAAGGCATCGCAAGCACAATGTTCATCACGCTCATATCGAGATTCGGATAGTGAGTCGCACGCTTAAAGCTTTATCACCTTGCCTTTGTCTTATCTTGGGGCGGTGTCGTCTCACCGCAAGCTGACTTTACGACCATGTTGCATAAATGCTCTCGCTGACAATTGACTACAATGGGTAGTAATGTCGCCTCCTACCTGTATCCGGCGTATGCGTCATACAAGGCCCTCTCGCTGCACCCGGACTCGTCGCCCGAAGCCATGGCGCAGGTCGAGCGATGGTTGATGTATTGGGCTGTAGTAGGTTGTTGGACAGCTATCGAAGCTATTTTCGGATGGACCTTTAGCTGGTCAGTCCCGACTACAACTCATAACCGACAAAGCGTTGTGTGATAGGACTCTGCTAATTTGTTGAGATAGGCTACCGTTCTATAGCTTGATCAAAGCGATCGTCCTCTTGTACTTATCCCTCCCTCAGTCGGAAGTGAGTATCTATCGTATTTCGTCACTACCACCAATCTCACTCAATCGCGCGAATGCTTGTTGGCTGTGGGATGAACTGACATCATACGCGCAGGGCTCGACGTACATCTACCGCGCGCACCTCGCACCGTTCTTCGCGGAGCACGAAACGGATATCGACGCTTTCCTCGCCACGCTTCGGTCGAGGGCTAGTACCGCTCTCGCTGGTGGAGTAGGGTGGGCTTGGGAAAAGGCTAAATCTCAGCTCAACGTGAGTAGTCGCACATCACTATCCAATATGTACTGATGTGCTATGTGCTGTTCAAGATCGCTGGACCACCAGCCGAAGGCTACGGCCAAGGCTACGCGGCGGACTATCACAATTCCGTCCCTGTACCAGGGATGCATCAGCCTCCAACACTCCAGGATCCAGCTTCTGGCGCGCTGCAACAAATGTATGGCTTCGCCGCACGCTACGCCGGGCAGTGAGTGATATCAATGCTGCATAAAAGTATTGTGTATTGGCTCTCACATATGCTGATCACATCACTCTCACGCCCAGATACCTGCCCGTAGCCTTCTCGGCCATTTCGGCTGCTGCTGCCTCTGCTCGGCCCCAGCCTTCGAGTCGAGGTCAGAGTCAAATCCAAAGCCGCGGCGAGCGAGCAGAACAAGTATCCGAATCAATTGCTATGCCCGTCCCAGTTCCTACCCCAGGGGTGCGGAGCGAACCATCATCGACGTCACTCCGCTCCAGGACTTTCCAACACGCGGCCAGTGGAGCAGGGGGAGGATATCCAAACTTATCTCTAAACCCAGCTCAGATTCAGGCGCAAGCCCTAGCTCACGCCCAAGCGTTATCGTCTGCTCGACAGAGTTTGTACCCTGGTTCCCGATCTGTCTCGACGCCTACTGGCGGGATTGGTGGAGGACCACTCAGACCATCTGGCTTATCGACGACTACTTCTGAAGAATCACTGTCCTCCAACGCAGCCTCGATATCTTCCAACAACAACAACAATGGAAGGGGATGGGCAGAGATGTCGTATGAGCAAATTGCGCGAGAAGAAGCGCATGGTGCGCCAGCGCCTTCTGCGTCGCCGTCGTCAGCGCCGCGACCGGGATTAGAGAAGCGCAGGTCCAGCTGGTGGGGCTGGGGCGCTACGCCTGAGAGCGACAGACCCAAGGCTGAATAGAGCGAGTCTCCGATCCTCCGATTCTCATTCTCGGCTTCCCCTTTCAGCGATGTATACCTATGTAGCTCATTCTGAGTTATGCTAAGATGTCAGGACTCAGGATTGTACTATCTACCCCTATCATGTCTGTATGTCTACTTGCCTGTTTGTTTGTACGATTTATGTATGATACTGCGCCCTATTCATTCAACTTCGATCGCAGCTCGCTCATCATGCTCTCTCAGCTCCACGTACGCGAAACTGTCATGCGAGCCGAGGCGTGATCACGTCTGTACACTTATCGGACGTTCCAGCGTCTCCATCATGCGCTTCATGTTGAACGCGATTGACACATATAAAACGAATGCATAGTCTATCTCCAACCATCGCTGTATGTACACCTTAATGCCTCCAAAACATTCCCTAAAACCCTCTTCCTCCACAACCCAGTATAGGACCTGATCATGGGGTAGCACGACCCATCCATCGGGGGTAGAGGGAGCATTCTCGAACGGTGTATCGCTTGAGAAGCCATGCGAGGAAACGCTACGGTTTGCAAGTCAGCTGAGAGATCCACATCTAAATGAGTTGGTATTGATCAGCTCACCTCGACTCCCTGGAGATCAAGGCAAACATTTGATCAGCAACGTCAGTCATACGTCACTGTATCGGACCCAGTAAGTCACTCACCAAGCCATAACCGCCGTGCTCGGTGGTACCGTACTTCCTCTGATCGGTGAACCAGTAGTAAGGCTCATGCGGGATACCCTCTCGCTTGTAGCCCGCCATCAACTCTGCGAGATCGCTGATTCTCATACTTCCACCAACGACCTCTCCGACACCAGGAACAAGGATATCGACACTCTCCGTGAAATCAGGCGCGGACTCTAGGGCTTTCATGTAGAACGATTTGAGAGCTTTGGGGAAGTGAATGAGCATGATAGGACGTCCGATCTGATCAGTCATCTTTCGCTCGGCGGCTTCGGCAATGTCGTCGCCGATGACGTGCTCTGTTCCGTCCTCCTTCACGATGTGGTGCTCGTTCAAGTACGTGATAGCATCGCGGTAGTCGAGTCGCATGAACGGACGTTGTGGAGGCACAAAGTCTGGGTTGAGTGTGCGAATGATCTCAGACGCAACGGGATCGGCGAGCAGAACGTCCACGACCTCGCAAATCTGAACAGGTCGTCAGCTTTCGATCATCAAGGTGACACCAGGCCTGCACTTACCATGCCCTCGATGTGGTCGAGCAAATCCTTGAACTCGATGAAAACAAGCTCCGCCTCGAGATGGGTGTACTCGGACAGATGTCTGAAAGCTAATTAGCAACGTTCTCAACAGCCAATCGTCGGCCCAAAACTCACCTTCTAGTCAAGCTCTTCTCAGCTCTGAAACTCTCCTGGATACAGTAAACGTCTCCTAAACTTGGCAATACAGTTTCGAGGTAGAGCTGACTGCTTTGAGTGAGGTATGCCTTGGCGCCGTAGTAGTCGAACTCGAAAAGGGTCGAACCGCCTTCGACCGAAGTTTGCACCATACAAGGGGGCGTAACCTCGGTCACTCTACGGGCGTGGAAACGATCTCTGAATGCGCGGAGCAGCAATGCGCGGACTCGCATAACGGAAGTAGCGATCTCTCCACGGAGTTCAAGGTGACGCAGATCAGCACGAATGGACGCGTCGGTGTCCTGGGTACTGTTAGCTTAAGACAACGAAGTGGGAACCTTGAGCTTACAGGCTGAAGACGACCCTCGAAAGCGTCAGATCCACCAGGTGCGCGACCGATGATCTTCCAGTAGTCGACCAACAGCTCAACCCCTCCGGGCGCAGTTTGACCCTCCTTGACCTTTTCGACTGTTCCGACGACCTCGACAGTGCTCTCGGTGGTGAGATCAAGGGCATCAAGGGTGCGAATGCAGTCTCCAGAAAGAATAGCTTGAAGCATTGCTGAGCCATCTCGGAGGACGAGGAAATAGTTGGTCTTTTGGGGTCGGAATCGGTGAACCCAGGCTTGGACACGGACGCGAGAGCCGACGAGCTCGGGAACAGCATGGATCTTGGTCTGTGACGAGGGTCAGTCATCTATCATCGGAGTCAGTGAAGAGCTCATACTAACCCTCTTAGCCTCCCTGGAGGGGTCATCAACCAAGACGACGCTCTTGGCCTCTTCCCTCTTCTTCTGCTCCTTTTCCTCCTGAGCTTTACGCTCCTTCTCGATCCTCTCACCCTCGGCAGCCTGCTTAGCCTCCTTCTTCCTCCATCCCTCAATACTCTTCACAAGCTTTTTCTTGGCTGAAGCGGTAATTTCCACCCACTCGTTGTGCTCGACCGAATCAGTCTTGCGCACGAGCAAGGTGGCCACGGATGTAGGAGCAGAGTCAGACGCAGGAGAGGGTTTCAAGGATTGGTAAGCTGCTAAAGCAGTTGCGAAGGGAGAAAGTTCGGCACCGGTGCCTTCGGTGTCCGAACCGGCTTTCTCGTCGATGTACAATGTTGGAATGCCTGAAGAAAGCGAAAGTGAGCTGTCAGCTCTTCAGCTCCCAGAACTGTAGGAATGGAGCCTCACCGTCCTGCGCAGTGGATGGCTTGTCACCGAGGTTCAAGCCCTCAGAGACGGCAGAGGCGAGCTTGGCAGCGGCGTCTTGAGCTTGTTCGACGATAGTAGGTTGCGACATGTTGTCAGACTTGGTTTGTCGTGTGAGGGTATTGGTAAGGAAAGAACGAGAAAGAGTGGGAGCAGTGATGGCCTTTTCTACGTCCCAGCTGCAGCTATTCTCGACGTTCGACTCGAGCAGGAATGTCAGTGGGAAGAGGGGTTGATGAAAGGAACGAGATGTATCATGTACTGGGATTACTTTTGGTCCGTGACTCGAAACCAGCTGTCCAGAACGGTCCGAGCGTATCGTCGTATATGGTGATACAAGTAATTCCGCGTTATCGAGCATTTAGGCCAGCGATCATATACCACGTCATGCCAAATCCAAAACAATGGATCTCAGCGGACTAAGCCGCTTTTAGCGATTAGTGCCAAGTCGCAGTGACGCCATGACAGCCTTAGACCCAAAATCGTAAACAGCAAGCCCATCCATCTTGGTTGTTCATTATCGCCATCAATATACACGTACATTTGACTGCATTCAGCTCTAAGAAGCATGACACACGGCTTCGGGACACCTGCAGTGGCAGTGGCGACCACTCCCACGGTCATCAACACGTTCTTCCAACACTTGTTTGCTAGGAAGAAGAGGAAGAACGCTTCCAAGCGTTCGCTGCAGTCTGGAGGACCAGGCGGAGGTCCAGAGAACCAGCTGAGCTATGAAGAAGGGTTGAAAGTCATCAGGAGGTTCCTCGAGTTTGCTAGTCATCATGGAGTCGAAGAAGTGCAGGCGTATACAGCTATGCAGCTGCCTACTCCTCGTAAGTCATCTCGCGGTCTCGCCATCACTTGGGCATGGAATCGTCCGCTAACGCTTGCTGTCAGACTGGGTGCGAAGAGAGGTCGTCACTATCCCTCAAAATACTATAGAACGAGCGGAGAACATCCTAGCAAAGCATCTGTCCACGTACGGCCCCGAAGGAGCTGAAGGCGGAGGTCTGAAGCTCATTGGTGGAGGAAAGTGGTGGAGAGTAAGAGGGCGAGAGCTCGAAGGCGAGTGGATCGAGGTGAGTTGATACACCGTTGGGCTCTCCAAGCATATATCGATACTGCTTTATGAGCTACGCTGACCTGGACTGAGGCAGATGCAAAAAGATTACCTGAAGCGCAAAGCTACTGCAGCAAGCAAGCTATCTGCAAGAACAGCGACAGAGTCAACAACAAACCCCCCTGCGCCGATTGCGGCCCAATGGAAATACCTTCCCCATCGGGCTGCTACAATAGGCAGTGTGAAAGACAACAGCGGAGCAGAAGTCACAGATGACCGAGTCATCCTTTACATTCATGGTAGGTTGCTTTGGTGATAGGACCAAGACATCAGCTAATTCAACATCTTCCAGGCGGTGCATTCTTCTTCTCGTCACTCGATACACATCGATATCAAGTGCAGCGACATGCTCGGAAAGCTGGCGCTCGCGCGTTCTCTCCCGCGTACAGACTCGCTCCTCAATACCCCTTCGTAAGCGTTGCTCTCCCTGACATGCGGACTCTGCTGATTCCAAAAGCACAGCCCTGCGGCCTTCTCGATTCTCTCGCAGCCTATCTCTACCTGATTGATCCGCCAGCGGATGCACATGTGCCCATCTTACCAACAAACATCATCTTTATGGGCGATTCAGCTGGAGGGGGAATGGTCATCTCCCTACTGGTGCTGATCCGGGAGATGGGCTTGCCCATGCCGGCAGGAGCAAGCTTGGTCAGTCCATGGGTTGACCTGACGCACAGTATGCCAAGTATAGGAGGTTGGGACGGAGATGATTTCATTCCATCGTCAGGGTGAGTCGAGTTGCAGGCGATACAAAGATCGGGGCTTACAGTCATATCATTCAGCTTCCACTACAAACCGAGTTGCGCGTGGCCGCCGATAGCTGGGGATGGAGTCACCATCACTATGCCCGATGGCTCTGCAAAACATTTTGACGAGCAAATTCAGATGTACTGGTATGTTGTAAAGTATACTGCGTTGGACAAGGCTCACTATACTGTGCTGCAGCCCAAACAATCTTCTCACCCATCCGCTGGTTTCTCCGGTTAATTTGGGCTCTTTGGGGGATCTCTGTCCTCTACTTATTGTAAGTCTGCTTTGTGCGTCATCGAGCCAGGCTGATGTGTCCTGCAGGTTGGTGGAGGTGGCGAGCTATTGCGAGACGAGGTGAGTTAGCGTGCCACGGTGACTCGCAGATTGCCAGAAATGACTGTTTCCGCAGATGACATACCTGGCGCACAAAGCTGCCTCGCCGACAACGTATCTTCCAGGATCGATCACGCTCTCCCAGTATCCTGATCAAGCAGCAATGATAAATAAATATAAGCCTACAAAGGTACATTTGCAGCTGTACGAGGGGGGTTGTCACGTTGTACCTACTTTAAGTTGGACGAGGAGCTCCAAATATATGTACAGAGCCTGTGCAAAGTGAGTCGAAGTTTCCACCTGTATGGACTCGGATACGGCGCTAATTCGATCAGTTTCAATATATGGGCATTCACCGCCGCCCAGAAAGCCGTCGAGCGGAAGCTACACCACGCGCATTCGCAAGCATCACTCAAGCATCCACATACTTCTCGGAGCAGCACGATGAACGGGTCAACAGCCAGCCCTTTAAGCGGCTCAACGCCTGCTAGCGCAAGCAACTCGCAATACAACAGCGCTGCCAACTCGTCTGTGGATCTGACAAAGCCCATCATCACATCGACAGCGGCATCCGAGGCGAATCGAGAAGAGGTAGACAATGCCGACCTAGAATCGGAAGCATCTTCAGATAGCGATGAGAGCGGATCCATCAACACCATGTCTGATAATGATCCTGTACCTGTCAAAGGTGTGGTGACAGTCAACGGAGTCGAACCGTTGTTTGGCGCAGGAAACATCGTCGCTGAAAGAGTATCAACGCACGGCAAGATAAGAGCTTTTGAACCCATCGCGGCTGTTCCGGCTCTTGATCCTTCTTTGAGAGAGTCGATTGGGCAGATTCACGGCGGAGGCGCGATCCAAAAATGGCTTGCGAAACGAGCCGAGTGGGACGATAAGTACTCGTCTGCATTGAAGAAATGGAGGGATATCCGGCAATCGGATAGAGATAGAGCAGAAAGAGAAGGATATCTTACTAGAGATTTCCCCAAAGGTGAACGACCGCCTTTGGGTAGTCTTGCAGGACTGTATGATCAGTCCTTGGCTCGAGATGTGGGAAGGAGCGTGGATGAAATTAGCGGAAGGACCAGCGGAGCCATGTCCATGTGGATGAAGATGGGCGCCAAGGTAAGTCCAGCCTTATCCTTTACTAGTCCGTTTGGAGTTGGCTGACGTTATGCGATGCGATGCAGGCCGACAAAGAACATGCTGGCGGCGACGACCTAGGCGAAATCAAAAGGAATGTAGAGAATGACGTGCGGGAGGAACAAGCGCAAGAGCAAGTCAGGCGCATGTCCATCGCACAACCCCAAGGTTATGGCCAAGGGTATACTGGTGAACCGGAAAGTATACCTGAAGATTGAGCTGTAGTGCACGGTGCAGCATCGTGATCGTCTCAAAATTTCGCAGCAGGTCCGGACATAGATCAGAGAAGTAGAGTATTGTAGGTGAGGAAAAGTAGTGTGCAGAGAAGGGAGGGCCGCGATGGTGGAAGTCGAAGAGGAGTCAATTGCAGTCATGGCATGGTTGTAGACGTAGCATCACTCGGAGCTCTGAGTTTTTGTTGTAACATTATGCTATATGGACTTGTATGGAAAATCAATGGTTTTGCGGTTCATTATGAAAATCGTCTGCGCATACTCCACGATGCGTACTGCTTTTGACTGCTTACGCCTTGGTAATAATTTGTCACTGCGACGAACACATTAGGCCATCTCCGCCATGCTACCGGCTGTACTAATACCCTGGACCCCAAGCTTGTGCCGACGACGTGCCTTCTACTTTATGGTCCGTAGGTCTAGCGGCGCTTTCGTAGATCATGACGCCGGGGCGATTGGGCAGCTACCACAAAAGAATCAGCATCGCGACGGATTCGAATACGTTGCCGTGTACTAAGTTGCTTTGATATAGACATGGAGACTTACAGCTTGGAAAGTCCCTCTGAGACCGATATAGTATATCCTCGTTGTCTCTTCGTCGTCTTCAGATGTATTATCGGGGAAGAACAGTGTGAGGGACGTGATTCCAGCGAATTTTGCTGCTCTGCATTCGCGGTTGCGGCGAGTGAGTTCGATCATGATAATCGTGATAGGAATCATCAGAATTTGTTATATCGCATCAGCAAGTGTTAGATGACATGGTCGCAATATCCTATGATACCGAGTGCGAATGGAGTAAGACTCACTTGACGGGGTATTCCACGCCTTCACGGACGCCCACCACATCAAATGTTTGCGTCGGAGTAGCGTCGGCTGCGTCGGAAAAGTCCAATTCGGGCTGATCGCGGAACTAGACCCATGAAGTTGAAGATATCAGGACTCTTTTGATCTGAGGGGTGATTCTAGGCACGCGGGACGCACGCACCAGGTGCATAGATGCAGGACAGTATCCTCCTGGACCAGCTTTGAGCGTGATGGCTCGTAGCGATACGGACGAAGTAAATGGGACTGCGAGGATCGCGAGCAGATGGCAGGATCAAAGACGAAAGGGACGGGTTAGAGGTGAGTCATTATGAAGAAAGGATGAGCAAAGAAGAGTAATAAGTAGAATACCGGTACATGGACTTACTCTTCAAAATCAATTCTGCGTCCACGTCGCTTTCCAGCCACTGCAAAGTCGTCAGCTCGGTTTGATCTCACAGCGATGAGGATGATTGCCAGAGCTGAGTAAAGACTTACAACAGTCTCATTCTCTTTCATATCCCATGCTCTGAAGAATGGACGGCATAATCAGCTAAATCCTCTTGAAGCAGTACCAGTAATACCAATGATCTGAGGTGTGATATGATGGATGTGGACCTACTTGATCACTTTCTGACCTGAACTCCCTCCACCAGCCGCATTAAGAGCAACGACATTGGGTAGATCTATTTGACCATAGAGTGAGTCTAGGGGTGCGGATTCGAGCGGGACGTCGTGGTCGTGATCATGGTGATGATCGTGGTGATCATGGTCGTGATCGTGCGCTTCGTTCGAGCATGACATCTCGATCCCCCCTCTTCTTTAGCAGTAGCAGTGAGTGCTTGCGGTTCAGCTCAAGACTGTCTTGATGGTCAGTGTCAAGTGATACGTAAATGTGATATTGGACAAAGACAGAGTGGGTAAACGAGCAGAGCAAAGTGGACATAGCGAGTGGAGGGGACCCAGTGGCAAAGTGCCACATTTACGAAATCTCGTCATATCCCCGATTTCACCTTGCCATGCCATGCATTCGAGCTTTTTGCTCGCTATTGCATTGCATTGCGTTGCTATAGCTAATGACGACTGAACACTGAACAATAAGTCAGTACTCTATCCTCGCTGTCCACCTTGACTCGACTCCAAAAACACACCACACACTATGGCAGCCCCTCAATACCTCGGTCCCGCTGGCGCAGAGTCGTCCAACCCCTTGGTAGCTATTTGGAAGGACCAAATAGTCAACCCGGCCCATCGCGAGGGTAACCTCAAGTGAGTGTGGTCGTCATTCCCTGTATCATGTTGTTCCAGACTAGTCTTCGGGCAATACAGTGCAATTCGCTCTGGTTCCCGCGACTTTGCTCGTATTGCGCTGGCGTGATGTATTGAGCTAGACTGACATTGTGTGTCGACAACAGCATCCTCCGCGCAACGGCCGTGTTCGTCCTCGGCGTCGCGTTCGTGCGATCAGGGCTGAGCACCGCGCTCGTCCCCGTCTTCTAAAGCAGTAGTCTGGTGGGGATAGGAAGAAGTCAATATGGAGTAGCTTGAGTGGCAAGTAGGTGAGTGCGGCTTTCTTTCACTGTGTATATCAAATAGCAGAGACTAATGATTCCTCTCGTCTCGTCGCAGATCCGCTGTGTATTATCATCTGTACTATAATGCACCGCATCACGACTCTCTTCGTAATAAGCAGCAATGTCTGACGCGACGATGTCTTTCAAGCCGGGTTCACTTGACTGAAATACCAGGAGTGTCGTACTATACTTTGTTTTGCATTAGACCACGCACCAAGTTATCAAGATACTAAATTTAGATACTACGACCAAACAAGATCTACAGATCAAGATACCACATTCTACACTTCCGCCGTCCACACCCTAGTTCTGCTCAATAATCGCCACGAGCGCCTTTTCGTACTTGCCCATCGTCTCGCCTTCGACTCGCCGTCTCAGAGGCTGGCGATACAATGACTGATACTGGTTCTTGATGGCGTTGAAACGAGGTCGATTCCAGTGAGCTCTGACTATACGATAGATCCTACGAGCGTCGAGCGGAAATGTCAGCTTTTGATTTGAACTTATCCTCGCAATTCCTCGCTTGAAGGCGGAGCCAAGACTTACAGTCGCTCATCCTTCGTTCCCATACCAGCCATAGAAGCCTCGAGCATCTCTGCGTCTCTCAAAATGCCCTGCCCATCGGCCTCAGCTCCTTTGGCAATGTAGTGCAATCCATCGCGCATATGTCCCGAGAATTCAGAGTGGATCCTAAGATGGAAATACTAATATCAGCTATCCGCTGCAAGGATGTCAAAGAACGACTTACATATGGGAGAGTGAGACGCGGTGCCGGATGGGGAAGGCTTGAGCTATCGCTGCCAAATGTGCGTCGGAGCGAGATAACAAGATACCGCAAATCGAGATCTCGTCCTGTATACAGCAGATACATTTCAGTCACCATCACATCGACAGGTTCGAATGGATGACGGAAGTGGATGATTCACCGTGCCGATCTTTCCTGGTCCAGCGCGATAAAGCGTTTCGACGTCTTGTTGGACCAGCTGATGGTTGACATACGGGTTCTCGTCCCGCTGTCCGGACATGGCCATGTTGAACATCCTACGTCGTGCACATACTTCAATCAGCCTATATGACCCTGAATATTGAAAAAAGACTCACCGCTCAGTCTTCATGCTGAGCTCACCACGGACGACCTGGACGAGATCCTGGTTGTGCACTCGCCTGTATCCCTCTTTTAGGTGAAATATCTCCTCGTTGCTTCTTCCCAGTAAAATCTCATTGAGAAGATCCTCGTGCGTGCCTGCGCCTTTGCACGCGCGATGAAGGAGGTGAATGTCACCGCCCAATGGCCCGAGGGCGAGCAGTACGAGAGTGTATTCGAGCCTTATGTCGAGTATCAATATCAGTATAATATGCAAAGCAGTTTGGATGGGTGTATGATCAGGATTCAAGACTCACCAGCTTGAAAGCTCTTTCTCCAGAGTTTTCTGGAGTGAGCGGCCTACGGTCTGCTCATACGTGCGCGAGAGCACTTCCATCTGCATCGCATCGAGCGGAGCGAGAGTGTTGATAAGTGTGCTCTCGTCTGTACCGAAACCCTAAAATGCGGGGAATCATACAGATCAGCCACTGCTCAGATTCTCAGGTCCATCGATGTGCGGACAGAGCTCACTTTGGTGGCTTTGCGAACACGCTCAGCGTCGAATTGCGCATTGTAGCCCGGCAAGTTGATCGGTACCGCTGGCGGAGGAGGAGGGATGCTCACACCGAGATAACGCGGGCCACCTGGGCCGGCGCCGGGAGCTGGCGCGAAACCATTTTGAGGAGGTGGTGCGCCGTATTGCTGTGGAGGAGCGCCGAATTGCTGCTGCTGGGGAGGAGGTGCGCCCCACTGTTGTTGTTGAGGAGGTGCGCCCCACTGTTGTTGCTGTTGAGGAGGGGGTGCGCCCCACTGCTGCTGCTGCTGAGGTTGTCCCCACTGTTGCTGCTGTTCGAATGGTGGTTGCTGACCCCATTGCTGTTGTGGCGGCGCGCCATAACCGTTGTTATTCTGGTATTGGCCGTACATGATGAGATGCTACGTATATTGAGTGCGATGGTATAACACAGAAGTGTTTGTTGACAGTAACAAGTGGAGGTATTTATCCTTTCCCTGTCTTGGCTGATAGCTGGACAGGAACAGAAGTGCTGTGCACGAGTGGCAAATCGTCTAATGGACGTGGTAGGTAGGATTGAGCAGTAGGACTACTAGTAACTATGTGTGATGACGATGCAGATGCAGATGAGATAAGAATGACTGAATGCCTGATTGCTGTGCTTGGCATCACACGTTATACCGGGTCAGGAACGGATCAGTACCGCACAGCCCACAGCTTCCGACGCGCATCGCACCGGCACGGAGAGGGGATTGCTGTCCGTTGTTCATATGCAATAGACACATGTCAATTAGATGTCAATGCATATTCATTCGAGATGATGTATTGACGACAGACCATGTCGTATATTGTAGCTAGCAGCAGCACAATGTCGCAATCATCACCCGCGTCATCGTCGAGACCGAAAACCATCCACGTCGACCCGGCAGCTCTATCGCTGCGCGCATCAACAGCATCATCTTCACGACCTGATCGAAGACTACCCTCTCAACGAACACAAAAACCTCGACCAGCGCCATTACCGCTGCGTACACCAGTAGCAAACAAGTCATTATTCCAATCATACATGTGTGAGTCCCTGTATCTCTTACTGTACCAATAATACGTCATTTATTGATGAGTGTACGGTCGCGGTCGTAGCCATCTCGCCCAATGCGCGAATAGCGTTTGGACTAGCTGTCGGTGCTGTAGGCGTCGCTGGACTCTTCTGGGATCGACAAGTGGCCCAAGACGAGCCTGTACCGCAAGGCAATCAAGCTAGCTTGATCAATGTCCGCACTATCGAGCGGGACAATAAGTGACCTCTGTCCATATCGACAACTTCGTAATGCGAAGTGGCCACCGACTTTTTCAGTGAAAGCTTTCTCCCGATGGTCCATTGCCCTTGAACACACAGCATGGCATATATACCTCGCACGATGATACCGCCTCAATTAGTTGCGGCTCAGGAGCTGTGGAGCTCAGTCACGAATATACAACGCAATGCATGAAGATGATCACGACTATAATACTTCTGTCCCTCTTGCCCTCTTACTCTCCAAGTTCGCGTCTGATTCTCTCTCTGACTTCTCTGAGCCCACCGACCCTTCTGACTCTACCAGGACTAGCAGGCCCGGCAATCTCCGCTTTCCCTCTTGACGGTGATCCAGGCGCGGTTGGCGCCGCAAGCAGACCTGAAGCGATGCTGGCTGACGATAACGAGTTTGATCCTGGCGATGCAGGAAGAGTCGCTAGTGCAGAAGGCATCTCGAGCCATTCCTGCTTTGCGATCGTCTTGATGTTCAAGAAGAAAGGGCAAAGGTCGGTGAGCATCTGCAGTGATGTCTGGGCCTCGGCTACAAAGCGACTTTCTTCAGCTTACTATACCTGCGCGGCGTATAGAACATTATCCACTTACCAGTCGAGATTGGCGTCTTGGACGATTTGACGATCACATCCGCAACCTCAGTCATCGGTATCGCCTTTCTCCTTCCTCTTGGTGGAGTTGGCAGCGTACTAGGACCAGGTGAAGGAGCAGAGAACATCCTATGATGATAGGGTAGAGTCAGCACTGCTGACTTCGAAAAGCACTTTGTGCGAAAATGAATTTACATCCAGACTGCCTCGGCAACACTTTCCAGTCGACTGAGCGTGCTTCTCCGTTTCAACTCTTCCTGCTGCTCTGCTGATGATAGCATACCGCGTCTCATTTGATTACCGGCAGCTGACGCTCCAAGAGTTGACGTGAGCGCTTTACCATTTCCGGATCGCGCTTTGATCTACATGGCAGCATTCAGATTAGCTTCGCGAAATTTTCTGCATAACAAACAGTACGACCCACCCTATCCATCATAGCTTGCCTGCGCTCTTCCACGGAACCAGTCCTTACCACCTTCTTGCCTTCATCCAGCTCGAATGGGTCAGACAGACCGGCTGTCATTCCCGGACTGGAGTGTGCTTTTCTAGGGGTACTCGTTGAGGCTGGCGAAGATGATGAGGAAGGTGATGGGAAGGATGAGAAGAGGTTGGCTGCTGGAAGGAGGGTCGAAGATGGGAGGTGAGGCAGAGGGAGGATCGGAATCGGTGGGATGGACGAACGAGAGGAGTTTTCGGATGTGCTTGGTGTAGGCAGAGCTGTCTTCATTGGCGGCTGAGCAAAGGTGTCAGCTCAGTCATCACTACCTCGGTGTGCTAGGATCAGCTCACCTCATATCCGCCATGCAGTTCAACCCATTTATCCAAACGTTCCCTGAACATCTCCTCTCTTGCTTCACCGCCAGAATTCCACCTTCCAATAGCTCCAATACCGCCACCTTGTCCCTTATTAGTGAGACCACCCTCTGCACCTCCATGCAGGATCTGCCTTGTCTCTCCTTGTCTCAACTCCAGCTCAATTCCGAAGCCGTGGGTATATACTCTCCTTCCAGTCGTGGGATCCAGTGTTCTGGTTGGAGTGATGATATAGCTCAGTCCTGATACTTCCCCTGATCCCGTGGCCGAGGATGAAGAAACGACGAAAGGGTTATCTTCATCTATCATTGCCTGCTTATTCCTCTCAGAGACAGCTTTATCGTCAGGAAACCCCTTTCCATCCCAACTCCACACCCAAGCCAACCTGCTCAGCTCCTGGACACCAAATCGTCGACCAGAAGTGCGCTCGACCGTTTCCTTCAACGCGAGGAAATTGGTGAGGTTGTGTAATGACACACTGGTAGCTGATGGTGGGTGGGGAGGCAGGACGGGCGGGTGGGTAGCGATGTGCAGTGATAATGCGAGGTTGAAAGAGTGATGATGATTCAGGAGAGTCTGGAGGTGAGGTGGCAAGTTGTCGGAAGATGTTGTAGCTCGCTTAGACGGGGTGCCGGGCGGTGACTCTGGAGCGAGAATCGGCTCGACAAACTTGGCCTTGCGATGGCGAGTGGCCGGAGGTGTAGGGAATGGCACGAGGGGAGGGTTAGGTGTAGGAGGGCTGCGACGGGCATGACATATCAGTTTGCATGTCGGGCGCTAGGATGAGAGAGGAACATACCCTCTTTTCCTGCCCTTTGCGCCGCTCCTTTCGATTTCATTCTCGGCATCAATAGCCTTTCTCTTCCTCGGCGTGCTGACCGGTGTCGCGGAGCTTGAGCTCATCTCGTTGAGTCACGAAAAGGTATACGTCGTATAAGTCGCACAAGCGTACAAGTATCGAGCGAAAGTGATTTATTATATAGTTCGGTCCTGCCGAATGATTTTTGAGGGCGTCACAGACGACTAACAGTTCTTGATGATCAGATCAACAGCACAATGGGGAAAGGAAGGATTTGACAAGTCCAAAGCACGTCTAGAACAGAGGACGAGTCGAGGATAAGGATGATAGAAAGGTGAGAAAGGTGAAGTAACGTTTCACGATGTTACAAGCTGAAAGGTGAACATGAACATTGGATCCCAGGAACGGGCGAGTGGCTGGTTCAAACATTACAACTTGGAGAAACCCTGAATATCTCATATTGTCGGAGTCTGTACCAACTCCGCAAAGGTTCAACCATAGCTTGGCATTGTATGCATTGTCATGTACCAGTTGTCTTGTGTACAGCCAACTTTGTGCATGTGACTCTTAGTGTAGAGATCGAGGGACATCAGAAACAAATGTGGACTGCATGGTCACTATCGAATATACTTGCTTCACTGTTTCTGCGCGTTTTCTCTTTGTCTGCGAATTATATTTGGCCGCTTTTTCCGAATTATACTACTCTTCTCAATCATCCTTCTGACGCTTGCGTACTATGCAGTCTATCTATCTAAGCTTGTCTACCAGCGCTAGGACGGCCAGTCCGAGCGCAATGATCATCAAGACCAACTGTTCTTACTCGCTCGATTCGACTTCGACGGAAGTCTGCGATATAGCAGCACATGAGCGTCAGTCCACATTTCAAGTTCACTGTCAAGAGGTACGTACGTCGCCAAGACAGCCTTCTCCGGGAAGGAGAATATCAGAAGCGTATACATCCAAAGCGTAGAATTGGACAGAGTTGATGTTGTGGATCGCTTGTGATGCCTATAACGAGCTCGCCGGTTATTGCTAATTCGTGCAGTGCATTGATGTCACGCAGATACATTGAACACTCACATTGACGCCCTTTGCGAGTTCGACCGCACCGTAGGCGGTGTCGATCACGTCGTGCTCCTGGCCGCCACTAATGAGGGGAAGATGGAGAAGGCGGTGCAAGAAATACGAGCCGTCAGTCGCTGCGACCAGTACGCTGTCAGTAATCCCAAAACGCCCAGGAGCATGAAATATGGCTCACATCCGGAGCCTTGAGTAGCAATGGTTTGACCTGCGGTACAGAGCCTGTCGAGGGGGCCCTTGGACGAGAAGAACGCGGGGCAAGCGATTGCCGTGCTACAGTCGGCAGTGGTTGAGGCGCATGGCGTCAGCAAGTTAAGTATAGCTTCATTGTAGACTGAGTCAGAGCGACATACTCCGGGGTTTCCTCGTTGAAGTAACCGGAGATCACACCCCATTCGCTGCCATTGCAGTTGTTGCCAAGGTCGTTGCAGGTGATAGAAACATTCCCCTTGTCACCGTCGTAGATGCGGTCGAATAGGCCCTCAAGGGTATTAGGATCGTTGTCAATGCCGAACCACCTCTGGAAGCTATGGATTGAGTCTGGTCAGCTGATCACGCGGCACGTTGACAGATGGGGTAGAATGAATACTGACTAGCTGTCATTGCCATAACGACGAACATGGTCTCGACCGTGTTCGACCAGCTTGAAAGTTTGTGACAGGGCTTGGCCGATGATTTCCAATTCAGTGGTATTGCAGCTGTCATCGTACAAAAGGAACTTGTCATTGGCACCTGCAGACCAGGCAGTAGTGTCGGGCTCCAGGTTGGAGACCACTTTTGCGACATAAGATGAGGAGTCGTCGCGAGCGACCTGGCGTGCTGGCGCAGCGGACGCCAGCAGAGGCAGGAGGAGGGTGAGAGCGGCGAAGGTCGGAGCGAACATTTTCTTTTTGGCAAATGGGCTGGAATTGAGTGATAGGAACGCTTTCATACTCCTCACTCCCATACCTTATATAGCTTTCTATGGCGGAGCTGGCTGAGAAGTTTTCTCTCAGCATCTCAGCAAGCATGATTTTGGGACGAGGACCCAGCGGTCGTTTGCGGCTACGCCAATGCATGCAAAGAGATCTCCCCAGGATTCCTGTACCACCTCTGTCGACTTCGTCACAGACTAGCAAGCGATATATCATTCTACATATTGGAAGTCCTCTTCGCCAAGCCCACGACAAAGGTGATCGATATAGGCTTGGCATTCCTGGTGTGTACCGCCACGGTTACCCGGAGTCGCATTATATCATTGACGCATCATTTGACGCTTCGAGATCGTTGCAAAGACGCCCCATAGTCTCGCCCTTAGACCTATGCGTGAGAATACCTCGCATGCATGTCTCCCCCATGCTGTCGTGTGAATGACCGCCTTGCTTCTCGCTTTCGAGAAACAGAACGAGAAAATGACCAGGGCGTACCATTCAGGTAGCGCTACCAAAGGTGAAAATACGGTTGCACGTGACTTCCAAAGAAAAGTCAAAAGCAGGATTTCGACTGCCGGCTGTCGTTCCTTGTAATTCACGATAATTTCAACTGTTCCTATTGCACTACTCACCTTGATCCGGATAACCTCACACATCTAGATAGAGTCATTCAGGATGTCCGCGCAAGTTGCTTCTTCTTCTTCGTCACCGCTGCCGCTGGCGGTAGTGAGCGTAGCACCGAGCAAAAACGGTCGTACGGCGGGTAAAGCTCATAAATCCGATAAAACGGCTGTGAGGAGGAGTTATATCAGTGAGAGTGTCAAGACGCCTTTTGAGAAGAGGAAGGAGATGGAGAAGAAGCGCGATGGTCTGAGGGCCACGGAGCAGGAGATGAGAGATGAGATCAGGGAGGAGAAGGAGCGGTGAGTTCGAGTCTCAGCTTCTTCCACCGAGCATGTCCAAACCGTCCTCTTCCTCGTATCTCAATCCATCGGTTGATGCATCCTGTCGTGGCTGCGGTCAAGGTGTGAGCGAGACGCTGATCGAATCACTTGATACTCTAGCAAAGCAGCCAATATCAAAGAACGACGCGAGCGACAAGCAGAGAAGAAGCGGATGGAGGAGATGCAGGCCAAGATGTCCGCAAAGAAGTTACAGCGGATGAAGAAGGTATGTTATATCCTCAACATTATCTCAGACATTCTGAGAACAAGATGTCACATGACTGACGGAACGATATAGCGCCAGGGCAGGTCGAAGAAGATCAACGGATGATCGACCGTCTCTTACCCTCTCACTGCAATCTTCTCCTGCCATATCACTACCGACGACAGAGCCGACCAATACGCTGTACCATATATTTCTCACTGTACATCATGCATCAGTGCTTCGACCATCATTGCACTGGACTTTGGTGCGCGTCGACATGCGAGCTGAATGACGTGGTGCGGTGTGAGATGAAGATGAGATAACGTCCGCGCCTGTATTCCTGCAATTCTGTCGAGACGATTGATATTGTCATGCTTGATATAGCTGACGGTGTCTCTGCGCATCGCTCGCCCGGGGATTGATCTCATCAGCAGCGACGTAACATACAGCAAGGGTGCGACAGTGATGACTTGCTGTTTTTAGCGAAATACCATATACACTCCTAACCTCCCCGACCAATCTGTATAATTTCAAAATCACACTTTAACCCACACCCAGCTCAGCGACCGTGTGCTCAGCATCTGTGGAACAAGAACGTGTATGCGCGATGACAAGTGTACCAGTTTGCCTTTTTGGCCAAGGTCGGAATGGCTCGAGACGCCACTAGTGTTTCACACATTTCGAGGCGTGTGAATGAGCATGTCTTGCAATGATCGGCAAACCGCTTGACGGCATACTGAGACTGGCACGAACAGCACACAGGACCGACATTCATGTGCGCGGTATCAAGGCTAAGATGCAGGGCAATGTCGATGCATAGTTTCCAGCGGAAACGTGTTCTCGTAGATCTTCACATGCCTGATCCTGTGGTCACGCTGCGCACAGTCGACTACCCTCCAGGACCCTGCGAGGGCAATCCCGCTCTCGACCCTCACACCTCACATGCCTGGGGCGCCGGCTACGTGCTCACTACCCCTAGGCTCGTGATCAATGGAACATCCTTACACTTCCATCAGAACAAGAGCAACCTCGAACTGAAAGTGAGAGTGAATGCGGCATCGATAAGTCAATTCACCTCGTCCAATGCTCATGAGATGCTCTTCCACCGGATACACGTGCACGCTGTGAATTTGAGCTCAAAGCATGACTCACTTGCTGTGGTTGAACAGCGACATTATTACGGCCACGGACCTATACGAACTTAATTGCCGTAGTCGTACACTCCTCCTGGACAGCTTTGATGAGTAACGATTGTCACGGGAGAGGTCGAAGACGTAATCACGGATAATCATCTTCAGATCGCGAACAGGATTGGGTACCAACTGACCACGACTAACGAAGTCTTTGCTATGCACATGCTCGGTAAATTGGGGCACGACGCGCGACGCTCAGTCTTGTGCGGTGCAATCGGCGTAGCAAGTCTGGCCCTCTGGCCTGTCAAGGTACTGTCGCAGTATTCTACTTGGGCTGCATTAACGGCATACGCAGATCTCTCATTTCCTTTTTTCTGCGTTCTTCAGCCGGTCGCTGCCGAGTACGACCTGATGGTTGATCTGCCAATGAGACCTTCCTCCTCTTGCACTAAAGCCTTGAAAGAGCTTCCGCCATTCTTCAGGTGTTACAAGGTTCATCTGGAAGCCTCTCTACTTACTTTTGCACGAGTAGAACACTCGTACAAGATAACTCTGCGACCCGGACAACCTGCCCAAGGGTTGGCGGGAAAAAAGGTTAACGACAGTAATTGCTGGCTGTCAGGTTGACTTTTGCCCATACCATACGCGCTCACACTTGTGTGGTATATTGCTATTGCTGTTGCCACATAGAATCGTAAGCTCGTCGCGCCCTGAATAACAACGGCATCAACGCCTTTGAGTGAGTATAGCATTAGTAAACCTGAATTACTGTATTCCAACTGGGACGCCACGGCCAATTACCCAGACGAGTAAACGGGCAGCGTGTAAATTGACGTGCGACGTCTTTTGTTCTCTTTTGTCTTTTTGGACTCGGTATCCTCGAGCTGTAAGCTGGGGCGCTGCAGAACCGCAGTCACCAGCAGCCAGACGAGTCAGTGGCGTTGTGTCCTTTATACAAGTATAAAACTTTTATACTGCATATAGACTGTGCAGCTGTGACTATCAGCACAAGTGATTCAGGGCGGCCGGAGCAGATCGCCCAAGTTGCATGGGCCACATTTCCCAGCATACGAGTACCTAACTGCTAGAATATGCTTATGAGATGCAGTGCCTCTGGCACAACCCACGTACGGTATAGACCGTACACCGTACACCATACATCCGTATATCAAAGGTGACTTGTCGTCGTACTCGAACTTGTCTGTACACTACGGCAGTGCGTTGGGGATAGGTCGTACCCGTCTTTTTTTCTTTTTTCGTATTGTATCCATATAGATCATAGCTCGTACAGCTCTGTAGCAAGCTGAAAAAGTCTTGCGACGGCTGTGCTAGCATATAGCTTTTAACATTCTCGGCCTCGTATCACCTACTTGATTTACTGCACTTTCACTTCCACTCATCGACGTCGGCGGTCGACGAAGACATCTACGTGCGAGCTCGTCATTTGCCTCGACGCAGCCGCCTGAGGACGTCACTACAACTCTTAAACGGATGATCTAGCGTTATCAACGTTTCGTTACTGGCGTTTCATCATCTCTCCAACGCGAATATTAGCGAGCCGATCCTCGTTCTCCTCGCCAAGCCTGGCGCGCAGCACGTAATTAGAGCACAGCGAGAGACTCAGGAGGAAAAAACGTACGTCGTTTGCCTTGACTGTGATTCCGTCCCACGCTAGTCCAGTAGTGCATCTCCCCGACCGCCGGCCAGCACCGATGGACTATTTCGTTATGCTTTTTTCAATCATCCTTTCCCATCCGAAACTGAAAGTTCTCACGAGTTTTTTCATTGTCGAAGAAGCACAAAAATGTCGATGATCGTTCGCTGACCCGTTGACCGTCCCACGCTCTTATCCTTCGCAGCGAAGCGCAGTCGCAGTCCGAGATTCATTCGCATCTCGGCCGTTTTTGTTCATTCGGAGGCAAAGCGGTCGTCGAATATCCCCGACCTGCAAACCATCGCCCCAGCTTACGACTACGCTGTCCTCCCCACACTTTTCCCACTCCATTTACGAGTCGACTGTTCCGCGTTTCGGCCCGTGGGTTGTTTAGAGGCTCGGACCGTTTCACGAATATTACGTGGACCACGTCGACGGACAGTAGCCTATTTCGAGTACTGTTTGGCGGAAGATATCGCTGTGGATAATTACGAGGTTGATCTTCGATATCGTTTGACAATCGCTCGTCTTTCGTTTCCTCATCTTCTCGACATCAGTATCTTCGATCGTGCACGTCATTAGTCTCGCATGAAGCTGTCACATGCGTTCCGCAAACATCAAAATTCGTTCTTGATCATCAACCAAAAAGCACGACACATAACGAAAGACCAAGTGGAGAACGAGAAGGAGCCAAGACATCAATCACCTAATCAATTGACTCATCCGCCCTTTCCCCCACTCGTCCCCCGCTCACACCACCTATTCAAAAGGACGATACAGTGCGACATCCCGATCAACCGCTACGCCTCGTCACGATTCAAACGCTAGACAAAAGGAAACAGTGCGGTTCATCAGTGGATTGAATCAAAGGGTGTAATAGTCGCAAAGGTGCACTGGGCAGAACGCGCACAGATAGGTGGTCACGAGGTGAGCACTGTCCCATCTCATCCGGTTCACGACGTGTTTCCCTCTTTGTTTGATTTCTGCCCCTGTCCATGGTCCACCGTTTCGCCGCGTAGACGTCGAATCGTATCACACGACTTGTGGCGGCGTGCGCGACGGGATTGGCTTCGATAGTTGAGCCTCCTCCATGCCCCTGTAACACCCGACCTGATAAAGCCTTCTCTTCTCCCCAAAATCACATCACACTTTGAAGTTATCTGTCGAATCCCTATACCCGTGCCCATCCCACTTGTTTCTATCATTCCATACTTTTGTTCGTTCCCCATCAACTCGGGTGCTGGGCATACCGACAACCGACTCATTTGTTCTTGTGCCTCTGTTCGTCATTGTCGAGCTGGTTGTACTCCTTTATCCTCTTGTCATTCCACTCGCGACTCACTCAATTGCTCATCACTCTTCCCGCTCGGATTTCACCTCTTGTTGTGTTCACTGTACCAAGTGCACAGACCAGATCCCGCGTGGCACGACAACGACAGCATTCTTTCTTCGCTCTCTTCCTTTCACTCCGCATCTTACGAACGCCCCGGCGTATCAGACGATTCGCTCATCGCAGTCTTCGATAGCAGTCACCCTATCTCGGCTCACCTGTCTGGCTTGCCCTTGTCGTGCGTGACTCTGCGTGAGTATCGTTCATCACATTGGCCTTTTCCCTCCGCGTGCGTCTCGCCTTTTGTGTCTCTTGCCTCTCAGTCATCCGATCACGAGCATATCAGGCGACTGTATGATATGCGGTGGACGGGAGTGGTATTTGCATGAGCGGTGCGGTTGTTTCACAAGACGCGGTGGTCTGTGCGCTGTTTGTGTTGTGATTGTGTGTTTTGTTGTCCCATCACATCACTGCGGATACGTCACTCGCCACTGCTGGTATCCTTTGTCGCGTTGCATCAAACAAAGGGACATAGCTGACTCTTTCTGTTAACTTTTCCTCTTCCTTCTCTCTCGCTCTCCTTTCGACCACCTGGGTCTCCTCGCATTCCGGCTCGAATTCTATCAACAAAACTGTATAATATATCGTAACGATTCAACGACATCGACGACATTTTGACGACCTGCTGTACTAAACGTTCAACTATCTTCTTTTAACTCGTTCAAACAGCCAATACAGCGCACTCTCACAGCGGTGATTGCTGGATACTTCTAGTGACTTGGTGAGTGGATGTGACCCATTGGTCAAAGGCTGCCCTTTTCGTATCGACACCCGCGAGTCTTGCCTTCTTGCAAATTTTCAGTGGATAGCGAATGCTGTACGATCACTGGTTCTCATCCGATCACCTGTCTCCGCTTCGCTGTCGCTTTGTTTCTCACTCGTCCTCTTGCCTACTCTCAGATCTCCTTTCTTCAACCCAGTCTAACACTGATAGGACCGGAACGCGCGAACTTGCCGCAAAATGTCCTTTTCTGTTACTCCGTCGAAGGACTCCTCTATCCTGGCACCTGCCAATGGAGGCTCTGACCCTTCTCCCTCACTGCACTTGGTGTGCATTCGTTCGTTGTTCGTCGTTTCTTCTCCCATCATTGTCATGCGCATGACTGAAAAGAGCGGATCAAAAAACCCCAACAAACATTTTAAACTTCTCTTCAATCCCGTCTTACGTCATCGCTTTTTTGTTTTCTGTTGTCCCAAAAAACTGTCATTTGTTTGTCGTCCCTCTCTGTTTTCTTCTATGCCTCCTCTTTGACATCACCTTCTGATTGGCATTGCCTCAAGGGCGCCAATAGTCTTTCGTCGCCATGTGCTGACAACAATCGCCTTGCTCGTTACAGCGCATCATGCCGTACGCCGAACCCTCAACACCCTCCCCTCTCCAATCTCCCGCAAAAGAGCGCGCCGTGAAAGGCCACCTTACTCCCCCAACACACATAGAGGACATCTATGCGGGATCGACCTCGCCTTTCGTTTCCGGACCTATGCCAGGTATACCTCGCCGATCATCTTCCAACCATTCTTCGACAACAAACACACCTCGAAAGGCAATGTCACCTAATCTCTCGAGGCACAGCAGTTCGACCCACGTGCACTCTGCGTCAGCACACGTTTTTTCTGTATCGCGACCGATGGAAGGCCTTCCTCGACGCTCGCCGAGTTCAGGGCCGTCTGGATCTTTGGGGGTTTCGGGACTGCCTCCGGCTGAGAGCAGTTCCCTGGGTCTTAAGCTGCATGCCAGCCCTGTGAAGGGACCCCTCATCCATCGCGTAGTGAAAGACTCAATATCCTCCACATCGACGGTCGAAAGCTCGCTTCCATCAACACCTGGAGATGATCATTCGATGGAATTGCATGGGACGTCTCAACCGACAATCCCATTCCCTTCTTTTGATCCCGACTTCAAGCCTCCGAAGCGAGCATCACCGCCTCGGAACATGCTGTCCCCAACCTCCTCCAGACCTTCACTGCTTGGTAATAGAAGAGGTTCCGCTGGGCATGTTCGCGGAGGTCAGACTGGCTCTTTGCAAATTCCCTTCCCTACATCCGCATCGACATCTCACCTTCCGGTGACACAGTCAGCTCCAGAAGCATCACCATCACTTCTGCGACCTACCTCAAGTATGATTCGCAAGAAATCAGGAGAGGTCGTGAAGCCATCATTGAAACAAAGGTCAATGTCGACCCCCGACTTGACACGTCAACTCACAAACGAGTCTTGCGATGATGAGCCATCAAGCCCACGAGCATTCGGCGAGGAGCGTTCGAAGAGCGTCCGTTTTGCCGATACAAGTGAAGGCGATGCCAAGGCTCTCGAAAATGTTGTTCTCTTCCTGCGCGAGCAAAAGGTTACAGCCATAGGCAAGGCTGTCGACCCTGACAGAGCGCATCTCACGGAGACTGAGACAGAGGCCGAGGACACCGATGCTTCGGACTTTGTGCAGTTCAGAACCAGAAAAAACGCTGCTGCGCGGGCGGCGGATGAGTTGGGTCAAATTCAGTTGGAAGGCGGCAGCAGAGTGCCTCGATTGAGGACTGACTTTTCGCCTGAAGCTCGAGGCAGTCTTGCGGGCGAGCACGTCATTCTGGAGAGAGTGGAGTTACAGAACACCAAAGCCCTTTCTCTGCGAGGCTCGGCAATCGTCAGAAACGTTGCTTTCCAAAAATGGGTTTCTGTTCGATTCACATTGGACCACTGGCAGTGAGTGTTCCGCCATAACATTCCAATATCGTGCTGAACCATTGCATAGAACCGTTTCCGAAATCGCTGCCACACACGTCTGTCATATCCCAGCTAGTACCACTGGTGATGAGGGTTGGGACAGATTCAGCTTCACTGTCAAACTCGACGATTACAAAAGGAAGATAGAAGAGCGCCAGCTCTTGCTTTGCGTCCAGTTCCGCGTCGACGGGAATGACTGGTGGGATTCCAACAACGGCATGAACTACAACTTTACGTTCAAGAAAACAGCTCCGCGTCGCTCGTCGCGAGCTTCGGGTCCTGCCTCGCTTGGGAGCACTTATGGACAAATTGGTCTTTCAGAAGACGATACGTCTGCTCCAATTGCCGGTCTCAAGCGCAACATTGGTTCGTCGGCATCGACCCAAATCAGCAAGGCGTTTGGTGTGTCAGAAATGGCTCGCCCAGGCGCTGGACCGAAGAACTGGATGTTCCCCAAGCTTGTCAATCGCATGAATGACAGCCCTATATCTCGACCTGATTCGCCTGCACTATCACCGCCACCAGTCGCATTCAAAGCACCCGCACCCCCCAACACCCACGCGCATCTTTCGTTGTCCAGATATTGTGCTCCTTCACCACCCCAGTCACCTTCGAAAGAGCCGGTATCTGTGGTACCGACTCCTCTCGTTCTCTTGCCTACCAATGACATGCCGGAAAGTCCGGAACATGAGCGTATCATGAATGTTATGGGCGGACAATACGCTACGCTATCACCGCCCGTGGATCAGTCTCATGAAAGGAGGAGTAGTTGGAACGGCAACAAATCCGAAGAATGGGATTCATTCGCTACCGCGATGGAGAAAAGTGGGGAATATTGTCAAGACGTCATCATTGAGGGCGAAATGACCCCCGTCGCAAATGGATCGAGGTCACCAGAGGTGGGCGTAGACCATGACGATCTGACATCGCTCGAGCACAAGCCCTTGAGTATGAAGCGCTCGACGGGCGATTTGCGCAAGTTGATGCAGGAGGCAGAAGACAATGACAATGGTCTAATGACACCTCCGTCATCCAACATCTCATCTCCTCCGACACCCGTGCACGCAGGTCTGCCCTCAGTGCCCATGTCTCCATCTCCTTCGGCCTCAACCGGCGAGTCGTCTCCAGTTGACACCATCAGCGTGGAGTCAACGCCAGATCTATCCAGTTTGGCGATCGACATTGACCCAGCTGCTCGAGACCACAGCGGTAATGGGAATAACCAGAAAATGCTGAGCAACAGCTACCAGGAATTTGTAGGTTGCGACTGTTGGGTAAACCTATTTCTTACTGACGACTTATCTCCCAGCTTGACAAGTTCTGTTTCTTCCAATCGCCTAGGATGACGCCCAACGAACTAGAGCCGTCTTACAGCCGCCCGAACTATATTCCTATCTCTGGCACTAATTCCCCTGGTGGCTTCCCTTTCTTCGCCAGCCAAAGCTCTGCTTCGCCTCGGAACACACCTACCCCGACAAGGCAGTATGATTCGTCGCAAGATGCTTTCGGGTTCTCGGCTATAACTGCGGCGCACTCGACTCCCAAAGCAAACAGGGGTACCGCTTCTCAGGCAAACAGTCAAGCGAATGTGCCTGGCTCGTCAAATGGTCATCGTAGCTGGACTCAGCAGCTGAATAGCATCAGCGGTACTTCGTCACCTTCGCTCGCTGCTGCGAAGTAACATGGGACGCCCAAGACATGCCTTGGTCACTCACTTTACTGTCAGTCTGACTGGCATGCTGTATCACTGCCCCTCACGATTCGCGATCTTCTGTCACTTGTCTCGTTCTGGGGAGAAGTATCTCATCTGTTTTGTGTCTCTTCTTTCACTTGCATGGTCTCTCTGTCTTTGCACCAATATCCAGAATCTTGTTCACTCATTGTCGCACGTGTTTAAATATTATAGATGTCTCGTCACTGTCTCTTGACTCGTTTTTATTGTTATCTCCCTCACTCGTATACCTGTTTGTGTTCATAGACATCTCTCATATCGCTTCATCAGCATACTTGTACTTCATACTCTACATTGTATACATATCCTCTGGTAGCTCTAGCACTATTGATGTATATGAAAGTAAAGCCGAGTTCGCCTCTAGCACCGTGAAAAGCAATTAAGCGTATGGAAGTAGAGACGCGATTGATCTTTTTAACCGAAATGTTGGATTGGAAGGGTATCTCGAGTAGCCGATCACGACTGAAATTATGACGATATTATGTGAGATCGCTTCTGGCGATCACATTCTGTTGTTACTTGACTTGTTACTTGACTTGTCACTAAGCGACTTGGGAAGGCGGCTGTAGGTCGCAGGTATCGAGCTTGACTGAGAGGATGTGAGTGAGCGATGGGAGGGGAAAGGCATGGTATTTACATCCGACCTTTGACCAGTTCTCTCCACTTGTATCGCCAATTTTGCTGTACCTCTACTTCTACTGAATCTTGCGATCGCGCACTATCGATAAGTCCCGTAATCATGTGGCCTCTCTCCTCTATCTCGTCGTCTCCGTCGTCGTCCTCGGCGATTGACCACTACTCGCCTCATCTCGGCGTAACGTTCGAAGGGTTCTACAACAAATTCCGGTTACCTTCCGGCGCATCACTCGCCCTCATAATTTCCGCCGTACCTGCCGCTGCTCGCGCCGCTCTTTCAAGCCGAGATGAATATGAGAAGCCCAGCGATCGGAAAGCGTTCATGATCTCTTTCACGTATGTCTCAGCTAGCTCAGAGCAGTACTGGCAACGCGAGTACTTTCCGGAGAAATTCGATATCGAACTTTTAGGTCAGGTCAACTCTGATTCCGTCAACAAAGGACAAGATGGAGGTGAACCGTCGTACGGCTTTAGTATCAGATGGGATACGGGCGACTTCGTCTGGACATCAGCGTCGCCAGATGGCTCGAAAAGGGATAGTGTCAGGTGGACGTTGGATACGGACGAAGTCACCTTTTCAGCGAGCACTCGTACGAATCCCAGCGAAGATGCGAAACCACTAGACCGAGTGTCCTGGCGACCTGATGAGTCAGACTCGACGCCCGCGGGATTTATGGCTCACTTGCCTCTACCTATACAATGGCACGTCCATTCCGTCGACTCGTTATCGTCATTCGAGCTATCCATCCACCCCACATCAGACTCGCAAACGTCTTTCAGTGATCCGACACATATTGATATCGTGCCTGCAAACGATAAGCGGGGAACAGCGCATGTGCACATCGAGAAGAATTGGGCGCACTCTTTCCCCAATGCTTATATATGGCTTCAAGCGCGGAATCACGATACTCAGACCGGCCTGTCTTTAGCTGGAGGAACAGCTATTCCGGGCGTACAAGCGTATTTAATAGGATATCAAGGACGTGCAGTACCTTTTCTAAGTTTCAGACCGCCCACATCAGCTTCTATCCTTGGTCTATCTCTTGGATTATCTAGCACCATCTCGTACGCGACAAGAAGAGTATTGCTCGATATACGAGGATGGTTCAAGCGAATAACCATCGAAGCCACTTGTCCAAAAGATAGAGAAACATTCTTCAATTTCGCTGCTCCATTAGCTCAAGGCCATAAACCGAATTACTGTACTCAGTCTTTCGCTGCAACAGTCAAAGTAGTAGTGTATCAGAAGAAATGGTGGGCCCTCTGGATGGCGTTTTGGCCTTTGTCGACATTGGGATTGGGGTGGATAAAGCTCGAAGAAGAGGTCTTCGAGAGAGGTTCGTTGGAGTTTGGCGGCTCTTTCTTCACGGATTCTCATGAGGACTAGCATAGAGCTGCAGTAGAGCATAGGTATCGCATATGGCGATACGGTCGATCTTGCATTCTATATACAGAAGACATCGCTGGCATCTCTCAAACATCATGCATCATTCAAGATTGTCACCTAATGCTCTACCTAACAATCACGCGGAAGAGTCTGTGGCTTCAGTATCAGTATCAGCAACACCGACGGTACCATCGTTGCTTGTGTCCGAGTAGTCAGAAGTCGTGAAGCCAGCATCTATATCATTGGCATGTGTGAACAGTTCCTGGATCGCACTGGGATCGTGCGGAAATTTTTCTTTGTGCCATTCGGTATGTGCGATCCAGTAGTCCTGGAACTTGGGTCTGAGCAACACATGCTGGTGGTACATTGAGGCAGAGGGATTGTTCATCAGACTCTCGTCAATGGATTCCCGCATATCCTCGTGCGCAGTCATGTTGAACCAGGCGCAAGTCTCATTATTGATCGATATGCGGGCGGTATCCAACTCCGGTTTGACAATAGCTGTGTAATCACCATTCAGCTCAAAATAGATGGCTGTCAAGGCAGCGGGCAACAGGACGTAGGCTGCTTGACAGTCAATCAATGTTAGAGACCATCAGAATGGCCGGTGAAAAGGCAACTCCACGGGAAGTTCTAACTCTGTGCTTGTGTCATGCATGACAAGGGACAATAGGGAATTTGGAGAGGACACAGGACAATGTACTCACGGAGTATAGCCTCCAAGTTATGCCGAATGGATTCTGTCGCGTCATTCTCGGGGAACCAACCTGGTTTGTACCAAAACGTATCATCATCGTCAAAAGGGTTGCAGCGGTCCCGTCTGGCGTCCTTTGTGTGTTGAGACAGACATTGGATCAAGTACAGCCGTGAGGTCATATTTTGGCTGAACAAGGTCCCACAGCGGGATTGGTCTTGCAGCAGAGATTCACGAACCCCCTGCTTCGCTTCACCCAAAGACTTTGCGTTGAACCATGAGGCGTCCCCAGTATCGACTGCCTGTCGCAAAGGGGAAATCATCTCCCGGATTTCTACTGCAGTATACTCTGCCGTGAGTGTGTAGGTGGATTGGGCAATGAATAAGTCAGCGTCAAACAACACAGTATGAATGAACCCTCCCACCAGCTCAATGTTGCGGCAGGAGAGGGGAGAAGGGATGACAAGACTAGCACGTGTATTGTCCGCAGCTTTTCTTGACACAGGCCATCAATGGCTTGAAGAGCTTGATGAAAACTCACCAGTGCAGGCTTCGAGCGCTTCAATGCCTTCTTCCTCTGTCATATCATTGCTGAATCTGTGTACCGTGGACATCATGGCGAGCGCTGATGGATATCGAATCAGTGGCAAATAGAACGAAAATTATAGATCAAGAGGGATTACCATGTGTTCGAATCGCAAGCTGTCTTTATATTTTGTGAGTAGAGGGCAAGCAGAAGCTCTAACAGCTTGACCTCCTTTCTCCAATACATAGTCATGTAATAAAGCATCTATGCGACACTTTGTGATGAAAGGCGTGACCATGATGAGGTCATTGTTGATCGAGACTAATCTGAGGCTCGATCATTTGTTCTCGTAGAGTTGGGGAGCACTCCCTTCACGACTTTTGATGTCGAGAAGTGATGAGCCAGCTCAGCGTGCAGTTTCATCGATAGAATCTGCACCTAACATTCAGTATACAATTGCATTGATGTTCGTCAACACCATCTCGTGTTGTGAAGGGTGCACAAAGCATCACACAAGTTCACTCGACACGGCGAGACGATGTGTATCGGCAGTACAGTGATCAAGCAATAGAGGTGCAGCAAGGATACAGATGAACACACAGGAACGCGCATAGAATATGTCGCTCCCACCTCTCTATCATCCTGCTTCATTTCAAGTTTGTCGCCTAATGTTCTGATGCCTGCGTGGAAGAGCCTGTAGCTGCAGTATCAGCAGCAGCGGATCCATCGTCGCTCGCGCCCCGATAATTAAATGTGGCAAAGCCTGCATCCGCACGTGTTGCAGCTGCAGACGTGCTCTGGCTCGCGCTAGAGTCACCCGGAAACTTGCGCTTGTAAATCTCGGTATGTTTGATAAGGTAGTCGTGGAATTGGGGCCTGAGATACGCATACCTATGATACAATGAAGCAGAGGGATCCCTCATTTCATATCGGTCGATGCAATTCCGCATATCCTGGTCCGAAGTCATGTGAAACCAAGGGCAAGTCCCTCTATTAATAGGTACGCGGGCCGAATCCAATTCGTCCTTGACTGACCAGCCGTGTTTGCCTGTGCAGTGCAGATACCGTTTAGCCTCAAACGAAAGACTATCGAGGGAGCGCGCCATAGCATGAGGCTGCTCTACGTCAAAATAGTAGTGTGAGGCAATCAGGAAGGGTGGTTGAATGGAGATTGTACTGGACGGCTGACTCTGTGCTCGAGTCCCACACGGCAAGGGAAAGCTCGGAAACTGGAAATAAGAACATGCACTCACTGAGCGCAGATTCCAACCTCTCCTTAATTGCTCGCGTCACTTCGCTCTCGGGTAGATATCCCGGCCTGAAACAATCCCTGTAATCTTCGTGGAAAGGGTCGTCGCGAGCCCGTCTAGCGTCCAGCGTGCGTTGTAATAGCGTTTGAGTCAGATACTCCTGTGAGGTCTCATTTCCGCGGTACAAGTTTCCACAGCGTGATTGGTGTTGTTGCAAAGTACTACCAATCCGTTGCAACACTCCGTTCAGATATGTTGCGTGGAACCATGGGGCTGTCCCATTATCGACTATCCGTTCCAAGGGAGCGATGATCTCATGTAGCTCCTCGGCAGAATACCCTGGCGTGAATGGACAGGTGCATTGGTTCAAACGTCAGCAAGTGCCGAACCAGATCATACCAGCTAATCCCTCCACGAGATTAGCCCAGGGAGAGCATGAAGCACGACTGGACCTCGCCCCTACGGGCTCTCAGATGGCTTCGCGTACTCTTGTGCTGACTCACCAATGGCGACTCAAGCGCCTCGATGCAATTTGTCATTGTCATTGCGTATGTGGGGATACTACAGTAGACATAATGACAAGCTTTGACGTTGTGTGTGGGGAATTTAGTGAGTGACTGATTGAGTGGTGTATTAGTGGCAAATAGCACCCCAAGTAGTGGATGAAGTAGTGGATGAAGAGTAGATGGACAAGGACCACCGCGAGTCGGAGCGTCAAGCTATCCTTTATAAATTAGGCAATAGCACAAACTCGAGCTCCAATAGCTTGACCTCCTTTCTCCAAAAGTCAAGTGATCAGCGAAGTCATGTGACTCTTGTAGGATGAAAGGTGTGAAAGTGACGAGGGTCAATGACGAGCAAGACCCAACAGATTTAGGATAGTCTGTTATTATTGAGCTGAGGCGCTGAGGATCACTCCCTTCACGCCTTTTACGCCTTCTGAAGTCGAGAAGCAGTCGTCTACCTCGGCGTGCAGTCCTTCGTGCTATGGAGCGATCCATTCAAGTCATGCAAAGTCAAGAGGTCATGCAGAGTCAAGATACAACTAGTAATCGTCATCGGCGCCTTCGCTCGACTCGTCACCTGGGTCTTAATCGAAGGTCAGAAAATCTCGAATTGCAAAATGGCTTCGAAGTAAGCATTATCACTTACCAGGCGCGACCTCGGTACTCATAGTCATACCAAGACCTGCACTGGCGCCAGTCAAACCGGGCAGAGTCTTGGCTCCTGTCATGCCCCGGTTCTGGCCACCTGAGCTAGCTATGGATACGACCGATATGTCGGGTGACGAAGCTGGTGAAGATGGGGCGGGGCGGGTCGGTGGTCTGCTTAGCTTTGACGGCGGCAAGGTCTGTCGTTGGAATTGGGCTGTTGGCGTGGCTGCGAGAGCGGTAAGGACAGTGTTAGTAGTGCTCACGTATCAAAAGTCGTATCATGGGTGGGAGGCAGAGAGAGATAGTGTGATAACTTACCTGAGCCTGAAGCTGAACCGAGTTTGGTCTTCTTTCCTAATGGAACCTTGCCAGGTGACGGGCCCCGTTTGCCATTGCCATTGAGGACTTCTGCCCAGTACGAAATGGATTATCAGCTTTTCGTCCCTCGACATCTGAAGTCGCACCTAACACTAAACCAGGCCATATGGCCATGATAGGATTTTCAATTGAAGACTCAGACTCACTCTTCTTCTTACTGCCCGTGACGCTCTCGCCGTCCGACCAGTAATCTCCGTTGTCACTGCCTTGCCCTGCGTTCGAGCCAGAGTTGACATATGGCGACGGACTTGATCGATCATTATTGTTCATTCTGGCTTTAGCGGCTGCTGATCGAGCTGCGCCGCGGCGTGTGGATCCGTTCAGGCCTAGGCAGGAAGCGAGGTGCGGAGCATAGCGATTTGATACGGTCTGAGTGTGAGGGATCAGCAGTTAGGAGCGTTCTCCACCGCAATCGGAGGGGAAAGCACCAGTGAACTACTCCTCAGTCGGGGAGAAGTGAAGGAGAGATGTGAGAGCAAAGGCGATAAACACTCACGGATCGACCACAGACTAAACAATCGAAGTAGACATTCCCATTATCGACCTTTCCGCTCCCACTGCCTATCCCAGTCGCTCCTCCCGTACCCTTTTCGGGTCCTACGACATACCCATTAGATCTGCCGCCGTTACCGTCTGCGAACGATGGTTGAGGAGATATAGGACGCGATGGTGCCGTGGACGACGAACCGATAGATCCGATACCTGAACCAGCAGGGTGGAGTGAGGATGACGAGGCAAGAGGTTGTAGAGGGAGATGTGTGCGGCATCTAGCAGAGTTCGGTTCAGGTCAGCTTTGTCTCCCCTTTTGCAGTCAGGTACGAGTAAACACGATTGAGATGGGGCATGATGAATGAGGAAAGAGAGCAGCCACTCACCTAGTTCCGCATGTGCCGCAAACGGCTCGACCACGCTTGATCTCCCTATGAGCTGACATGACGGTCGTCAAGACGAGATCCGATATCATCTCATCCAGCACCGCATTGGCCTGTGAGCGTAGGACGTTGGGTGCGGATCGATGTTTCGGATAGCAGGTAGTGTGTGGTGTGCAGTGCGCATGCACAGACGTAGTATTGTTTGATCAGCGCACAGAGGAAATGGAAGGCACGGAATAGGTGGACAATGTCAGCGAATTATCCTTGCGGCAACATGGACAAGTAGATAGGGAATGGAACAGACTGAACATAGATCACTCACAGCATCTCGTAGTTCGCTGGCCATCTTATCAAGACCCTCGAGCCTCGGACTGGGCGACCTCAATGCTCGAACAAGGGTGTACAGCTGAAAGTTGATAGATGATGGTGATATGTCCAACGGTATTTCGGCCAAGTCAAGATCCAAACTCGAGAACTCGATATCGCTTCGTATTCGGCGCAACGCAGTCGCTCAGCACAGTGCCATCCCACGTTGGTCGAGTCGGATCAGAGAATGATAGATGCTCAAGGACAGAGTACTAGTGATGTCTAGCTTTACAACAATCAATACTACTTTATTAGAACTGTCGAAAATGAATTGTCGGATTAGCGCAGTCAATGATGAATGTCGGATCGCAATTTGCCGGTAAATTCGCTATCAGCATCACTAATCACTCCTCTTGGGTATATTCAGTGCGCTCTCTGTCTACATCGTTCCTCGGTACTCCATCCTCGTCTTCAAGCAGCGCATGCACCCCGCTCCATCTCTATCAGTCCGGAACGACGGGATGCACGAAGCTGAATCACTCAATTCGCATGGCATATCTCGAACAAAGTACTTGGGCTGCCAGACTGAATATACAGGTACTACTAAGATAACAGCGATTCTTCCACAGCACGCCTCCCAAACCGTTGCTATCGCGGTGAGATCCACTCAATTCATACCGCGGCTTATTACCACACCGCTCCATCCTCCAACTTGGCCCTCAACGTGCGAATCAGACATACAGCGCCAAGGTATATGGGTTGACAGATAACCAGTTGCCTTCGGTTATCCACTTGAGCTCCTGGAAAACGATTTCATGATCAGCTCAAGAACGACCATTGTATCCCAATCGCCCTCGACTAATGACTAGCAACCTAACTCACTATCAAGAAATCGATAGGCATATCCACCAGATGCCCGCGAACTTTCGTAAGCTCCTCTTTGACTTGTTGCAAAGTGAGCGTCTTGTCTGCCACATGGCCGGTCTAAAATAGCGATCGACGTCAGCCGATATCAAGTAATTTCCTTGAGCTTGGTTAACTTACGGAAATGCCCGAGTTCGGTGCCAGGTAATTCTTGTAGTCTGTCCAGTTCTTGATCGAATCATTAGGTACCTGTCAGGAACAGCAAGTTTAGCATTGCCTGATACGAGCAACGATGGCCATTCTGTGTTCGATGTTCAACACAAACTTACCGGTCTGAAAACCTTTTCGAAGGCAGCCCTGTTGCCGCGTCCAGTACCAATCCAGAGGTCCTGGAACTGATCCGACAACAGATCCTCAACAGCGCGATCAGACTCGGATCCCCAATCGTAGTCATAGGGAACAGGCGCTGGACGCATCGCCGAATCCGGTTCTTCGCCTGGTTTGATATTGGGACTGGGAGGGAGAAGACCGAGGTGCTCTAGAAGGGCATCAGTACAAAGAAATCTGGCCGAATCCAGGTGCGAGGTACTCACCTCGCATAAGGGTTCGACGCCACATGGTCGCTAGTCTACCAGCCATATACTTCTTGCCGTCCATCATACTCTCGACAAGATCCTGGTCCTCTGATGCATGCGAAGTCAGTAAACAACCTTCTGGCCGATGACATCCTTGGCTCACCGATCAGCACTGCGATCTCTGAGTCGTGGTCTCCGACCTGACTCCTATCGTTCAGATTGGCACTTCCGCAAATAACACGGCGATCATCAACGATCATAAGTTTACTGTGAATGTAGCACAACTGAGCGTATCGAGGATATGTCAGCATCGATCGCCTGTACGAACCGACTACCCGGCAATATGACCTACTTCAGAAACATAACATGATAACTCCTCCTCGTCAGTGCCATCCCACTGCTCGTCGAACAGGGACGTCTTATCTTGCATCGCGTGTTGGCCGACTGAAAAGTGGTAAGTATTGATATTTCAATCTTCCAGCAAGGGTATTCCGAGAACGTACCGTTATCCGAACTACAAACGATGATAGTCAGTTGTTGATACTCCTTGAATCGACTGATTAGAGCTCACACATGTTTGTCATCGTTCGCCGATGCTGCTTGGAACATCTTGATCATCCCTTCGGCTTGCTGCACAGTTCGTGGCAGCTTAATAGCCTTTTCGACTGTGTCTTTCTTTCCGATCTGGTCCACGGAAGTGCTTTGATCGTGCGCTTTCTCGATATTGACGACCTCATCCTTACGTCCTTTGACGTCGTCCGAGCCTATGTATATACGGGCGAGCGCGACTTGAGCTTCGTGGAAAGACACTCCAGACTGCGACATAATTTGTCAGCGCTCAAGCAAGGACATGCAAGAAAGTCCAACCTGCCTTCTCTTCCATGCGCTTGATGGCACCCCATGGACTGTTGATGCGGTCATAGCTTCGCAGATTCCAGAACTGAGACCAGGTCAGTCAAGATCACCCGACCAGGCCGCAGTCAATACTGACCGAGATATAGTCCATACTGCTCGATAGTATCAGCTTTAGAGATCCTTGTTGCCATCACAAGTGACTTACGGTTCGAAGCCAGCCTCTCTGACCGTTTCGAAGATCGAGTCTCCGCCACGGTTAATGCTTCGGTACTGCACAAGAGTCAGATGAATTCTTTGCAGAGTAGATACACTCACCTGCGCCTCCATGATGGCTTTCAGGCCTGACTGGCTTTGGATATCTCCGGGCTGATGTCATGTCAGCTGTATATATAGACTTCCATGTCCGATCAGCTCACGAAAGCACTACACACGCAGAGTGAGATTAGCCCTTTCCTTCGTGCAAAAGTGCGAGAATGAAACTCACGGCACAGCCGGTATGATAACGATAATCTTGAACTTTCTGCCCTCCTGAGCAGCTGAGATGATCCGCTGTGCCAATGCGAGGCCTACAGATACTCAAAGTGAGTTATGTGTCGTTCTGAAGGTAAAGCAGTAGACCAACCAATGAGATTCTCTACTGGGCCCGGTTTACAAGCGGTAATGCTATTTCGCGAATTAGTCGATCTCAGCAGATATGGGGGTAAGGCTCACACTAAATCGAACAGAACGTCAGCTTTCGAACACTGCCTGGCGTGACAGGTCACTCACAAAATTGGTTCTCAATATAGATACAGTGATTCGACTCTCGAATCAAGCCGATGTATGCCTCTGCACCACGGTCTTAGCTAAAGTGCCACGCGTTTAGATTTAGCGTCCTTTGACTCACGCTGGATGCTGTCTTCTTTGAGAATACCATGACTCCAGTCTGCGGATGATCTCAGAACCTGACAAAGTCATGTGAGTTGTTGGCGTTCGTAACTTGCAAGTAGGCATTGACGTACTTGAATCCGACAGGTGCCCGTAGGAACAGCTTCCGATGCTCTTGGCGCTTCTGACGGTGGGAAGTGGTACGGATGGAAGAATTGGCGACCTCTCTGTGAAGGCCCTATGATCAATTCCTGATACCTATCCTCCAGGAGTAATGATACTCACGTCCTTCCATTCGGAAAGATGGGGATGATGAGCTCTGAAATCGACATCTTTAAACTTCTTTTCCTCATCTTCGCGAGATTTCACGTCGTCCCAGGCTAAATGGCAGTTAGACCTGAGTGAGCTCTTATTGGGTGTCAGCAACCAGAAGGGAGCTCACGAAAGGGCAGTGCAAGCCATTCCATGCGATGATCGTGCTTATATCTGGTGCAGCCATAAAATCAGTATGTTATGCTCCTGTGTTATAAAACGCAAACTGACTTGACGTTTTTGACCTGATCAAAGACTGCGTAAGCTTGATGAGACACAATCTATGTTGGAATGTTATCTCACAAAATTCCATCGTTCGCAGAAATGCTGAATGAGGTCCACCACAGAGGGGCCCATAAAAGTCAGAGAGGTGTCGTGCCAAGCTGCGTCAATAACATTCGTCAGCTGAAGGTCACACATCACAAACCGATCAGCTAACGCATTCGTGGTGTATCCTGGATAGCAAGCGCATTCGACGTATACTTGTCGACGGTCTATATCGTGGCAATCAGTTACGCTTCCAGCTGTTTGAACGAATCTACCGTGGCAGCTGTCATCCCACCTGGAAATCCATGATTCTTGAATTGTTGTAATCTTGACCTGGGAACAAGCTCTTATAGAATTCGGTCGGATGGACATCTGATAGAGGGTGATCACGATTATCCCATCGTCCGAAACATGCGTCGAGACCGCCCATCGCTGCGATCTTGTTGTCCACTACACACAGCTTCTCATGGTGCGAGAAATAGTATACCAGCTCGCCTGTTCGATTTCCCGGATCAGCTTGATATACTATATGCGACAGCGTAAGGTCGCTTACCTCCACTGTGGTCTGGATGACGCATGACTGCAATATTGTCATGCAGGTCTTCGAGAGCATGCTACAGTTTGGTCAGCTCAGTCATCACCAACAGTGTCACGCTAGCTGACCTTGGTGTGCTTGGACGACAAGCTCATCGATATGTCGACCTGCCATAGCGAGTTAGCCCGTTCTCTACGTAGCGATAGTCGAGCGTCTTACCTCCTTGTACACCATTATGTAGATGCGGACGCCTTCTTGTGCTTTGCGCTGTAATAGACGGTCGAGTCGCCATTCAGGGAACAAGGCTGCTGGTCGGCGGAGCTGTCATACATCATCGTGAGTTGACGGCGCGCATTGATGGGTCGTATTAGCTCACCTGAAGTTCGGGTGATAGCCACCAGTCAAGAATCATGATACTCTAAAGGTGTTTATCAGCTATAGTCAAATTATGTGTTTACACCACATGAAATCACCTCTTTGGCCCCATCTATGATCTCCGACAAAGCCCAGAAGTAGTCTGCAGTGAAGGGCAGGTCAATATCAGATAGGCAAACGATAGGAATCAGCAGTCACACGACTAACCATGCCCGTCCACCGCGAACTTGACGACATTACCGTCCCTCTCCCCCGCAAAACTTCTGAATCTATGAGAGTCCCTTATCGCCTCTAATTTTGCATCGACCTCTTTCTCCCATGCTTCATCATGACGATGATTCGGATTGAGAGTTGTGCTGACCGCTGTACCTAGTCGAGAGAGGTCTGAAGCGAGATGATCCACTTTCGAGCGGAACTTGGAGAATGGGTGCGAGGTAGGGTTGGGCCGTTTGCTCGAGCCATGATGGTCAGCCACGGGTGTCGCCATCTTGAGTCGTGGGTTTCTTCAGAGGTGTCCTGTGCTACTCTATATGTTATGCAGAAGTGAGCTGTAGCCAGTGTCTACTATGTCTATCTGCGGGTATGCCAAGAACTAGGGAGGGGAAACACACAGACATTGCACACGTCATGATAACCGGTCCTCGCCGGGTTCACTCCTTTGTGTTGTTACGTAAAAGAACGCGCCATATTCAGTATCTGAAAGCAACATTGACTTTTCAGACGCGTCTGTTTATGTATAAAGTACGACATTACCACTACTACGACTCGGTACACTACATACAGCTCATTACCGTTTCTGCTCAAAAGCGACTGCCTGCGAAACATCGCCCGTGTACATTGACTCTATTGGCGTGGAGCTGCAGCCCCTGAATCTCCGATTGTCAGCGCTCGATGCCTCTGGTCCAGCCGCCAAGCGAGGATCTCCGCCCGTCCGAGCTATCTTATACAAACGCTTATAATTCTATAGTATCTCGAGTGAGGCGGAGCGGCGGTTCAGGCTCTGGAGGAGTGGTCATTCTCGTTGGCTCCGATGTGGTGAGCAATTTCTCCCTACTTGGCCGTTGGCGCTCTCTGACTCATCGTGGTGCTGGATAGGACGGTCTGTTGGCCGCACGAATATTAGCGTCATTATTCGGGGATGACGATGTCCCATATCGATTAGTGCCTGTAGGAGGATATGCAGAGCTCGAAGCCAGACGAGATGAAGCATTAGCCTCAGAAGAGGTCAGCTGTCCTGCTGCTAGTCCTGTAGAGTCGAAGCTGACATCGTTGTGATCCAGCTACACACATTAATCTTGTTATCTCTCGGATCACTCTTGCCCCTCTCATCATACTTCCAACTACCTAAGGGGTGTCATCTTCACATCATCGATTCTCATCGACCATGGAATCTGCAAAACTTGTACGGACTGGACATTGATATTGAGGATGACGAGGGGCAAAGTGGTGATGGGCGGATATGGGTTTGGGGCGATGGCGATGAATGGACAGAGGCGATGGACAATGTTCGGAAGAGCTGGGAGGCGCTTGAGGTGAGATCTCGTTGCACTACGACTACCGACGGAGCTGATGAGCGGAACAGTACGAGCCCTCGGAATCTGGCTCTGACGATAGTGAAAATGACAGCGATGAAGCTGAGGAAGACGAGGAAGAAGACGAAGATGAAGACGGGTCAACTGATGCAGAAGGCTCATCGGGTCCTCGCGGAAGGAAGCGCCGGCGAGACGGCTCTCCAGGAGACAAGCCAAAGCGGCAAAAGGAGGATGATAATCGGGTCAGCTCTCTTGATTTCATCTGGGCACGGCCAGCTGATCTCATTGATGCGCTGTAGCCAAAACGATTACCACGAGCTGTTCGCGAAGCGCATTACGACCGGATACAGCGCTATTACGAATCTGGAACATCGTACGGCATGTCCGTCGCTCTTACGATTTATCTGCTTGCGACGGTGCTCGAACGAGCGGATAACAATATCTTGTGGTACGCGATCCTTGGCGTGACATACCAATACGTTTCCTCCCGGATCGATCGCGACAGATACGAAGGATACCACTCGATCTTCCTTGATGAGGTGGTTCGACTGAACCACGAGGCCTTTGGCGGTGCAAAAGTGCCTAATCCCGATGATAGGAGTATAGCGAAAAGTGAAGAACTGCGTTTCCTGTTGTTCAGACATTGGAATCTTTACGATGCCATGCTGCACAGCAGCTATGTAGCGGGTCGAATGGGTATATGGAAGGAAAAGGGCAGGAAGCGATTGCAAGGCCTGCTAGCGAAGATGGGGTAGGTCCTTTTTTAATATCAATACAGAATTTTGTTACTCACAAAGGCTATAGCTTCTCGCTGCAGCAGTGCCAACAAGCCTATGCGCACATGGATATGGATCTGAAACGACAACTACCGGACAAACTCGAATCGATCGCACCAGAGTACGGATTGGTCGAACTTGCCTACCCGTCATTCACGCGAGCGTACGGGTTCCAGCTTTCTTCTTTGTCCGCTGCAGACGCCATAGAAGTGATCTCGTCATTACTTGAAGCTGCTGTAGGTGTGCGATTAGAAGTGGAAAAAGAAGGTGGAAGAGGAGGCGGAGAGTGGTTTGGCGGTACGCGTACTTGGAATGTGGCGAGTAGAGAGGTGCGAGGAGGCGATGGCGATGGGAAAGAGAATGTCGATCCGAATAGGAGAGACGAAGCGAATGGCGAAGTGGATCTGGCAACGCAGGAGAAGAAGAAGGAGCAAGCGTGGCACATTACCAATTTCTGGGTAGCGTACGATGCGTGTGACGAGTGGGTCTTATCGTTTCGTCTCACACTGGCTGGAGATACGACTGACACTCTTTGATTCTCCTTGTCTCGATCAGCGTGGCGTTGTTAAGAAAGTCGCTGCCGCTAGCAATGACGCTTCACCGATCCATTATCCGTGCGGGCTCGGCATTACTTGACAAAGCCACGATCCGCTCTCTGCGGACATTCCGATTCGTCGCGCTCCGCGAAGGTCCCGATTTACGATTATTCTCACACCCATCGACTTTATCTAGATTAGCACTTTGGCTAGTGGACGCGACGAGGGATCGCTGGGCTGAAAGAGAGGCTAGGGCAGGGAAGAACGTCAAGAGTCTCCCGTTCGTCGTGGCTTGCTTGAACGAGGAGAAAGGTACTTTCCTCGTGGTGGGCGTCACGGGTGCGCCAGAGTTTGGCGACGTGCGCAAAAAGTAGGTCTCCCTCCGTCTTTGTCTTGCACCAGCGAGCAAAATGCCGTCTGAGTAGGTAGCCTCGCAGAGCTGACAAGGCAATTTCGTCAATAGCAAATTCGGCCTCGCATTCCAACAGGCTGCAGAAGAGTCGGGCGCTGGAGCCAAACATGATATGTTCGATACGAGCGTCGTAGAAGTAAGACAAGAGGATCTGGCAGGGTTCATCGAGGCGTTACATCTACGTTCCGCATAACTACAACTATGCTAGCATGGTCGAGTAGTGACTATCATAGCATGCTGCATATACAATTGGCATTGTCTCTCTATCGTTACTTCTTGCTCTCAATCTCTGGAGCAATACCTCATCTATAGTTCTATTTAGAGTCATGCCAGATCCGCGATTTTTTTATTGTTCTGTACAACCTCCCTTTGACTCCGCCAGTCTGTAGCGTTGCCCATCTTTTCCTTATAATCAATGCCCAGCATCAAGCCTAATCCTTCACGATAACCTCCCGTTTGCGTCATCTCCCTCGTATCGCCTCCCAGAGTGATGCCGTTGTGATGAACTTGACTGTATTGCGACGCTCAGTTCACGCCATCACTCCCCTGCCGTCACTCTCAACCCAGCTCAAACACCTCAAACCTCTTCGTCCCCTCTCATCAATGAGCCCATATCTCCGCGTGAAGTCGGGACACTGCTGATCCAGATCCGCCAACAAGGCATGGACAACATCATTTCGCTCCCTCTCATCGTCTTCCATCGCAAGTGTGTCGTAGGTCATGATGGACGCTGCGCCAGACCGCAATTCGCGCGGAGGGAAGAAGTCCACTACTTCCCATTTCAGCGGAGTGGTCGAACGTGCTTGTCCAGCTATGGCGTACGATGAGCGCAGGCCTAGGACCAGTGCGACTCGGCGTTCTTTGAGTAACTCGGCCCGAGCAGCGACCGCGGGGTCGACAGCGGGGACAGCAGCTGGACCAACGGGTGCGGCAGCAGCTGCGACAACAGCAGTGGCTGGTTGGGCTTGTGCCTGCGCTTGCGCTTGTCCTGCCACCGGTGGTGCTAGAACGAGCTGGGGTGGTATTGCTGTCCGTGTCCGTGTGAGGGTCGGAGTTGAACTGTTGATGTGTTCCATCCTGACTTTTGCTCCGGGAGCAGGCAAGATGGAACCCCAGACGTCTCCCTTGAGTGTTAGATCCACCTCTCCATATTGCTGTATCATGACACTGATACCCCACATCGTGTCTAGCCACCCTTCTTTACTCTCGCCATCTATCAAAGCTCTTATATCTAGTGTAGGCTGAGAGTAATCGACAATGACGGTCTTTGGTCTCAGGAGAGCAGTGGCGTGACTGGCCCAATACTCTGCTATGATCCTGGGCGCTTGGGATTGAGCCAATTTAGCATGCAGCGATACTAGTGCTTTGGGCGTGAAAGTGACTTTCGATGTTCGCGGTAAGGCAGCGTTGATATTTGTCGTTAGCTTTGAAGCGAGTTTGAGAGAAGTACGAGATGGATATACGTCGAGTGTGAGGGACTCGACCAGCCAGAGCGCTTCGGATTTAGTATAGGTTAATCCGGATCCCGTGGAAGCGTAAGCGGTGAGATCGAGCTGACTCGAGTGCGGGCTGGTATAAGGCGAAGCACCGGCAGAGACTGAGGGACGGTGAGCGCGTTGTGCTAGTTGACGTCGCTGAGCTTCTTCTTTCGCTTTCCGCTTTTCGACCATTTTCGGGCTTTCTAGCCCTAATCCACGCACGACGGAGCCGACGCTGTGCGCCCGCGATCTTCCGCTCGTCGTCCCATTAGCGGCTACTGTTTTGGCCGGAGTAAGCGGTTCGGGACCGGTGCCAGTCATAGTGAGTGAGATGGACTTTGAGTGGCTTCGAGCTGCCTTGATTCCCTTTCGGCCGCCTTCGATAGTAAGGAATTGCTGCAGTTGGTCATCCGAGTGAATATGGACCGAGCGGTATAGTAATGGTGTTATGAGGGAGTAGTACGATTTGCAACATCGTTGTAGTTTTGCTAGGGATGCGAGGGAAGAAGTCGAAGTGAGTTCGGAAATGATGAGCAGCAAAAGATCGTAGGGCAGAGTGGGACGTTCTTTGCGTATATGCGGGAGGGTGTGAGCGTGATACCGGGTGTAGCTAACGTACGCAACCATTGTCAGTCTGTGTAAGTAGTATCGGTATGGCACGTCGTACGTTATACAGCAGCAATAGGATAGAGGAGATAAAGAATGATATGATGACTCACTTGGTAGAAGGTTGGGCGGGCACCATGGTGGATTATGGCTTATTGGGACAAGTCGTGAAAGCGGAATATGCTTGATGTCAATGCTGGCGTGATCGCCTTTTTGCGCTGGGCAGCGTATGCGCGTATGCCTTGTCAGGCTCTGGATATCAAAATCCGTGTATGATCGAAATTGAGTGCGTCGAGATGAGAGAAATGATGTCGATGATAATTGGAAGAAACGTGTGATAGAGCAAATCGGAAGTGTGACGTCGAGCGATAAGCCACAAGCCAGTTGAGGCTTAGCGATAAGAGATTTCAGTCTCCACACTCTTTCTTCAATGATGACGCAGGTATCGCGTCGAGCTGAGCGATGCAGGACTGTACAGGTGTCGTTGCAAGATGCAAGTAGACAAGTGGACGATGGACGAGATGTTAAGATGATCGTGCAACTTATTGGGGAAGTTGTGACAGACAGACCTTGGAGCAGACGACGGCATACGGCGGGATAGAGCCGGTAGATCCGATAACAATTATTATTGTCCTATAACCTATACATTATTTCATCGCTTGTACGAGTACTAGTTCAATTACAATAACCCTGCCCCTTGATGCGAGCGGAGTCTGACCCGCTTCTCGCTTATGGCGCGTAAAGCCAAGCACGCACTGTGTCACTGTGTCACTGTGTCACTGGGCAGCGCACATTGGGATTGGGAACAGGCGGGAAAGCGGAATGAGGCGCCGGTGCGATCGCCAAAGTACATTTACTCGGTACCCATACAATATACGCAACTAAGCGTGATGATAAGCCATCACCTAAGATCCCATTATACAACAGCCCTTACGTGACAGCTCTGCATAGAAAAGACACACATGTGACCAAAAGTAATGGGAGAGCGGGCCGACAAGGTCAAACACGCAACGCCGTATCGGTCGGTTCGGACGTCTCTATCGGCTAAATCGGTTAATCCCCGGGGGTGAATTGCCCAGTCATTGACAACCGGCCCGGTCAGCCAACAGTGCTCTTCACTCGTACGATTTACCATTAGCAGAATTGCGAAGATCAATGGGTCAATGCGATCAGTCATTGCAAAGTGGCTGCTGTCATATTGCTCAATGTTGAGGGCAAAGTGCGATGCACAAGGTCTTACGGTCTCATATACAATTTGTGATCTGAAATGCATAATGACAATGTACGCTACCCTACACGCCGCGCCTGTATACGCAAGCAAGCAAGCAAGCTGACGTACGGGGTCACAATGAACATAAATATCACAAGACGAGTCTACTCGTTATCGAGCGACTCTTTAATCTCCTCCAACGCCGAGTCAACCTTTTTCACCTCGGCAGCATTGCCGTCCTCTTCGGTTGGGAGCTGTGCACGTATCTCAACGTCATTTTTGGTTTCTCTATCGGCATAGCAAACACTCACCTGCTCGCCGTGGTCCTCGACAAGGTCGACTCCAGTAGCTTCACCAGCGACGGCAACGGCTACGAGAGGTGACAGCAGCCATCAGCGGCAGATCTAGGAATGTTCCGCGGTACAAACTCACTGTGTAAAGGTTCCTTCTTACCACCAGTCTCGGCAGGTTCACTTCCTGCGTTACTAGCCGCGTCATCAACAGCTTCCGCCTCGTCATCCTCCGTCAACAGCGCATTCTTCTTCTGCATCTTTGCTACGAGCTTCTCGACCCGTTCGATCTCGGCCTGGGGAGGACAAGATGATCAGCATAATATAACCTCAGAGCATGATCGTGATTATGGCATGCGAGGTAGAACACACCTGAGTCTTCGCCTTGGAATTGGCCTCGAACCAAGCCTTCTTCGTCTCCAAATCATCAATGACCCGCTGCACATCGTCTTTGCTACTGGGTGGAGGGATGCCGAGACTCAAGAGCGCGCTCAACAAGCTCATGGGCAAGTTCACCGAGCCGGCCGAAGCGCTGGAACCGCCATCCTGACTTGCTGGGGTAGCAACACCGCTAGCGCTAGCTGTACCCTTCTTGCCCTTTTTCTTGTTCTTGCTGCCACCACCAAAGAATCCTCCGAGTTCGTCGTCGTCCTTCTTCTTCAAAGTCATACCCTTGAAAGCATCCTCGTCGACCTTGCGGATCTCCAAAGCCTTGACACCCTCCAAAACGCTTTCGGCAGAAGCCTTGGACCCAGCGTGAGTGGAAGGAACATCACCAGCGCCGTATTTGCCCTTGAACCAGCCTATAAGAACGCTGGTGTCGTCGATCTCGGAAGCGTAAGCAGGCATCTTGGCCTCTTCTCGTAGTCGGACGATCTCCTCCTGTTGACGTGCCGCATCCTCACGAGCCTTGTCAGCCTTGAAGCGTTCGTTACGAGCTTGGCGGTCAGCTTGTACTTTTGCGTAGTATCTAGTGTTGAGGGTCAGTCATCATCGCTTTGCTTTCGGAAAAGAACCCACCGGTCGTTGGCTTCCCTGTGACCTTGCGCAGATTGCCTCTTTTTGTCGTAGAGCTCGTCCTATATTTCATGCGTAAGCTGCGTGTTTCCTCTTGCATTCAGTGCGCAAAGTGAACACCGCGACTTACCATTTCCGCTGAAAGCTTGTTCCGCTCGTCGAACAACTTGCCCCTCTCCTCGAAGGCCTTGTTGCCCTCCTCCCGCAAACCGTCCATCTCCTTTTTGAGCTCATCGAATTTCTCGCTGACTTTTTTGGCTTCGGGGTCGTCAAGCTGTTTACGCAAATCGTCGATACGGGCTTTATCAGCTGCAATGGCGTCGTCGATAGAACCGCTGGCTTCGAGCTGTTTGCGAGATCGACGGAGGTTGCTGATCTCCTGTAGTGCCTTTTTCTCGTCGACGAGCTTGAGAGAGCCAGTCTCGACTTGTTGGTCCAGTGCCCTACGTATCGATGCAATGAGCAAACGCTCAGGCAGACTCGCAACAAACAGCGCAAAGTGGTGATAGAAAGGTTGCGACACTCACGAGATACGTTCGTCGATCTCAGCAACGTTCCTGTAACCCAGCTTGCCTCTGGAAGCCTGGACATCCTTGATCTTCTTGCTCACGCCCTCTTGGAGCCGCTTGAGCTCGTCAAACAGCTTGTTTCGGTCACCCTTGAACTTGGCCTGTTCTGCGCGCAGACCGTCGAGCTCAGCTTTGATTACCGAACGGCGGTCATCGGATTTGGGCGCTTGGGAGAGAGAGATTCGCGAGCGTATAGCGTCCTATAACAATCATACAGACAGCCGGATTCTATCAGTTTCCGTGATGTACTCTCGAAGAAGGGAGAAGGCTCACGAGCTTGGCTTTCACAGCTGCGATCTGCTTGTTGAGCTCTTCCTGCTCGGCATTGTACTTGCTCTGGTCAGGCTTGTTGAGCTGACTGCCGCTCGAAGCTCCAGTACCAACAGCCTTTTTCTCTGCAGGAGCAACACCGTCACTCTTTTTGGTTCCAGCCGCTGCGCCGTTGGTCTTGCCAGCTGCGGAGGGCTTGAGGGAGGAAGTGGGAGGGGGCATTGTGTGTCACGGCGGCTGAAAGGGGATATGCGAGGCAAGGGGTTTTATGTGGTCAACTGCTAGAAGGAGATGGAGATGGAGATGGAGCGAGATGCGAGGTGTTTTGCTGGAAAGTCGGGATTGGGCTTGATCTGCACGTGAGGGTCAGTGTCAGGGTCAAAATCCATTGCCGTTTTGTTCCCGCATGATTGGTAGACTTCCGTGGCGCCTCATTCAGCATGCCAACTGAACTGCTTTTCACTTTCGGCAGAGAGGTTGTTCATTTGTCTATATGCATAGCAAGGCTAAGCTGTGTCTCAAAACAAACCACACTCTTCGTTCGAGGTATACATGTAAGTGCTTGATAGTGAGGAAATAGGGTAAAACAGCGGTGTTCTGGTGTGACGGATCCCGCCTCGTTGCACATTCTAATATAACAGGGAACATGTGGTGCATACATGTGACATGGAAATGGGGAACTATGGAATCATGAAGAGCTCGACCCAATAAAGTAGATATATAGCGAAAACAAAGTGTTGTGAAAGGTGATGAATGATGTGTGAAATAGGCTTAGTAATTGGTATGAAAAGGTGTCACAATTAAAGGAGGGGAGGCCTTCCCACTCTCGTCCCTAAGCGCTGAATGCGGAATGAAGCGAGACGCTTAAGACCTCTCGCCACGGAGACGACGGGCGAGCTGGAGATCCTTGGGCTGGATGGTGACACGCTTGGCGTGGATGGCAGCCAAGTTGGTGTCCTCGAACTGTAATAAAGGAATTTGATCAGTAAATGGTGGCTAACGATTGAGGCTGTGCTACTCACGAGAGAGACAAGGTAAGCCTCGGAAGCCTCCTGGAGGGCGAGAACAGCTGAGGACTGGAAACGGAGGTCGGTCTTGAAGTCCTGGGCAATCTCACGGACAAGACGCTGGAAGGGGAGCTTGCGGATGAGGAGCTCGGTGGATTTCTCTGTTATAGTGAAAGATAGGATTAGCAAAGAGTCAAGAATGAAGGTATAGCGTATCACTCACGGTAACGCCTGATCTCTCGGAGGGCGACGGTACCGGGCCTGTACCTGTGGGGCTTCTTAACGCCACCGGCGGTGGTGCCAGAGGCCTTGGTGGCGGATTTGCGGGCAGCCTTGGTAGCGACTATTAGTGAAGAGTTGTCAGCGGCGGGTGGCGACATAAAGAAGAAGGATCGAAGACTCACGCTGCTTCCTGGGGGCCTTGCCACCGGTGGACTTTCGGGCAGTCTGCTTAGTACGGGCCATTGTGCTAGTTGATTTGGGTTTGGGATGAGTTGGGAAGAGCGAGGATTGGAACAGAGAACTGTTGGTTGTTGTGTGGTGTGAAGTAGTGGATGGGAAAGAAGAGAGAACGAGGGGATGTGAATTGGGTGTTTATATATGCATCGAAAATCACTCATGGAATTATCACAAACTGTCGTCACGCACGGACCCACCTCCACTTTGACAGCTGAGACAAACAAAAGATGGGAAATGGAGGAAATCAAGACAAGATTCGCTGTAATCCCGCGGGAATATCTGCTCTCACCATGGTAAATCACGTGATGACTGCCTGATCATCCGGCATTATGACTGATACTCTGCCTGTTTTGATTGTGCGCTGTTTCTGTTAGGGGTCTCTGTGACTGATATGAATGCACGGAAGTTTGTCTGACACACATTATAGGGTCAGACTTGAATGATATGGTGACTCTATTCGTACGTATAATGAGCGCGGTTGCAAGACAAGTCATGACTGTCAGTGGAGCGCTGTATGATATTTCACCCGTTCTTCGCCGATTCGCTCAACTGCCCTTGTCGGACTGAGTATCAGCATGATTGACATGATCAATATGCGGGTCCTGCATCATGATGCATCCCCTTACTCTCTGTATACCATCAATCATAGAGCAGGAACATATCAGTGCATACCGCACACATTGAGTGACTCGCCTCTTTAGACAAACCTACGCACGCCTAAAGTAAGGCTTATATCAGGTTTGCCTAATTCGCTGTCGTTTTAGGCGCACAAGCCTTTCTTCGTTGAACTATCCGTGTAATCTCTCCAACCAGATGCATTGCAAAGAGACAAGTACCGATTTCTGAGCGTCGTTGCTACCATATTGTATACATATAAAACACGCAGCATGTCCAGCACTCCCACAACGGCCTACTCGGCCGCCCACCGGTACGTCCGACTGTCCCTCCATTCTCAATCATTCATTTCTAGCTGCTATATCAGAGGATTGAGCTGACTTAGATGTTGGTTGGACCTGATAGACTCTACGTCAAATCCCTCTACAAGCGATACCTCACAAACGCACTCAACTGGTACATCCGCAGAGACCTTTGGAGAGAGAAGGCAATAGAGATCAGAGCAGAGTTCGAGCGGAACAGGTGAGTTTGGCTCGTTTTGGAACGGGTCATCACAAGGAGGATCAAAGCTTTGGCATTTCGTCATGTGCTGTACTGGAAGGGAGATCTGGATATCAGAATCCGGTTGATGTCCGAACATGGAGGACCGGGAGTAGAATCAGAGTACTTTTGGCAGACAAAGGTGGTTCTCCATTGCAAAGTACTTGCCCTGGCAGTCCGGGATAACTGGATGTCTTTCAGAGATTCCAGGCCATGGCACCGAGGCGAGAAGTGATGAGCAAAGTCGGCCATTATCTACCCATACTATTCGCCCTCTTCTGTGCACCGACGTCGGCAAGGATAGGGCGCCTTTTGCAACCCACGCTTTCTCATTATTCTGTGTGATCGTTCTCAAAGGTTGCGCTGGGGAACGTACTGAATCCAATTCTTTGCTTTATTTAGGAACATCACCGACCCTCGAGCACTGGCTATTGTGTTGGAGCAGGCAGAGGAGAAGCTGGCGAGGGAAGCCCACCCTGACCCATATAGACGTGAGTTGCTATCATACTCGGTCATCATGCAATCTGTTTCTGACCCCTCGCTTTAGCACCTCTCTTCCCGGACGGTACAAAGTGGTAAGCAGAAGATCGATTAGGGATTTCAATCAATTTCTGTACTGACGTGCACTCTTTGTCTCTCCTCATAGGGAGCGTAATCTTCCTGTAAGTCTGTCTTATGACTGTATCATAGCTTTGAACAATCAGGAGAAGTAACCCTAATGCTGACTGCTGTATCACTCACAGCCCCGGATGTTCTCCGCAAAGGAGAAAGCAGATGCACTGGCTGCTCTACACGGCGCACACTAGTTGCGAACCAGCGGGCTTCAATTGGAATGACGCAGTGGAGGACAAGGCATATGTATCAACATCTATACAATATGCATAACATTGCATATAACATCGCATATGCTTTGCTTAAAATGGTGCTTCTTTAACAAATGGATTTGAGACCCCGGCGAGCTCCGCTCCGAGTTGTCCACTTTCGAGCGTCATGTTGTCATCTTGTCCATTTTGTATGATTTCGGAATACAGTATTCTTTACAGCTTCATGCTCCCAATCATAGTCATACGGCATGAAGCAGACACCACTGCTCGTCCCGTTCCTTGTTGATGCGGCGGTGCCGAGCGCAGACAACGGCTATGCGATTCCTGTTTCGCCAACGCACATAGTGTCTTGGCCTTGTGAGCCAGGACTATCAAGACGGATAGCTCTAGCCGGACACGACAATAGTGTGTGGGTGATCTCTGATCCGGATTCCACGTCCTCTAGATCATCTCGTCCGCAGGGCAAGTCGCGACCAAGCGAGCTCAGCGTGACTACACCTGTAATACCATCTATTCGATCACCTACTTCTCCTTCAAGCGGTGTAATCCGTCCCCACCGACCGGCGACAGCGCGCAATCATTCTTATTCTGGCCGACCACGTGCGGGCTCGTCGACGTCATCTATATGGTCGACGGCTAGTACTACCAAGGGAGCGCGAAAAGTATCGGCATTCTCGCCTCCTCCTTCGGCCCGCCAACTGCCCACAACTACATTGTCATCGGTGACAGCTTCAGCTGCTCCTACCGACGTGCATATACATCGAGCTAGCTTATCTGATCGCACTGAACTAAGAGAGCACTTGAGAGAGCAGAAAGATAGGCCGAAAGAGGACAATGTCGGATTGGGAATAGCAGGCATTGGCCGAAGAGGCCTTACGGGCGTACATGGGAAAGAGGAATATCAAGAGTCGCATTCAGGAACAATCACTCCGCTCTCGTCAGCCTCGGCTGCTACCACAGAAAACAATGCGGGTGCAAGCGGAATGTTTGGGTTCTGGCGCAACTCCAGCGCAGTAGATGCTGATAAAGAGCTGAGAGAGCAGATCGAGGAGGTGGAAGTGGAGAGGGAGATGGAGAAGGAGAGTAGGGAAGGGAAGAGGGAACAAGAGGATATCAAGATCGTCGAGGAGATGGCTGCTGCAAGAAGTCCCACGCCCAGCACCTTTATCGACGACCATGATGCCGTTCTGCAACCAACCAACGTTCAAAATGGGAGGCAACCGCCGATCAGGCTACTTATTCCCGATATTGGCAAAGGGAAGATCGTCGCAATCAAGGCGTTTGTGGAGATCGACGCGCTATGCGTACTCAGAGATGAAGGGTAGGTCGCATATGACTGACAGTGTGATCTCATTGCTGATGTCCTGTACGTCACAGACATTTGGATACCTTCTCGCTCAGCACGCTGCAACATACGACAACGCTTAAACTCGAAGTGCCCGATGACTCGAAGCCGACGTCCACTGCTTCGACAAGCAAAAGCAAGTTGCGCCTCTCCCCATTCTGGCACTGGAAAGGTATATATCTAGCTCAGAAAGATGAAGTACGTCAATCAATAACCCCACAGAAGCTCGCTAATCACTTTGCAGACATATCTCCTGGTTGCTCATGGGTTGCCATGGCCGTGCGCTATGCCTAGTCCAAATGGCGAAGTGACCAGGGTCGTAATGCTAAATTTCGAGTCGCAAGGCGAGGTGAGTGTCGCCGCTCGGCTTGAGCTACCTGGAGAAGGGGACGTCGGCGTGTGCAAGAGTGGTGAAGGTAAGCCGTCCCACCGCATTCAGTCCAATATGGCGAGGCTGACACGCCAGCCAGGGAGCTACATTTTGCATGCTACGCCAACATCACTTACTTCTTACCCCATCAATTTTCCTGCATCCGCCCCTTCTGAACAACTCACACCTTCAGCTCGCGCCTCACCACAAGCCCGAGCTGTGTCGAGCGCGTTCCCTTCGCCTTTGCTTAGGCCGTCAACGCCGAATCCGAGTGACTCGGAACCTGACGACCGACAAAGCGGTTTACGCAAGTCGGCGTCACATTCGCATCTGCGAGACTCTTCTGCTGTACAAGCCACTCAACAGCTCTTGGGACACGGAGAAGTTCCGGTACCCGCGGACAAGTCAGAGAAAGGATTTGCAAAGTTCCTGGCGGCTCGTAGGGCCGATTGGGCAGGGAGGAAGGGAGACAAGGAGCATAAGTCTGACGAAGACACCAGCGCGGGAATTGGCGAGGGAATGGAAGTGGAGAGGGATGGCTATGGGCAGTGGAAGAGTATCGTCTTGCTAGAGAGCGGAGAAGGCGTGGGTCTAGCTGAAGACGCCGTCGACGTAAGCCCTCTTCACGATACACTTTCATCGTGGACGGAAGGCTGACATATCTACGGCAGGTGTTCTTCTGTGATGGCAAGAAGTTGCAGGTCCGAGGTACAATCACTTTGTCGAGCGAGGTCAGAGCACTGCAAGTTCTTCTTACAGCTGGCTGGGAACAAGTCGTCATTGTAACTGAAGTAGGTGGAGAGGCTCTTCTTTTAAGATGTGCTGGTCCTGATGCGGCACAGAAAAAGCAAGCTTTGATGTATAACCTGATGCAGAGTTCCGGCCAAGGGAAAAGCCTGAGGTAAGACAAAGTATAGCTGAAATATGGTCATCAGCTCATTCATCTAGTCACAGCTTTGAACTTTCGACAACCTTCGACGATACTCATGCCCTTCACCTCGATGCACATCGACTTCTGTTGGCTCAGTCCAACGTTGTCAGGCAACATGACCTCGACAAAGCCCAGCAACAACCCCAAGAAGTCGTGCTTTTGGCTGCAGAGAAGACATGTAGCCTTTGGACGCATATCGTGCCCAGCGATGTCGAAGCCTTGTTCGTAGCAGATCGTGAGTAATCACCTTCTGAGGATTACAAGGCTACCTGGGTCTCACGACTTTGATTGAATTACAGACGGAGGAAAAGTTCGACATCGAACCCTTGGTCTTCTGGTTGGTGATGCCAGCGATCACGGTACAGCAGAAGAGACAACGGCAGACCGCATGGACTCACCAGTGACTGTCCTGAAGATTATTGACGCTGGGAACAGCCAAAACTCGAAATACGTAGTGGCAGGAGATGAGGACGGCGCGATCAGGATATGGACCGTGAAGTGAGCATACCCTATCTCTTGGTTTGCAGGTCGCTGAGTTGATCGCTCCGCAGACCATACAAGCTCTGTGGCTCGTGGACGTTATTTGCCGACCCAGTGGCTTCAGCGGCGATTCTAGATTTGCCCCAAGCCGGTACTTTGCGCGGCGCTCTACTTTGTGCGTCTCGAGACGGGACCGTGGGTCTTATCTCCCTGAAGGAGATGGACGAGTGAGTAGCCTCGGCATCATATTGCACAATGGACGAGTACGCTGATCGTATACCGTTCGATGGCAAAGCATTCTCCTCATTCCTGCCTCTCGTGCACCTCTTCGTCGAGTTTTCGTAGGAGGAGACGATATTCTACTAATTTACGCAAACGGCAAGACTAGAATGTGGAACGTCGAAACGAGGGAATTCAGACGGTCTACGGGGCTAGACGCAGCGGATGATATGCTCCAGTCTGGGGACTGGGCCGAGGTGTCAGTGTGACGTCGATATGCTGGAGACCTGAGCTGATCTTGACCTTTTGTGCACCTAGTCATCTCAACAATCCGACAGAGAGTGGTGCACTATTGCCTGGGCCGTCATGTGTACCTGAAAGTAGTCAGCTGGGTAAGTCAAACCGAAGGAACTTGTGAGCAGTAGCTGATTTCCGTCCAGGTCAATTGCTTCACCTAGACTTGCGAGAACTGGGCGAATGGCTGCATGGCGCAAAGAACAATCCGAATCACAGCCCCTTGCCCGTTCTACGCTCGCTTCTCTCACTATTCCTCACTTTCGGTATTGATGCGGATGTGGACGACACTTGTGTTTCTAAGCTGAGCATCAGTAAGCCGAAAAACACGGTGATATCTGGTCTAGTCGGGTTAGCTTTTCTCCCTCTCGATGTCGAAGGTGACTGATCAATCTCTACAGGGAGCATGGCGCCTGCGATCTGATTTACGCGACGGGTGCCGACGTCTGGCAGGTGTCTGCGTCTCTAACTGGATTGAGACAGCTAGTCATAGTGACCCTCCTCAGACCGTTCTTGGACTCGCCTGGTAAGATTTCAAGTACACTGGCAACCATGAGCAAGTTGACGCCAATCGCTATCTAGATCACGAACGATGGGCGGCAGAGGTGATTGCCTACTACACGACATCCCTTCCTCCTCAAGCTATAGAGCCGGACTTGGAATCCTTCGCCAACTACTATATGGACTCGTCGAGCAAGTCGTATTTTCCAGCGAACAATACGTGAAGCTGACTATGATTCGTAGCGGATGTGCATCAAGCTGCTCGTATGCTTTTCCAGGCTCGGGTCGGCAGGATGTCAGAGGCGGAAATTGAATTAGTCGTTGCAGCTCATCAAGGCTATTGTCAGTCGCCGTTTCGCCGAATGCTCAGCTCGAACATATGAACACGTAATCCGCTTCGAAGTCTGCTGACGTGTCCATATCAATAGTGCCGAGCAGTCAACATCCCTCCGAGCGATATAGCGACTCTGCAGCAAGGTCACTCACCCTGTTAGGCGGTATCGCTTTGCACAAATACCAGTCATTACCACCAGCGTGCGTCCCCTTTTCACTTGTCATTACAGACCTAATCCATGTCTTTTGCTGCATAGTGCGCTTCGGGCTATCGCAGAATCGGTGCAGTTGTACTTGCACGAGAACCAATCGCCGCTTGCAGCTCTAGCTATCGAGCTTTGTTCGCGAGGATTCACCATATGGCAACTACACGTTGATCCGATGGACCTGCTGCGTCGACTCTTCCATCTCGCTACGAACAAGGAAGCACCATCGACACTATCCAGTCTTTCTTCGTTGAGCGGAGCAAGTATAGCAGCTCAGTCCCGCCTAGCGGTCTTGTCAATAGCCTCTTCCAACGCGCCGTTGTTCATGTCTACCCTCTCGATGGATATAAGGGATGCGAAGACGGCCGAAACGAGAACGAGCATCATGAAGCTTTGCGTCTTCATGGCGCGGAAGAAACCTGCTTTATTGGAAGGCGGGTTACCGAGGATTGCCGAGGCGGTAGTAAAGAGCTTGGACCCGAATGTCGGTAAGATGCGAGACGATGTTTGGTCTGCTGCGACTGTCATCTTGAACGAGCTGGTCTTGGCGTGAGTGCACCTCATCATTGTGACGAGTTGAGGTTATAGGTGACTGACCTATCATAATTGCTGTACAGTTTCTCGACGATCGACTTCCACAGTGGAACGCAGCGATTAGCAGTGGGCACGCACGAAGGGGCGGTTATCATGTGAGTCTTGCGCGAGATTATAGTTTTTGCTCGATTCGAATGATAGCAAATCCCCGTCATCGCTGTACTGACCATCTCGTTTTCGTTTGAATGTGACAGGTACGATCTCAAGACAGCTTCTAGGCTGTATGTGCTGGAACCGCACAAATCGCCCGTATCAGCCGTGACGTTTTCGCCAGATGGACGTCGACTTATCACTGTATCGCTAGAAGAAGGTTTTATAACCGTTTGGAAAGTTGGGAGTAGCTTGTCGGGCTTTTTCAATGTCGTCGCTGGCGGTCCACCGCGACAAGGGCATGAAAAGGGCGAACCATTCAAGCGAATCGAATTCATGCGTGTAGACGATGGTGAGTTGTGCTTTCTCGCTGCATCGCAGGACTATGGTCGAAGCGGTGCTGACTAATAACTCGCTTAATAGGCCCACTCGACTCCACGACTGCGCTCAGCGACGTGCAGATTGCTTGGCCTGGTCCAAGACAAGCCAGAGTCATGATCAAAGAGACCGCATTGACGTTCGAAACTTGATTTGCAAAATGACTATGAGTATGCAGATGCAGATATCCGGTGCAATGCACCATGCCGAAATGTATGATATCTATGTTGCTATGCTACAACAGTTCTACTCGTAGTACATCACATGAAATCGGCAGCGCCCTTCCTGCCGACAAGCCGGGGGTTGACTTGAGCCTTCTCGACCCATTCACCTTCCGCCTCTCCATCACCAGCGGTCTTTACATGATCCTCTCGTTCCTTGTCTTCCTTTTCCCTGCGCTTCCGCTTCTTCTCCTCCCTCCGCCTCTCTTCTTCCGGATCCGCCTCGCCGTCACCATCTTCGCCCACGTCAAAGGACAAAACACCTTTCCGTTTCTTGTTCTTATCCCTCTTCTTCTTCTTGACTTCGCCAGAATCGCCTTCGTCATCTTTACGAATACTGAACACCGGCTTGAACGTATTGAGATCGACAGGCTTCCCGTCCTTCGGCTCCTTTGGCGGGAAAGGATCTTGATAGCTTTGCTTTTTGTTCTTCTCCTCCTCATCCTTCTGAACAGTTGTAGACGACCCTGCGCCGTTCTCTGCTGCTGCTCTATTACCTTGGTCATCTTCCCCTTCGTCCTCGTCGTCGCTCGCGAAGATCGCCTTGAAAATATCGATACTGGGCTTGGTATACGTCAAAGTATCCCGACCCTGGTTGATATCACCCGCCATACCCACTTCCGCCAAGGATGTCGGTACTTTCTCCTCGCTCGTAGGCAGGACACCCACTAAAGATGATCCAGATCCAGAGGCAGGGTTGGTCTCCATTTGATTCCCTTGATCGTCACCTTTATGGATAAATTGCGATTCCCAAGAAGCGTCGTTCTTCGGTAATGGCAACCTATCTAATCCCGATGAACTACTATGGTTTCCAGTATCGATCTTCGCCGGCTCGCCCTCAGGATGAGGATCTTGGACGCCAAATCGCTTGCAAAGCAATTTGACAGGATAAAACTGCTTGGTCTCCCTGGTCATCTTCCCGTACATCCCATTATGTGCTGCTTGTTCTCTCGGTGTCATGTCCTTTTTCACTTCCTCCTCGAGAGTTGCCTTGGGCTTCTCCATATCCGCCTTGGCTTTCTCCGCGTCGAATATGTGTAATCCTGGTTTCGCTTGTTTCAGATCCGAAATCGCTAAAGATTCACTACCCGATGTAAATCTGCTTGACATTGCGAATGACAACGGCTTGAAGATTCGAGCGGATGCCGCAAAGTCATCAAGCTCTTTGTTGATCTCGTCAAAAGATGCGCCAGGCTTCAAGACAGGATCCGGTTGAGTGGTATTGTACGTCTGTGAGAGCAGGTAGGATCGATATCGTTCTTGCCTTTGCAGATCGTCACCATATGGTACAAAGCCTTTTAGAGCCGCCGAAGCCGTCCGAGGTGAAAGGGGTGGAACTGTGACTTCCGTCGCGGAAGGTCGTGGAGGTTGTTCTGTTTCTGCTTCAAGCGATAATGGCGGTGGTGGAGCGGTCGACTGCCCAGTCGCAGCGATAGAAGCGAGCCTTTCCCTGTCTTTCTCGGATATGTACTCGTAGACAGATTTGGCCTTGGATACTCTCTGTTCCTCACCCAGCGCTGCTCCTCGCTGCACCAACGGTCAGCATGTTCTGTGTATGACCACCTTTTAATAAATATATTTACCTGCTCGAAAGTAAGAGGCTTTCCTGGCGCACCTCGTATCACCTTCTTCTCCTCCGCCTTCTCTCCCGGCACTTCATCCCACTTCCGGGTGGTTCCCCAGACTCTAGCCGGGCGTGGTCTCCAATCTGGAGGTATTTCCGGCATTGCAAACCTGAATACTCGTCAATCAAGGTCCTGCACGATAGGTGGCTAGCGCTGACTCACCATTTATCGGCCGGTACACCGAGTGGATCAAGGGCAAAGCCAGCCAAAACCGGTCGACCATCGTGCCATCTATCTTCGCTGGCCCGATCATCGCGTTTTCTTGCCATACCGGTACCCAAACCAGGTCGTTCTGACATTTGACCCATGAAAATCACATCATCGTTTTCATCGGCAGTACTGTCGAAAGCGAAGTGTTTAGTAGACGTTGATGGTCCAGCATAAAGGTCATCCTCTTCGTCCTCAACAAAAGTCGGGTCGATTACTGTAAACATCAGTATCAGTGGGTGTGTGAGACCTCTGAGGTTTTGGTAGATCTAACACGTACCATTTCCACGCTTGCCTGGTAGGCTGCCCATGCCTCTACCCTTCTCGAAGCCTAGACCCTGTTTATCCTCCTTGGCATCATAGACCAGTAATCTCGTATCCCGCGGTGCAAAGGTGTGCTTTCCCGCTTCTGCGTCTCCCATGTCTTCATCTTCATCAGGCAGACCTGCGCGAGCATTTCCCAATTTGCTCTCTTGTATTCGTAATTTGCGCAGAGTCACTCGAGGTCCGATACCTTGCCCCGGTCGCCAGCCTAATTTCTGAAGCAGTTTTTGGCCGATTGACGACTTGGCAGGTGCGATGAGCGATTCCAAAGCAGAAGGCAAGCTACACCGCTTTTGTAAGCACTGTGCTGATGGATCGCAACAGAATGAGCGGCGCTGTAACGCACTTTCTGTTTGACAACTCCTCTTTCGTTCCCGCAAATCCATCATTCTTGAAAGTTTCAGTGTTCTCCAACTTCCTATCCTCCTTCATATGCTCGAGATCCTCTTCATCCATGAAATCTTCCGGGCGTTGGGCTGTCGAAGCTCGATTGTTTCGAGATGACTTGAATGTCGAAGGCGCCCATCCTTAAGTGTAACGTGGTTAGTGCACCATCGACCACCTGCCTATTACCGTCGAGTTACACTCACCTTCTTTTGAGCCGACACTATTGAAGTAACCCGCCGAGAAGCCGCCCGTAAACGCTCCATGGAAGCGGCGCCGTCCTTGTTCATCTCGAACCTGAAGCGTATACAAAGTCAACTTGCCCGTCCTGTTCATGATATGATGCCAAGTCTTACCTCTTGTTGCCATACAGGAACGTATTCCTGCTTGTCCTTCTTGTGCTCGGACAGCGCTGGCAAAGGCGTTCCGATCTGATAGAAGACATCAGCACACTCGTTCCTTTATCACAATTTACAGTCTAGTGACAATGAGGAAGGCAGGAGCCAGACGCAGAGTTGCTTTCGATGTAGCAGCTATAGAGGAGATTTCGAAGGGAGACTGACCTGTACGAAAGACTCGTTGAGGTATGCACTGTTGAGGTTGACATTGTCCAGCTCGAGCTTGTGCTTGAGTCTGGACGTCATCCTGGCGACCAGAGTGAAGCGTTATCACTTGAACAGTTGTTGCAACGTTGAAAGATGCAGGACGATATTTGAAGCCTTGACCAGAAGAACACGGTTGTTGATGCTAATGCTGCAGCTGGTGCTTGAAATTTGATTCCGTTGATGCTCTGTTCGGTATCTTGACGTTGCCGGCGACATTATCATTATGAAACATGCGTTCATTTCATGTCTCGACATTACCGAAACAGCGAGAACAGACGCAGCGACGATGGAAGCAGGTCCGTCCAGACTACCCAAGGCGGATGGCCGTGCGGTACTCTCGCCCTTCCTAGAGGTACTCCGTTCAGCTGCTCCTATCAAGATCCCTTCCCAAACACTGCTGGGCGCGATAACCCATTTCCTTACAAATCTCGATGACGCAGAGCTTTACGACTTTGTGCAGGCCGTCGTCACATCTCCATCACTATGGAGCGGAGGATCAGTCGGCGTGAAACAGGTCCGGTCAGCTATTACGGTTGCGGTAGGAGCGAAAGTCGCTCTGATTGACGAAGCAGTCAAGAATGTGTACTTTTCCCAGAGTCGGAGGAGAGCATGGGCGAGAGATTGGCTAGGGCGGGTAGTCGAAGCGGCTTGTGCTTCGGATACGACATCAAACAATAGACAGCTGTCTTTCTTGACTGCTTTGTTGGAAGGAGTAGACGGCGTTACCGACCTGGATTGGGGTAACGCCAGAATCAAAGTCGAGGAAGAAGTCGTGCTCGGACTTTCGGACGGTTTGGCGCAGGATCAAGCCGCAGAGGATACGATATCTTTGTTGTGCGCTGCGATGCCCCATATCGAGATTGAGCGGTTACGAGTTCTGGATATCAAGGTGCGTTCAATGATTTGGAGAATATACCTGAAATGCTAACGGTGAAGTGTACGTCCACAGAGCCTACTTCCAAATATCGCGAACCGTCTACACAGTAAATTGGGTCAGCTGGAAACTTCTGAACCGGAAGATCCGAGCGAGCTCCCGTCCACAGCGAGAGCCGTAGCTAGATCTTTCGTCGTACTGGACAACGGCAGTAAGACCAGCCGAGAGTACGCTTGGAAGGCTATGTTGCGGTTCTGTCGCAGGATGCAAGGCGTCGGAGCAGAGCTAGAACAAGCGTGGCAAATAAGGCCAAAAGTGCCCGAAATCTCAGGTTGGTGCACCAGATGCTGCGTGATGTCTGCTAGATTGTCGAGCGCTGACGGATCACGGGCCGAAGAAGCTATTTGGAATCGACACAAAACCGCCTTGTTCGCGTTCCTCGTACCAGCATCGACCATCCTCGATATTCTCCTGAATGATGCTCCTCCCTCGACTCTGGATCGACTTGCCGACATTCCTCCCTCAGCGGATCTAGCCGGTCACGTATTATGGGCCTTGTCATCCTTCGCCTATCTCACCGACTCCAGCTCAGGGGGAGTGGAAAACTACCATCGAATCTTATACGGTTGTCTCGACGTCCTGGTTGCCAGAGGTGGAGCCTACGCTTGTGATAAGCTTCTTCGTCAGGTCTTGTCGGAGACAGAGGTCATGAGTGATGCCAGAACTGCATATACGCTCGTATTGGCTGAGGAACTGATTCGTCAGCTAAGCGGAAAGACCATTAGTACTTCATTGACCTTGGCGGAGAAGTCAGTATTGGTATACCAGGATGTCATATAAATAATTGCTAATCCCGGTGTAGTCACGTTCACCGACCCGAACATCGAGCCAGCTTTGAGGCAGCACATGCATTCCTACTAGCCCTGCTTCGGACCTCATCAGAAACGCTGGACAGCTCTTCAAGCCAAAGTGCATTTTTCGACGCCCTCTTGCCGCAATATGTCAATATTCTCACCCAGGTAGGTCTCTTCATGTAATCTTATGCACTAAGCTCACATCGACACCCTATGATAGCAAGCGACAAAGGGAGACGTGACGGGAGAGCAATTCCGCACTGTGTACCCACTGACAGTCGAGGCGGCTTCGCGTCGCAGTTCATCCTTGCTTGACCTGACTTTGTCTTGCCTCGATACGATGCCCGAGTCCGCAGATACACGCATGATCAAGATCTCCATCGCACCACAGATCCCACCTCATAGGCTGCAAGAGTACCTAGAGAAGCTGGCGGACATGATCCTGGCCGTCCCAGCAGGATCAGAAGAGAGGTTGGATCTGGCCAGGAAAGCTTTCACCATAGTAGTTGAGGAGTTGGGGGACCAGGTAAAAGGAATGGGAGTGGAGTGGTGGCTAAGGTGGAGAGGCGAGTTTGAGGGGAGGCAGAAGGCCGATCAAGGTTTTATCAGGAGTCGGCTATAATGTGCGTTCCAGCTATGAAATATGACATGACAACGCTATCCTTTGCCGGACCGCTACTTTATATCCCAATGCCTGCGTAATACGTTTTCCCGCCATTCTTCTGAGCTTGTCGTTCTATAAGGCCCAGTGACGACCTGCAATAGCTCTTGATCTTCTTCCTCCATCAACTTCCTCAAGCCCTCTTCCTCGTTCGTGACCGGTTCTCTGACATGTAGAACCAGTTTCTTGCGCTTCTTACTTCTTCTGCCTTTTGTGACTTCCCACAGTATACCAGCTAGCAATGGTCTAGTGACGGTCGCTCCGGCTACAGAGAGGTATTGTATAACTTGCAGCTCGAGGTTGGAGAGACGAAACCCTTCGCTTATGGGCTCGGAAGTCATGGGGAGATCAAGGGATATTGTGGATGTCCAATCGGATAGAAAGTTGAATATCCATCTGAAAGGCGGAAAGGGCGTTTCTGATTCGACGGCAGGATACGGCGGAAGATCCGACATTATTCCTTTCTTCTCATCTGGAAACCCCTCTATGTAGAGCGCGTCCTCTTCTCGATCCTTGGCAGACCATGGCGGTTGGAGAGGTATGCTGGTACTAGTACCAATACTAGCGCTAGGATTGGTAAAGTCGTCGATGTGTTTCCATCGAAAGTGCTTTGGACCCCTTGTAGGCGCCAATCGCTCGATCCACACTTTGACCAAATCCAATAACCAGTACCCTTCCTCGCGTTTCGAGAGTCCAGCTCTTGCAGAAGAGATGATTACCGCACAAGGTCCGCCTCGCGTGGTAAGGTGGACCGTCTCGATTTCGCTCGTCCATCCTTTTCCCCCAGCACTGGCGTTTATTGTGGAGCACAGCTTGGCAAAGTCTGGATTGTTGGCGAACTCTACATCAAGTAAGAGGTCGAGATGTCTCGGTCTCTGATAAGGTGCGAACCGACTTTGACATCGTTGAGTGAATGATACATAGGCGCGAGGCGAGTGTAGATGTATTGTCTCGTATAGCTTAACGGAAGCGAGACTGCTCGTTTGTCGATCTACGAGCGTGAGAGCATATAGAGTCGAGTGGTCGGCATAGGGTATGATGAGAGCTAAGACCTGTGATCGATTCAATTTGGTTGAAGCGGACGGACGTGAACCAGATATGGTCCGGGTTGGAGTTTGATAATCAACCTCAGCATTTGCATTTCGGTCGAGAGATGAGGTAGGATTTGGCTGATTGTTCTTGACAGCGCGTATGGACGCTTTGCCTTTGTCCCGCTTCTCCCGATTGAGGAAGGAGCGGATCATCCGCCAGGCGTTGATTCGGTGTTGAAGAGAAAATAACAAAGAGAGATGGAGCGAGACGATGCGACATGATGAGATTTGGCGAGTATCGGTAGATGCGATACCGGAATAACCGGGAGTTCAGTTGCTTCTTACAGCTGGTTTAAATACAAGGAACTGCATGTAACTTCGAATACGATGATTTCAATCTTCCCCTATTGTACGTCTACTGGGCATATAGACGCTCATAGCGGCTCAAAGACGCTACTCTAACGATACCTGGGATCATGAGGACTCGAAGGCGGAGTATTTCCCGCACTTCCTTCTTCTGATTGACTAGACTCGCGCTCTGTCCCACTCGTAGGGGACGGAACGGACGAGGTTGGCGAGGCTAACTCTGACTCGTCTTCTGCTGTAGCAATCGAGATACCAGCTGATCAGCGACTGACATACCCCTCGATCAACGTCCAACAAAAAGCAAGAGTCGCTCACCATCGGTGCTCTCCGAGTGCTCACTATGACCTGAAGATCCTGATCCCGAACCGCGAATGACTGACGAGTTCGAGTCAAAGTCAGATTCAGAATCGGAACTTGACGTAGTGCTAGATGAGGAAGAAGTGGATGAATTCCCACTACGATGACTTGTGCGACCTGAGTCGTCGATGGGGCTAGGCGTTAGTGGCGGTGTACGGGGGCTAGACGGCTCTGCAGGAGATGTAGGAGATGTAGGAGTTGATCCTGGCTCTTTGTCCTCATTCTTCTTCTTTTTCTTGTCTGATCGTCCGAGTAGACCGAAAAGCATCTCTCGTCTTGCTGCTTCTTTGGTTTGGCAGGTTGGAAGATGTGATTGACACCTGGAAACGAGTGGTGTTCGCACTGTCTCTGAGGTTTAAAGTTTCTATTGAGTGTCACAAATGCGCAGGGAAATGATGGGCATCTTTCTCTGATCCACCGCAGATTACCTTGGTAAAGGAGTGCAAGGAGTCACAAGCACAAAGGAGTTTTGGCACTCGAATAGGTGAAGATCCACGAGTAGCAAGACCGAAGATGTGTTCTGCTCAGATCTGGCATCAGTTGACGAGTGTAAGTCGTACCCGACGGCCTGCCTGTTGATACCGCTGTCAGTACTTGAAAGAAGAGGATATACTTCATACATGTCGGATCTGTGTCATCGTCTTTGGCCGTTATGCTGCTACAGCTGTCCCGGCGTCTATACCCTGTAGCTTAGTTCTGAATGCCTCGATATCTGATTCGACCCTTCTTTCCAGCTCAGCATTATTTGCTTCGAGTTCCGTCTGCAAGTTTCGCATCAGCATCATTAATATTCGTGCCCAAATCAAATAGCTTGGATAGGAGAGAAGACTCACCACTTTCGCCTCGAGCGACTCGCCATCTATGCCCAGGCCAGACCACGGATCATAAGGTCCGTTCGGGATATCCTCTGCGCGTATCACTGTATCAGCCGAATTACCAGAACACAGACACCAGGAGGAGGAGACATACTGAGAGTTTCCGGCCCAAACACCTCTGACAGGATTTCGTGCCTTGCTCTGAACCTGTTCATGGCAATTTCCCTCGGATCAAGATCGTCCAGCCCATCAGCCCAAGGCTCAATCTCAATGCCGTTTCCCACAGGAGCACCAGCAGCAACATGCGATCCATGTGATTGCGCGAGAGCATGAGGGTGAGCAGGGATGTGCGGTGGTGCCATGGCGTTCTTCATGTAGTGTTCTGTTGTGTGAGGAGGCTGCAGGTTTTGTGTTTGGCGTGCGAGAGATTGAGATGCTGCTGATGGTCTCTGTAACGCGCAAGGCCGCTGTCAATATGCTTATATGCTACTAGGTGGGTGATGATCTTAACAGCCACTCACTCCTCGTTTCTTCTTCATTGATCCTCTGTCAGCGTGTTGCTGCTGCTGTTGCTGAGCATGGAGATGAGCCTGTTGAGCTTGTTGGAACTGCTGCAATGCCTGCTGTTGATGTTGTTGCTGTTGAGCAGCAGCGGCCTGCTGAGCTCTCTGCACAAGCTGAGCCTGCTGTTGAAGCTGTTGCTGTTGGAGAGGCATCCCTGGTATTCCAGTTCCTTGACCGGCAGCGGCGCCGACACCGTACCCTGGAACTTGTCTCCCCTGACTCATCGCTGCGAGCTGCTGTTGCTGTGCCAGATATCCTTGATGAGCCAACATTGCTACGTCCGGAGGCGTCACGAGACCCATAGGTCCAGTCCCTTGAGACTGCTGCGACGTACTCCCAGATGCCTGTTGTTGTGACGGAGTGGTAGGGTACCCCGGCATCTGTTGGGTGGTCTGGGGAGATTGCGCGTATTGTTGAAGAGCGGGATTCGCGTTCGGGTTGTATTGCGTATAAGGGTTCATAGTGCGAAACGAACCAGCAACAGTACTGATTTTCTCAGAGTGGTTATTGGAGCCGGCTAGAGATGGGAGCTAAAGACTATAATCGACTTGTACAGCGATTGTTGACTATACGAGAGTGATTGTTCTATGGATTGTTGACAAGAGCAGCAGGGACGAGATGAAAGAGCTCATGTTCTAGGAGCGGCCGCGTTGCTAAATTACGTAACAGATGAAACGCCTTGATATGGTTATGTACGCGGACACTCAAAAGCATTTGCCAGATATGCATTCCTCAACGTCGTTGTTATGCTCTTGTCGTCACTTGATAGAACGCAGGAACTAACCGCAGTAACAATCGGTGTGGTGTAAGCAATACTGAATACAGCTTGTTTCAGATGTGACAAGCTCGAGCCTTGTGCTGCGTTGTGGCTTGTCCACTTTCTGCCATCTGTATTGGCGCGTCAAAGGAAGCTTTCATGCCCTTTGAGATTTGAAGAAAGGCAGTGAGACGTCCCGCCCAGGTCATGGGGGCCATGAGATTATCGTCCCTTCCATGTATCTTGTTTTCGACATACTACAGTAGTGCAGCTGTCTTTCAACATCATTTGCACAGTTGCAAGCGTCTACCTAGCCACGTACAATCTGCCGACAATGTCTTTGCGCACGCACAATAAAGCTTTTTCTTCAACACTCAGCAACGCACATCAGACTCGCCTGCAGCACTTGATCCAAGCGAGTGTGGGCAGCGGCGGCTCTGGTCGTGATAGCGGTCGAAGTTCAGGAGCATGGATGGTAGGCTCAGGCATGAGCAAACAGTCGAGATCGCATAACGAAGGGAGTTTCTTTACTGCTAAAGGAACGTTGAGCGGTGCTCCTCTCAGCGCAGCGGGGAAAGGTATAGAGAACAGGGAGAGCAGTCCCGCGGATAGCGATGAGGAAGTGGAAGATGCCTTGTCGGTGCAGTTGCCAGAGCCAAATCAATATGTATGTCCCCGTCTCCTCTTTGACACACAGCAGCGCTGTTGGGCATATTGAGGCTGACGATCGCCGTATTCGGTGTGCAGGACGACACTCGGGACGAATGGGAGTACGGCGAGACTCCACTTCCCTCCCGAGTACTCTTGCTTCACCACCCCGTGAAGAGCAAAACTACTCCGCCCCCGCTGAGCGGTCCTTGTACGCTAGACTTCTTGTCCAACATCGATCCTTGGACTTTTGCGGCCAAAGCTCGTAGTTCGGTCGAAAAGGCGTTCTGGAGGTTGATCATGCCGTCCATTAGCAGCTTGATCGAGCTCGGCGAGAGCTTGCCAAGGTGCGTTAAATTCAATGTTGAAGGTGTTCTTCCCGATTGTATGACAGTCGTTCTGGGGATCAAGCTGACTGAAAAGGTCTTGATAGATTGATCACCCTGGTACCTGCCATCACAGGGCCAGATGCAGAGGATGATCCCTCACACACCGACATACGGAATGATTCAGACTACATGGCTGGCGAAAACAACACACGCCTGTATGCGCAGGAGACAGTTTACAGTCTACAGATGCCCATACCTGCCTCCCATCATGATCTGGATAGCGTAGATATCGGACCAACACTCCGACCTGTCTACGTGAAGAAGCGGTCAGGAATGCCCGAGTGAGACAGAGGAGAGCTTGATTGGAACAGGTCCACAGGCATGCGTATGGGTGTTCCAGTCAGAATGTGATCGCATGTTATTCTTGCTTGCTAGATGAGATTATGCTTGACTTGCCCATGATATATAAAACCCATGATCATAGCGATGATGCCAAGCAACTAGACAAGTCGAGTGGGGCCAAACGGCCACAAGTGCCTGAGTAGGTCTCATGTGCGGCACTTGAAGAATTGAGTCCTGAATCGAGCGACTTGGTAGAAAGCTGAAGGTTTAACGTTATTACTGCTGATTCGACGCGTCGCTCATGTAATATGCCGCAGATGCATTATTGGTTTTGACGCGTCCTCTGACAAAGTCATATCTACTTGTACTTTTGCACTTGTAGCTACAGCTACCGGCGAGATGACAAGAATCCGCTCGCCATCATCGGGACAAAGCAGCATTGAGCTTCCGCTGTACACCTACAGCTGCCAAACGCACTGTGCTCATCAGACGACAGTAGCCCGTCAAGGCCCACAACGTTTTGTGAACCGTATATGCACGCACTTGCTCTCTAGCCGATGACGTATGTATGCCCCGCACAGTACATGCGCTACTCGAGTAATGAATGGAGAATAGCTGCCAATGGCATGCCGGCCCTTACGAAAGAACGCTGCGACGCGTCTTTGTCTTTGGGGAAAAATAAAATGTGCCGAGCCAAAAGCAAAAGATAAAAATTAGCGATCGACGCACCACCTAGTTACTTGAGACTCTGATTTCGACCTTTTTACCCTTATACTTCTCCATGGGCCTTGACGGTGCACGAGAGAGGGGGTACAGTAGTACCCTAGCGCCTCTGCTCATTATGTGATACACCGTTAGCGATAATATGCACTTGCTTAGCTAGGTACGAGTACGAGAACAGTAGCGGCGAAACGCAAATCTCGCGCAGCTCCAAGTTGGATGGGATAGCAGAATCGGATTCCGATCTCATATCTTCTCTCATAACTCCACTTCCTTCTACACTCCTCCCATTCGTACCCTTCTGCCGGACTGTGTCTCGTGCTCTTCTCCCTGCTTACTCGTAGTGCAGCGCTCGTACCAGTACTCGTGACTTTGACCCCTCGTCTCTCATTACACGTTCGACACGTTACAACATTACTTTTACACCTTGAATCTCTAGTCCCGCTTCCACGCCCACCTACACTTGACTCACTCGGATAGTCTGTTTCTATAACACTCGCTTGAATATCAATTCTTACACTACCTCGGCAAGCTGAAAGCGTTTAACTTGGTATAACGTGTCCGCTATCTATCATCGCCCTGGTCGCATTCCCAGTCATTCAATTTAACGAATCCGCCCTTCCGCCTGACGCAGTGTTCTCTCAGCGCGATCCGTTTGTGCAGTGCACAACACTTGCGCCATGTACTCCGCTCTTACACTCGCAACAGCGCTGCTTGCGCTTTGTACAATAACGGCCGACGCGGCAGGACCGCATGGGCAAGAACAGCGTCTCGCCACGCATAGACGACATCATGCTCGAGCGGCCGCCTCTGCCGAACGTTCAGCTTTGGAACTGGATGCGAGGAAGAAAGAGAGCTGTACGCTCGGCGCCTGGAAGTGTTATGGGTCTGAATTGCACCGTGAGTTTCGTCGAGCAACGAAACGGCGTGGTGTGCCGACAGGACGAAAGTTGACGCGTTACATTTGGGATGATAGGGTGTTACAATGACCGATGGAACTTTGTAGAGGACTGTACGGGTCGAGATATCGTTTGCTCGTGAGTGGTTTCTCCCTGTATTCCGTACTCTGTAAGGGACAAATATGGCCTTCGTCGTCGCTAGAGAGCGTCTTGGAACACTTGACGCCGCTTGTGGCAGATGCAGAAGAGCCACAGCAAAAACCGTCTGAAAGAGGGGTCTGTGCAGTGATTGCGAAAAGAGCTCGCTCCTGTTCTTCATTCTCCAGACACGAAATCATCGGCCGCCATCCTGTATTGCGTTCGGCTGACGCAGCATTCGGGATCACAGTGATGCCCTGTATACAACCGGATGCGTGTGGACATGGGACGTTGAGCAGAGCTCGAGCGATTCCGCTACCTCAGCAGCCACTTCCACCGCGGTTCTTGACGACGCATCAACTACTGAGACCTCGCCCGCGACGGCGAGTGCGAGTGCGAGCGCTAGCGCGACTTCTGCTATGACGAACTTGACCAACGCAACTACGACTGTTGCTTTGGCAGTCAACGGTACGACGACCAATACGACTAGCACTAGCGATGAGACGGATGACGACACTACTGAGGAATGCGATGATGATGAGGATGAGAGCTCGTCCGATGACGCAGATACCGCGGATGACGCCGACGATGCCGACGACGCGGACGACGACGAGGATTGTGATGAGGAAGACACCGAGAGGTGAGCGACCGGACGTCACCACAATGAATGATTGCTGATTATGTCTATCTTACTCTGCTAGCGTAACTTCGACTGCCTCGACCACCTACGCGTCCCCTTCAGTGGTCACCGCCACTTCGACCAGTGACTACGAAACCGCTACGTCAACCACTGACTATGACACCGACTCCGCAAGCGCCACCGACTCAGCGACCGCCTCAGCTACTGACTCTGCAAGCGTGACCGACTCAGAAACCTCCACAGCTAGTGCTACCTCCAGCTCAGCACTAGGCGACGAGCTGTATGCAGGGTGGGATGACGATTCGTCCTCGTCCTCCTCTTCCACTTCCACTTCTTCGTCTACGTCTACATCGACAGGTGGCAAGACCAAAGGGCATCACCGTTCTTCATCGTCGTCGGCACAAGGCGCATATGGTGAGCGCTATGCTTGTCGTATACGAGTATCGACCAAGCTGATATTCTTTAGTCACACAAACGTCGAGCGATGAATCTGCGGACAATGTCACCGCTTCTGCTACGACCACTTCGTCTGATTCCGAAGGCTTCACCGCGTCTGCCACGATCACTTCTTCTGATTCCCAAAACCTCACCGCTTCGGCAACATCTACATCGTCTGATGACAGCTTGTTCGGCCAAACGACTTCCTCGTCCGCCGCGTCTGACAATGCCACGCAAACGCAGATGCAAAGCAGCACTTCTGTAGCATCGTCTGGACGCCATAGATCATCGAGCGGATCAGCGACCGCGACCGCGACCAACATCACTATGACGCAAACGCAGACCAGCACTACTGTAGCGTCATCCGGGGCTTATAGTAACGGATCATCCAGTACGGCCAACACCACTGTTATTGCAGCTTTACCCGCCAATTCAACCATTGCTGCTTCAGGTCGAGTCGATACGTCTGGTATCATGACTGACGCTACTGCCGCGCCGACATATGCGTCTACTGTATCGATCACTAGCAGTGCAGCTACTGCCACAGCGACCAATGCAACGACTTCGTCCAACACGACATCTTCGTCCAATACGACCACATACACTGCACCTCACTGGGTCATTTACGCTGATGGTAAGTCAAACAGAGCTATCTAGGATGCAAGACCTCGCGCTGATCAGTCTATTGCAGAATGGCTCGACTCGATGCCGTCTGTCTCTGACTTGAGTTCGTTCAACCGATTCATCGTTGCGTTTTGGATGTCCACCTCTGGGGCCGTGGATGATGCCGACGCATGGGCAGGATTCAGTGCCTCCACACGTGCATCGGTCCTTGAGGAATACCACGCTGCCGGTATCGCTCTGATGGTCTCGGCCTTTGGTTCTACCGATACTCCGACTTCGGACGGCGCTGACGCCAAGGAGACGGCGCAGAAGCTGGCTGCATGGGTGATCAAGTATGATCTGGATGGTGTGGACATTGACTACGAGGGCGAGTATATGATTTTTGGATTTCAGGACATGAGCTGACGTCGATGTGCGCAGATATGGACGCGATGAACAGCGCTCAAGCTGTGTCTTGGATTGTCGAGTTCCAAACCGAGCTGCGAAGTCTTCTTCCATCGCCTTACCTCATTTCGCACGCGCCCGTCGCTCCGTGGTTCACTTCCGCGTCGGACTACTCTGACGGAGCATACGTCTCTGTCGATCAGCAAGTAGGCGATTCGATCGATTTCTACAATATTCAATTCTACAACCAAGGCGACGACCAATACACGACATGCGAGACCCTGATCACTAATTCCGGCACAGACTGGCCGTCTACTTCGGTATTAGAGATCAACTCGTATGCCGGATTGGCTTTGGACAAGATCGTTATTGGCAAACCGCTCGATTCCAGTGCGGCAGACAACGGATACATGGACGCAGCCACGATCCATCAATGTGTTGAACTGGCCCAAGAAAGCGGTTGGAACGCAGGCGTCATGTTCTGGGAATGGACCAGCGAAGCCCCAACAATCATGGCGACCGTCAGGGCCGATACAGACTAGACCTTTTCTCTTATCTCGCCTCTCTTTCCCCTGTTCGCTCATACGACTGTTTGTGACGAAAGCGATGATGTGATACCATCGACACGATATTATAACGATAGACACGACATACACCAATTCACGTTTCATCTCTCTCCTTTTCTTGTCTCTTCATTCTTTAGGGTTTTTCACTGTCTATATCTCTGCTCATAGTCCCCCTGCCGTACATCACCAACGTCTTGACGACTTGCGAGTGTGGGTCGTCTTGAAGACGTTCCCTACCCGTCATATGTTACAGCTCTTGTCATCGATTCAGTAGACTTTGACAGCATACTGGCGGTGATATACTGTATGCATTGGTCGCGTAAAACCGCAAATCGTTAACATCGTCACATGTCATAAAAGTCGTAAGCGTGTGTATGATCCTGGCAGTATGATAAAGCGTATATGATGAGTATGAGACAATCCCCTCATCCCAAACATCCACGCAGCAAAAGCGCTTCTCTCTGATCTGGACAACTATCCCTTCATCCCCCACTCTGCACCGTCAAACTCCCAGATGACCTTTCCTGTATCTCTCAGTTCGAGTCGCGGCGCCACACCCGCTAGCCCGTCCGATGATGAGCTTGCGGAAGCGCCTGCGAGACTAGCCGTACTTAACCTCGACGGCTGTTCTGAAGCTAATGCTGATGCAGAGGTCTTGCCCTTTTTCCTCCTTTCCATCCATCCCGATTCGGTGTGGCGTCGAGCTGGATTTGGGCGGTTGCTTTTGGGCGAACGCGACAAAACGCGTGAAGCAGATTTTTCTTCGCGTCCTGGCTGAACTGTCGTGAGATAGTCGGCAGATATTGTGGTCGATCGAGAAACGGCAACCCCGTTCCCCTTGATGCTCAGCTTAGCCATGGGAAATGCCTTGAGCCTTTCGAGGGCCTTCTTGGTACTCTCGATACTTTTAGCTGCAAACAGCGCTGGGAGCGTTTTGGTCGGACTGGACGAGTCTTTCGAAGAATCCGAAACGTTGGTTTGTCTCATAAGGCTGGATGTGACCAAAGTCGATGGCTTTCGTCGAAGAACTCCACCAAGCCCGCGGGAGAAGAAAGAACCAATATTGCCACCGTTTGGAGCTGACTCAAGGGGCCCGTCAATGGCCAATTGCTCCCAATCTTCATCCTCGACATGCGTGATCGTTCCATGAAGCTCTACTGACAAGCGAACGATGGGTGTAGTATCCGCACTGGGACGTTGTTGGTGTCGCCGAACAATACGATTCGCGGACCCGATACCTGGTGACGGGATTGACATCGTGTCGGAGACTGATAACCCGGACGCAGGTAGGCTGTTTTGCAAAGCGGTGACACCCACGGGTCGTGGCTTCGGCGGACCGCTGATCGGTACGGGAGTAGCCTGACGGCGGGGCGAAGGGGGTAGCGGCGTAACAGCTAGTGGAGCTTGCGGAGAAGGAGTGTCCAGATCAGATGAAGGTGGTAGTATTGGTGAAGCCGGCCTTGATTCTCGTGCAGTCTTTGAGCCCTGCACTGGTGAGGACTCACCATCCACGACGTGTCTCATGCTCAAGCTACTGATGGTTAACCCTCCCTCCCCTCCGTTTTCCTCCGGTACTTTATCTACCTGTTGCGTATCAAGATGACCTTCTGAAGGTGAATCGATTTCGCTCAAGATTATATCTTGAGTCTCATCGTCGACCTCCTGTACAACGTCCGGTATCTCAGACGGTTCTTCAACCTCGAGAGTACCATCGCTCGTGTTATCTTCCTCCACTTTCTCACGAGACCATGTGAAAGACCGAAGCTCCATCCAGTGCTTGGCCTGTTCAATGGCGTATAGCTGATTGTCATTCAAAGGTGTTCGCTTGTAGTCGTCTGGATCCCGCAAGTCATGCGTCGACATGTCAATCGAAGGATCTTCCTCCAAACAGAGCTTGGGGAAGTAGCGTGTATTGTACTCTGCGACTGGGTGGAGGTGCAAACCGTGTGGATCTTGATAATCGCCGGCCTTCACCGTCTCCCAATCGCTAGGCAAGGATCAGTTGTTTGTTCTCCCGTTGGTATTTCGAACCGCTCACAGCATAGCGAAGTACTCATGAGTCTTGACGTAAGGCTCGGTAAGCCGCCACATTGGGTCTTTTTGGAGCAGCTTTCGATCGCAATATGAGCGAGTTGCCTAATATCACTCTTTTAGGCTTACCGCGTCAACGAAGCTATGTGTTACCGGATCCAAGGCATACGGCGCCATTCTTGGCTGGAGAAAAAGGTCGTCCCAAGGATCTCCAACGATCTTTTCCCAAAGCACGATCTGATCGGTACCGTCAGTACTGTGCCAAGCTCTATGATAATAGTACGAACTGGAGGTTCATCGTCAGCCTTGTGGAACGGAACCTGTAGTACGATGTAGTCAGCAGCATAACAAAAGCAACGAGGGAAGCACGAATGACATACTTGTCCGACCAAACCTTCCAACACGATACACCCCAGCGCCCACCAATCGACCGCATATGAGTACTCGCCTCTATTTACGACTTCTGGCGACTATGGATCATGAGATCAGTTCAGGCTGGTCTGTAGAATCGAAGAGCAGGACTGACTAGATATTCAGAGGTTCCGACCTGTTGCGTACCGTAAGGTGAGCCAGCTGTTTACATCCACAGCTATCTAAAATGGATCATCGTACTCACGAACGAGTACGCTCTGTCTACCGTCAAGGTCGAACCCGCCCCCGGTAGATTGCGCCGGCTGCCTGCACCTGCCCCTGCCCATGCTGGCACGCTTGCCTGGCCGGGATATGTCACGACATGTAGCGGCTGAGGGTCTCCACGATATGAAAACTCTTTGCTGAGACCAAAGTCCGCTAGTACGCAGTGACCATGCGAATTGAGCAGGATGCTGTCCTCGCTTCAGCGAGAGTTGACGCTACTCAAACTTGGGTCAAGCTCACTTTTCCGGCTTCAGATCTCTCACAATGATACCGTGACGATGGCTAAATTGGTCGTCAGAGTACTTCCGATGTATTAGTAGAGACTTACAGGTCCACCAGCCCCTGAGTGATGTCGGCGGCATAAAACCGGGTCCTGTGATCTCCTAGTACACCATGAATCTCCATCTGCGTAGCCAAATCGCCGCCAGGGTAAAACTCCAGTATGAAGTACAGATTCTCCCGATCTGTAAATGAGTGATGTAATTTTGAGACGAATCGATTATTCGGCTCCTCGGTTGCAAATCGTTTGAGGATGCTGAGTTCAGTGAGAGTGTGGGTCAACTCGTCGTATGTGAACACAGAGCGTTTTGAGATTGCTTTCATAGCGTGGATGGTGTTCGTACGAGTCTGCTTGACAAGTAACACCTATGACGGGCGATGATCAGCTACGCTGCAATCACATCTTTTCGGAAAGACTTACTCTGCCAGCGCAGCCTTTGCCGAGGACACGGATAAGCTCAAAGTCCTCCAGCTTGACCCCGCATGATTCTGTCTTCCTTGCAGTATGACTGGGCGACGAGTTCGAAGTATTGCAACCCGAAGGAGTACCGAGCTGGCTCATCAGAGGAGACTCGTCGTGTTGCCGCTTTTCTCCCATTCTTTCTGGGGGTGTGTACGGAGGTGATGGCGGTAGAGGTATACCTGAAGGGCGGCCTATGACGGTAGTGGCCATTCTGTGACGCTAGATCCCTTTTGAGCTGAGTATGATGGTGGTAGATTTAGGTGGCGAGGAATTCTCGAATGGTTCAGTAGTGGACTATAGCGCTGAGCTAGGGATATTTACTGTTAGAGCCCATTTTGGTACGTTGTATAAACTGTGTGCGAGGCATGGACAAGATATAAGAAGGAGAAGCAGAGGACGACCTACCAGCACTTCTATATATACCCTCTCAGAATGTCCTGACACCTCCCACACCGTCTGGCTCCTATTCGGGGCGGGCGATTCTGCGAAAGCTGACGGAGTTGAGTATCGAGAAATCCTTTGTATTAGAGGAAGCGGAAAGATACAAGAGAGACAATGTGCAAAAGTCCGGCTCGAGAGCTGAGTGATCGGGTCACAGCTTCCGAAAGGAAGGCATGGAAGAGATTATGATAGGTGATATTGACGATATCCGGTCGAATGCCTGGTCGCTCGATTTGTTACACTGACGCAGGAAAGCAGAAGAGCAGCAGAGGCGGTATCAGAGCGATTGTTATCAGTGAATACATAAAGGTAGGATCAAAGCAAGCGAAGATTCTATGCTGAGCTAGCAGTACTGGCAATAGCAGAAGGAGGAAGCCGCTTTGATCCGTATCAACGCTATGACCTCTTCTGCTTATCCAGACCCATTCATCCACTCATCCATCACCCTGCCAAACCACTTCTGGCTTGAGCCATGCGCCAGATTGTGCATGACTTGTAATGTATTTGTCCATGACAAGCATCCACGCCGATGCATCCGAGAAGCAGTGCAGCGCTGTTGAGGAGATAGACTATGACACTGTAACAAAGGGGGGGAGTGGGTCTGAGCGTATCTCTTTGTGTAAAATGTAAATGAATGATTGTTATTGTGATTTGAATCTGAAACGCATTCAATCTGCCTCGTTTGGTAATCAACTCTAGCATCAATATGCTGTATTACCACAACGGGTAATGATGCAGCAAACCACCAAGTCACGTGGTTATTACTTTGTAGAGGCGCGCTGTGAATTGTGCCTTTTGAATGTGCGCACCTTTCCTCTTGATTACCAGTCGCGTACAAGCCATGCAAAGTGACATTGGTGAGAATTATCACAGATATAGCATACATTCAGCAAGCACGACAATCGCCATCTCGACGCATCAACGACGGACGGGGCTCTCTGCTGTAGCATACCGGCTGCTCCGCAACGCGTATGGCGCTTATTTAACGACATCATCACGACGGCCAACCTCGCTGAATTCAATCAAAAAGGACCTGTATCAACAGCAACATCATGGCAGCCATCGCAGCTCAGCCACAACATCACTTCCAACAACAGCAACATCTAGGTTACCCCTCACAGTCCGTCATGGAGGATTTGTCCGACGATGCTTACGACGACGAAGTGGATGACGAATCGATACAAGGGGACATCAATATGAGTAACGACCATGCTCACTTCTACCATCAACAACAGCAGCAAGCCATGTACTATCAACAACATCAACAAATGCATGGTCCAGGAGACGGCGCGGCTGGACCGTCCCGGCAATCCAGTTCACAAGCGCAGGTGCAAGACGCGGAGGAGGACGCGTACAGTGATGGTAGCAGCGACGACAGTATGCCAGACGACGATATCGACTTTAGCTTGACATATGCTCTGTAAGTCTATATCTTTAGCTATAAAGCATACGACTTACTCACAGCTTATACCTTCAGGCATACCTTCCTCGCCACCGTAGAGGGTCAAGCTTCAGTCGTAAAGGGCGATTCGCTGGTCCTCCTCGACGACGCCAACTCATATTGGTGGCTCGTGCGCGTACTGAAGACGGAAGATGTTGGCTACATACCCGCCGAGAATATCGAAACGCCTTATGAGCGACTCGCACGACTCAACAAGCACCGTAATGTCGACCTTGCAGCTGCGACACTACAGGAGAAACAGATTGGCACGGTGCAAGGACGGGAGAAGCTAAAGGACACGATCGCTGGGAAGATGAAAGGAATAAGACGAGACAAGTCGGGAGAGGCTCTGGACGAAGCGGCGAGTAGGCGAGTCGTCTTTGCGCCGCCGACTTATGTGGATCACCCTGGAGTCACGTGGAGTAGCGATGAAGAGGAGAGTGGTGATGAAGACGGTGAGTATGAGGTCGAGCAAGTCGAAAGGACGTCTTCCGAAGGTCATGGGCATGAAGACGAAGGCGTCGATCACCGACACGACGCAGAAGCCCACAACGTGGACCAGAGCTTGGAGATGGAGCCTGACGATGGCATGGAGTGGGCGGAAGGCGCGGTAGCGGATGAGCAGAAGCGTATCATCGATCAGAGGCAGCAATCGCAAAACGCGATAAGCCTTGGAGCACCCATTCAGGACCAGTCGACTGACCCGGCTACATCCCGGATGGACAATAACGCGAACATGGAGCCTTCAGCATCGACCACATCGCTAGCTTCGACATCCGGGGGAAGCGCTGTTCTCGACCCCGCCGAAGCCAGCCGCGACACTCGACGCATCACCGCCACACCGGCGGTGGCCAATGGCCCCCTGCTGCCTTCAGCGATGAATCAGCAGCAACCTGGCTCTCGCCAAGTCAGTGGCCAGTCTGTCCAATCGGTCACATCCACCACGTCAACCGTTTCTTCCGCACGAAGCACTACCCCTACCAGCCCAGAAGACAAGAAGATGAAAAAGAGCAGGAAAAGCAGTAAGGAAGATCTCGACGGCGGTGAGAAGAAGAAGAGCCGAGGGATGTTGGGCGGACTGTTCAACAGGAAGGGCAAGGACAAAACGGGCAAGGGCGTCTCAGGCGAAAATCCGAGGAGTTCAGAGGAAAGCTCGATCAGCGGAGTCGCCGATTCTTCACCGGCCAGCATCGGCAGGCGTTCTGAAGAGAGTGCGAATAGCCGAGCAGCGAATTCTGCGGGACAGCGCAGCTCAATTGCAAATGGCCAACAGCAGCAATCAGGCGGTATCTCAGCGCATGGACTTCGACTGCAACAGCAGGATCAAGCGCGGATGCAATCCTACACCAGCAAATATCTGAATAAATCGCCCACTTCCGACCATCATTCACCGTCTGCTGCTGAAGCTGCAGCTGCCGTTGCACAATCTGCCGCCGCGATGCGGCTCGCTGCGGGTATGAGCGACGGCGCCAAGGCCCGACCAAGCAGTATCATTCTTAGCCCCAATCCTGCGGGTCCTCCTTTGCTTAATGTGATCCGTATATTCGCTGGAGATCACATTAAATCCGACGCGTCGTTCAAGACCGCCCTCATCAATGAGACAACTTCGGCTACCGACTTGATCCGCCAAGCGATGCAACGCTTCCATCTCAATTCCGACTCGGAATCAGGCTACTACGTCACAGTGCGCGATGTCAACGGTGAGGAGATGGAGTTGACACCGGACGAAAAACCTCTTTCCGCTTTCCAAGAAGCTATGCGACGATGGGCTAGCGACTCGGAGGAGAATCTGCATGCTCGATTGGGCGCGATCACCCCTACCGTCAAGCGCTCAAGCATTAGCAGTATCTCGAGCATCATGTCCTTGTCCAATCATCCTGCGATAGCAAAGCTGGGCATGAACGATTTCTCAGATGACTCAGCGGTCAAGATCTACCTGAATCGTCGCAGACCTGGCAGCACTCAGCTAAATGGTCCCGTCACAAACGGCATGCCGGAGCCAGCGAGTGAATTCTCGAGCTATAGCACACAATTATCAACAGTCCGAGAGTCAAGTCCAGAAGGGCAGTCCGGCGAATGGTCAACCGCAAGTCCACCGACCGGAACACGGTCTCCGGAAACCATGACGCCGCCTACGCCTCAAGCTCAGCCCCGCTTCAACCCTTCTTTGACAGTCGCTACGAACGGTCAAGCTTCGCCTGAACGATTCTCTTCCCCTTCAGCCCGTTTCACAATTCAGCTTATCATCCATTCTTCGGATCTGCCTGATAGCTCCGCTTTCGACCCATCAAGTGACGCGATCATCCCTAAATCTCATTTACGTGATAGGCAAGTATCTTCGGCCGTCGAGTCCAGAAGGCGTCTGTTTATGCTTCCCCGCAATGCGAATGTTGTCGAAGCGGTCGAGCAAGGATTGGAGCGTTTTGGCATTCAGGATGGTGTAGTAGATGGAGGCGATGAGGTAGAGGATAGGGGAGGAAAGCGACGAAGTATGGCGAGAGTGCGCTTTGGTCTCGCAGCTGTTGTCAACGGCAAGGGTGCGTGGATATTGAGGTGTAATGTGTACCAACTGACGATCGTGCACAGAGGTCACACTATCTCCAGCAAGCAAGTTGCTAGAAGCATACAGCTCCCCACCAACCCTGCGACCAGTGGAGCGGTCTACACCAGAACAACGAAGACGATCCCGAGACCTTAGCTATAATTCAGGCTCAGCCGCAGATATCCTTCCCACAGACCCCGTGTTCGTACTTCGTCGAGTCGGTCCTCGAGGGCTGACAGGGGCTCACGCCGACATGGTCACTCCTCGACAGACAGCCTCGTCAGTGTCCACCGACATGCGTTCACCAGCAGAGATCATCGCTGCTCAGCGTGCCGCTTCACGAGCAAATCAGAAGGCACTGATATCCGCACACACCAACGCGACACAAGGGGTGGATATCGTCGTTCCTGATAAGGGCACATTCCGCTCATCCCGCGTGATCGAGGGTGACGGTGAGGTGGTCAGATACTCCTACATCGACGGTGATGGAGAGACTTATGACATATCTGAACTGCTCGAGGAAGAATGGGGACATGACAGTGGCCGTTCTCAGCCGGAATCGGTGAAGCCAAAACCACCTGGCCTCAGTCGAATGGCGACAGATAGCTCGCAATACGTCACGGCTCCAAGCACGCCTGAAGAAGGTATGGAGAATGATCATCCTCCGTTCGATGGAGTCAACAAGGATACGGACATACTTCGCGGAGCTGTGCAGCGTTCTGCGGGTCAGGAGGGAAAACTGGAAGAAAAGTTGAATAGAGTCATCAACAAGGTCAAATCTGGCTCGGTCAAGGGCAGTACTTCTTCAGAAGAGGTTTCGCAGAACGGCGGACATGCCTTCTCGTATGATCAACAGGACGGCGATGGCCGACAAACATCCAGTGGGCGATCTACCCCTCAAGCATCTATTCGATCCTTGGCAACTTTGCCTGAGGGCCGAGCGGCGGACATCAACACGACGCCGCGAGCTTCTGATCATGGAGTTCAATCTTCTTCCCGATCCAGCTCTCGCCAAGCGAATTACCAGAGTACGGCCGCATCTGTGAACCGGATCATCTCGCGACATCGTCAACAGCCGTCTATCGCTTCGATCATGTCTGATCTAGACACCTCGAACACCTCTCATTCCACTGTGGAGCCGTATCCTGGACGAGGGGAAGGTGGCGAAGATGACCGTTCCTCGACTCCCATGACTGCGACCAGTAGCTCGCACCCCACTCCTCCATTCTCTGGTGCGATCTTTACACGAGCGTTGAACTCCGCTTCACCGACGCCTAGAGCGCCAGTGAGCTACACTGACGATTTCGGGATGAAGAACATGATGGCTGTCATCGAAGCGAGGGCGAGGGAGTATCGCGCTGCTAGTAACGCCAACGCAAGGCGTCGGAGAGGTACAGCAAGAAAGACCAGTTCTACAAGTACCTCCACGTCTTCTTCTGGTGACTCTCGCAGTGGTATCGACGACGAGGACAGGCCGACCGATGAAGTTCAGAAATTATTGGTTGGTGAAGAGATCAGATGGGAAGGGGTGCATCCAGAGATCAAAGGGTGTTTCGAGGGATTGTCGAACCGATTAGACGGATTAGATAGGGAGATTGACGAACTGCTGGCGGGTCTGGCTGTCGCTCGATAGTGAGGTGATACATGCGACATGTGACATGCGACATGCCTCAAACTATTATTGTTGTACCAACACGGGATCCAATGTCAATATATATACAGTATATAGTAAAGTGATGGAATCCAGAACATTCGTAGTATTAAATATGGCGAGCAGCCAAGATACCATGACAGCCATCGCGTATTAGCTCCGACATGATATCCGGACTTGTCCAGTAGACCTGCAAGCCAAGGTTGGCAAGGCACGAGACACTCTGATGAAGCCGTGTACGCCGCTTGGCCAAATCATCGCCTGATGATGGTGTTTTGCTCGCTTGCGAGTCTATCTTATCTGTCGCCGGTGTGTCAGGGGACACGCAAGCGCGGGCTTTCGTGATACTTTGATTGATAGCAGTCCATGAAGGGACGTTAGGCGGATGTTCGAGCCGTCTCAGACTTCTTGCGATTGGGAGATCGGCAACGAGCGAGGCAGCGTGTGCGGCTGTGTTCCAGAAGGTAGCCCAGCCAGCGTGCCACATTGTGTTTTCATCGCCAAGCACATGCGGCATGTCTCTATACGTGTCGTGGCCGTCTAGAGACTATGAGCACCGTGAAGGAGATCGGATTGCTTAGCGTTACGACAACAGAGGAGACAGCGTTGAGGCGTACCTCCACAATACCCATCAATCTCCCTTGAAGAGCGCTCTCCATCGTCTCAATGACGATAGTATGTTTGTCCAGCATGATCATGCGCGTTAATCGCATTCTGACAATAACGAACCCGATATAAAACAACCACACAAGCTGAATGCCGAGTGGAGATACGATATCGCTCTGACTAGCGCTCCCGAGACTTGGTGTGGGTGAACGCTCAGCTCTCCTACAAGAAAGGCAAGGAACGAGTAGGCGTCTGTTGCTGCCGCTGAAGCGTGCGTCCGCTGGGCATCCCTCTTTGACCCGAGTGGCGGTATGGTCGAGTTTGTCGAGCTTGTCGAAGCGGAAATGGAAGCGGAAGTGAACTTGCCAGTCTTGCTTCTCCTATTGGGTTGTCCAGATGTCGCGGGACTGGTGGGACGACGTTTGCCTTCTGTGGACGAGGCCGATGATCGTGCTTTTTGTGCCTTTTGTGCTCGAAGACGACGCCAGAAAGCTCTCGAACCAGGTCTAGTCCATGCACCCCTAATGAAATCGGGACGACACCCGCCCATCTCTACCTGCCACTCTTACTTGCCGAAGATCGAAACCTGGGCCGGATCCTCTAATATCGAAGTTGAACGAGCGGTCGGCGACGTCGAAGTGCAGGTCGTGTTTGATAAGTAGCTCGAAGAACGATTCGATTTTGAATTGGTAGTTGAGATCATCAGCGGGATACATGATCATCCTCCTATAGCACGCTTTTGCGGCGTCAGCGAGTCCAGGGTCGAGAGGAGCGTTGATGTTCTGTTTAGGTCGCAAAGCCCTTGTATTACTTCTTAGCGTATCTCTATACGTCGAGGTCGCCTCTGTTTGCATTAGGGGGACAAGAGTGGCAGGCGGACAAGTGCCTGATGGTAGCGGTGACGGTGGAGGTGACGGCAGCGAATTGACGGACGTCATGCTATGTCGCGCGTTGGAGGATGATGAGCTGAAGAGATGCTTTCAGAGAGTCAACATGCATAGTTCAACTTGGGATATCTGCATCGGGTCATTGGATCTCGAAAATTTCAGACCCCACATGACTTGATTCAGTCATGTCCATCCACTCTTTGCTTTTTAATCAATTGAGATGGACACTTCAATGACGGTTGACGGGCAATCATAGGTTTTAGCCTAAGAATAATCCGCGAACTTTTGATAGTCATAAAGAACATTACTCTTTGACAACGAGGTAATGCATGAAGCTCGCATCTCCCCTTCTCATTTGAACAGACGATAACTAGCCCTTTCGAAGGTTGTCGTCGAGCATCTCTCTGAATTGACTGATGATCAACCCTTCCTTCTTGTCTTTCTCCTCCTTTTGCAGCTTCAGGATAGCCCTCTTCTCCTCGGCGTTGATGACTTGGTTCTCCTTTCGCATTCGGACCGCATTCATCCTCTGATGCCTGGAACCAGACATGACATAACCTGACGTCTCGAATTTGTTGATGGTATCGCTGTCCAAACCGATTTCACCTCGACGGGGGATACGTTGACCCGACGCTACGTATGCCGCCAGCGCCGCTCCTTCGCCGGGCAACATGTTTGCGTAGCTATATTGACACGGGTGATTAGTTCGCGTCTCATTGCATTATATCTGAAGTGGATGGTACCCACGCTGCGCGATCCAGACCTCTGTCTTTGCCTCCCGCTTCCACGGGCAATTGCGGGCCAACCTCGTCATCGCTATCATCATCATCTAGCACTGGCGCAGGTGGAGGCTGCATCTTCTCCTCAGTAATATGCGCTTTCGCCTTGTCCCTTTCTGTAGGTACAAGGACGACCTCTCCGCCTTTCTCGACCCATTGGTCAGCCGGATCTGCCTCCTCGTCGGCGCTCTTTCTCCTCTTCCTACTACGCCTCTCATCTCCAGAATCAGCAGGAGAATCACGCTTCCTCCTTTCCCTCTCCTTTTCCTTTCGACGTCTGCGTCGACGCTCTTCCTCTTCCGAGTCAGTCTCCGAGGAAGAGTCATCGTCGCTCGAATATCGCTTTGAACGACGTTTCGACTTGTGTTTTGATTTTGAGCTTTTCAATTTCGACTTGGATTTGGACTTGTTTCGCTTCTTCTCTGCTGCCAGTTCGCTGAAAGTCGCAATGTACATTAGTACCTCCCAGGTGCATTTGCTATACATTTGAGGGATTGACTCACTCTTCGTCCTGGTAAGGAGCCTTTGGCGAAGGTGGCCAGATGGACAGAGTGTTGTTTTCTCTCTCCTGCCGACGTCTGCGGAACACAAGTGTCAATGACTGCTTTCTGCTCTGTTATGATTGAATCCAAAAAGGGTGGTGTGCTCACCTCTCAAAGTCAGCACCACCAAATCCTCCACCACCCCTATAGGGCGGGGGCGCTTGCCACCCTCCTCCCATGCCGGGTGGAGGAAGCCCGCCGCCATTGCCATAAGGTCCAGGTCCAGATCCAGGTCCAGGCGGTCCTCGCCACGGTGATGGTGGTGGTCCTCCATGGCCTCCAGGTAGATCATTTCGGGCTCCGCCATAACCGTAACCTGCCGGCGCACCGGAGCCATTCCCATTGTTCTCATAAGGCTTGTAAGTGGGCGAAGGTCGTCTATCCCTATCCCTTTCCCCGTCTCTCTCCCTGCCACCCTCGCGATCATCACGCCTGCTCCTCTCTCGCCCATCGTCTCCTCTTTCTCCTTCTCTGCTACTACGGTCGCGGTCGCGGTCGCGGTCGCGGCGCGCATCTCGACGAGAATCATAATCCCTAAAGGCATCACCATCACGATCCCGGATCCTATCCTTGTCCCTGCTCCTTGCGCGCTCCCGACTGCCATCTCGCCGTCTATCGTCCTTCCTGTCCCTACTATTACTTCTCGAGCGATGCTCCTCATCACTCCGCTCACGTTCGCCACCCTTTCGTCTCTCTGTCAATTTACGCCTCAGCTCTTCTTCGCGTGATGGTGCATCTGGTCTAGAAGACTGACTCGCTTGGCTAGGAGCTGGAGGGGGTGGTCGGGTATTGGCTCCCGGGACGAGACCGAGTCGTGATGGATGTACTTGGGCCATTGTAGTTTAGTGTGTCAGATCGACATGCAAAGATTAACAGAGAAAGACAACTTTGAATCACTTGTGAATGCGACATCTCGCTCGAGAGGAAGCGGCAAAACAGAGTGATGTGGCATTTTCAACTCAACCGCTCTTCATTTACTTCCGTTCACCATGGTACTTGTATTTCAGTTAGCATAGTTAACGTATGTATGCATGCATGATTCCGGCTACTGCTTCTAAACTAGATGTTCTAGAAGCAATCTAGCGGAGAGTGACAAGCTCCTCAGAGGATGTGGGGTCTGCAAAGTCTCATCAATGACTGTTCACGAAAGATCACAGGTTACTCACGGATAGCAACGCAAGAGTCAAAGTCGTCTTTGGTCGCACCCATCTTCACAGCGACGCCGACTGGAGATGTAAGAATCAGCAATGCAACAATGTCAAAATTGAAGGAAGGGTCTAATGACTCACAGCCTTGAAGCATCTCATCACTGCCTTCACCGATGATGTGCAAGCCGACAACCTTCTCCTCAGGGCCGTGGCAGACGAGCTTGTACGCAGTAGGCTGCTTGTGGTCCTCATCGAGCATGGCGAATGACATGGCTTTGAACTGATAGCGTATTCTCATCAGTGTAGCTCCAATGATAGTGAGCAGATACAGCAGCACCCACCGAAGTCTTGTAAATCTTGACCTGATCATCACCAAATTTCTCTCGTGCCTCGGGCTCTGACAGGCCGACAGAGCCGATGGTGGGGTGACTACAAGCCCAAAACAGGAATGAATCAGCAACCTCGTAGATTACCTTGGGATACGTCGTGAGACCGACTCACGAGAAGACGACGCTTGGGACATTCTCGTAAGAAAGCTTGTCATTCTTGTACTTTTCAGGTCCAAACAACCTGTTACTCAATCGTCGTCCAGCGGCAATAGCCACAGGGGTGAGTAACACTTTACCCGCGACGTCTCCGACGGCGAAGATGTTGGGCAGCTTGGTGTTCTGGTAGTCGTCGACGACGATATCGCCTTGCTTGTCCGTCTCGAGATCAAGCTTGTCAATGCCGAGCTTGTCGGTGTTGGCATGACGACCGATGGCCCAAAGCAGGACGTCGACCTCGAGAGGCTTGTCGAGGGTGTCCATGTGCACGAGGAGGGAGCCGGAGGACGTCTTCTCGACCTTCTTCACGTTGGAGCTTTTGTGCAGGTTCATGCCGGTCTTCTCTGAATACGCATGCAGCTGTCAGCTGCGTGTTGTTGAATATCTCAGTAATGAGCGCTAACTCACCCATGTAGGGAACAAGGACCTCGCTGAGCATGGGGTCGAAACTCCTCAATACTTGATCGTGTCGAATGATCAGGTGAGTTTCTGTGCCAAGGGTATTGAAGACACCTGCAAGTTCAACAGCGATGTAGCCTGCACCAACGACCGCAACACGTTTAGGCTGTTCCTCAATGTCGAAGAATCCGTCCGAGTTGATACCGTATGAAGCACCCGGGATGGTCTCGTCCGAAGGGATAGTGGGTCGACCTCCAACGGCAATAGTAATGTTCTTTGCGCGGATAGTGTACTTCTCCCCCTGAAGCGTCTCGATTTGTACAGTGTTCTTGTCGACGAATGAAGCAAAGCCTTCGTGGTAGTCTACCCCGTCTTTGACCAGGTTGCTCTCGCTGCGCCAGGCTATGTCAGCATGACCCACATGCGATTATATGAGAAACCCACTAGATTCCGTTAAGACGCTTGATGTACGCATCTCGCTTGTGCTTGAGCTCAGTCCAGTTGAAATCTCCGGAGATACGTTTGCCTTCTCCATCCTTGCCAAACCCATAAGCGGCGGCTTTGCGGAGGTTGTCTGCGATATCGGCGGTGTACCTAAGGCAGAACGAGACTTGCTTCAGCGCAACGTACGATATTGTATAGCAAGACGAGTAGCTGCACGTACCACATGATCTCTGTTGTGTGTCGACGGACAGGGCTGGGGGTCAGTACATTGCTTGGAGGTGAGGTGTATATACGCACTCTTGGGCACACATCTGAAGGGAGTAAGGAAGTCTCAGCACTGCTTGTGAATCAATATAACACTTGCTACCCACCCTACGTTGACACAAGTGCCTCCGAGCTTGGGGGTAGCTTCTGCGAGGCCAACTTTGGCGCCGTACGAAGCTGCTCGGCGCTGTAGTTGTGGTAGCCGTTAGCATACAGCACGTATTTGACCTGAATGTAGTGGAGACATGGAAACATACGGCAGAGGCGAGACCACCACTTCCGCCTCCGATGACAAAGTAGTCACTGAAAAACATCGAGATCAGCACCAACCTCTACGAAAATGCAATATAGCCAAAGAAAGGCCGCTAGACTGCTAAACTCACTATTCACCTATCTCCTCAGCCTTCTCCTGAGCCTGGGTTTTACTGAGAGGAGGCATGTTGCTAGTTGTGCTCGACGAGAATGATCTGATAGTGCAAGCTGATGTGGAAGTATACGTAGGTATTCTACGTCGAGATTGGGATGGCTGTAAGACCGTCGATTGCGATTGAAGTAACGATGTGTAAGCTCGAGTCGATGTCCGAGTTCGAGCTGGAACGGCGGTGGAACGCGCGAGCGAAGAGAGGGCGAGTGGACGCAGCTTGAAAGTTGTTATCGGTGAGAAACGAGAATGAAGTGAGAACGAAATAGATATATGCAGTTACTATATAGGTGAATGAGGATGACTGATGGTCGATTGCCGTAAAAGACGACATCATCTCTGGCTTAACAATAACCTCGATTGGTAATCTTGACCAAACGCCGCATTCGTCCTCTAAGCCAAACGTCGCTGATGCATGTGGATACAGAGATGAGCTGCTGATATATGCCATTGATGTTGGTCAGACTGTATGCATGTGCACGCTGCATGTTGCTCTTGAACTACTAGAGATGACTATGGAAGCATACGACTATTTCATGCAAATCCTATTTTGTTCACCTAATCCTCGTCCATCCTCTCATCACCGCCTTGTTCGGTAGTGTCCGGATTTAGCGCCATAAGGGCATCCAAGAACGATCTGACGTTCCTACCGGCGCCTTCGGGCAATCCGATATCCCTCAAGATCCCACCTGGCAATCCACCGTTCCTCAAAGCGCTGTCTAAGCTAGCTATGGCGTCGGTGAACTGAGGAGCGGAGAGGATGGGCATCAGATCACTTGCTGATGGGGTGGCAGGTAGCGCCAAGCCTTGTGGCAGAAGGGGTGTGAGCGTTGAGACCAGCTCGGGTCGACTGGCGAGCAGCGTGGAGATGTTTGCGGAAGAGAGAACGTCGGTGAGTCGAGCATCTGTGATTGCACGTTAGAGAGTGCCCACAACGTCTTCATCATGCATTGCGTACCCTCATCGATCTCGCTCAGACCACCTTGCTGCGCCCATTCGGCCATCAGTCTGACGATCTCAGACTGAGCAGCGTCCGTACCGCCAGCAGCACTTGATCCCGCAGCAGCAGGTGTGGGCGTAGCAGCGACATCTCCAGAACCGGCCGCGCCAGTAAAGCTAGACCCTGCCCTAGGAGCAGGCTCAGGGTGCGATAGTCTCGGTGCGCCGGGTGTGGGAGGCCACGAGCGTTCTTGCTGAGGTTGTATAGGCGTTGAGGGAATGGCAGAAGCGCCTGAACCCGAGGCAGACGAAGCGGTGGGTCTAGCGGGAAGGTCGGCGGTGCCGGGGCTAAGTACATGAACAGAGTGACGATTATGTCAGCTAGGACCGCTTGCATTAAGAGTAAATCATGTTCATGCAGATATCATCACTGAACTAACCGATACGAAGGGTCTTGGAGGAGTGCATTGATATCCACCTGAGCTCTCAAATCGCCCTCTGCCGAAGACCGCTGGAACCAGAACTGCAATACATCAAGGCGACTACGTTAGCTGATCGCTCGTCCATCGTCAGAGACTAGAGGCTAGCTCACAAAGTGTTTCTGGGCCGAGCTCGAGAACTTGAGCACATGTGTGCGGCCCGAGGGGTCCTGTGTATCGGGCAACCGATCAGTGACCACTTACTCGCCCTGCAGGGTAAGTGGAGCACTGCTTACCTGCTCCACTTTCTCAAAGGTCGCTTCACCAGGGAAGATGATGAGGTCCTGGGTGAGAGAGATGCAGTGTCAGCCACTGCTCATGTAGTGATTCACAGTATTATGCCAATGTGACGCAGCTACTCTGGCTTGACTAGGACAATCACCCACCTCTTCTCGATTGCCAGAAGCTCGGGATCTCCAGGCTGGTGATGAGACAATGGTGATCAGCGGATGTCCCCAGTGATCAATGACTTGTGAAATCATCTCTATCCTTTTTTATTGTTGCCGTTGCCTTCGCGCAACGGCCTAGCTACGACAAGAAAAGCTCGCGGCCACTCACTGAAATGAGTCAGATCATCCTCGAAGCGAATCTCGATGGTACCCTTCTCAGCATCCGCGTCGACCCATTTAGTCTCCCCTCGTCTGATTGCACGACCGGCAGGGACTGATAGAACTGCTGACATTTTGATGTTTTTGTGAATCTGTCTGAAATCGAATGATCTGGTTGCGAGATAGACGTAAAGGTGTGGTGAGGTGATTAACAAGTAGAGTGGAATTAACGCTGACGCGCGCGCCGTAGATCAGCTACTGATATAGTGTTTGTGGCATTACTGCGCGCTATCAATCGGACCGGATGTGAGCTATATTTGAACCTCTATCATATCATGCATGAAGACTTCGACTAATGCGTGACAGGTCAATGTATCTATGCGTGCCAGATGATGGATGAGGCTGAATCCAAAGAGAAGAGCTGCCCGAGGTCAAATCATATTACAGAGTGGAAGCGTACAGATGGCAATCCTTTTACTCAAACCATTGATGCCCCACCAATGCTATACCGCTTTTCCGGATCTTCCTCAAGAAACGTACTCAGCTCCATCATCTCACTCTCCTTCAACATATCATCCACGGCTCCCAAGCTATCCTGGCCGTGGTTGATCTGCACTGATAACCCGTGCTCCTCGCCGTCGAGCTTCTTCTCCTTTTTGGTCTCATGAGGCAGTAAGGGAGTTGGCACCTTGGTTGCGAACGAGTGTGATCCGAATGCCTGGTTGGACCAGAAATCTTCTGGGTGTGACTCAATCATAGAGATGCTCGGAGCTCTCGCAGGCGGCTCGCTCGGTAATTGCGCGCCAGATGTTCTGTATGGGTTGGAAATGGACGCCACGAGCGTGATCGAGTATACTTTCGATATAAATATAGTCGGGAAGTCGCACCATGAGGAGGTGCTACACACCATATCAGACGATGTCGTTCCTTGAAATAATGATGAACTCACGTTGTCAAGTATGCTGCCAGAGCCCCGATCTGCAACGCAGTGACCGCGACACCGCTCTGAAATACTAGACGGCTGACGTAGCCGACGAACTTGCTCGTATCCCTCACGCCACGCTGAATTAACTCGTCAGAACGAATCCTGTCTCATTAGATGGATGATGCAACCTACCATGGCTCGTTTCAGCTGCCAGACGATCACGCCACAAAGGCAGATATCGAGAGCCTGAGATGAGCAAGTTGGTGTCAGACAACCGACGGCATCTCCAGCGAAGTACAGCTATTTCCTTTGAGATACGTACCGCAGAACTCCCCAGCCACAACTCGGACAATCGGTGAAAGGCCCGTCCCGTATCAGAGGTGACGTCGGCGTTGAGTCTACATCATGTCAGTCTCGTCGCTTATACCATAAAAGGTAGGAGGAAACTGACAGGTTGCCGAGTTGCTATGGGATAAGATTATCAGCTCGACGTCATAAACTCGTATACCAACTTGACTACTCACCCATAAGGAGATGTTCACTCCCAGGCCAGTACCGAAGCTGAAAGCGACACCTATGCCGAGGAATGCGGCCACGCCCCAGACTTTCATTCGATGTCTGGCTGTCCCGCGACTTGCTGGACTGGAAGTCACATTTGCGAATTGGACGCACCGCCGAACAAGGGATAATTGTGCGATGGTGTTGATTATCAAGGTAAGCAAGGGCGAGATCAACTCTTCTGGTCGATTGCGTATAATCAAGAACTGTTCATATCATACAGTTCAGTCCCGGATCAGACGTAAGAGAGAGAAGACGAGGTCAACTTACATATTCTATATCGTCGGGATGTACTGTTGTAAGTTTGACTGATCTTGAGCAATCGGCGATCGTTTGGCCAAAGTTGAGCAAGAGCACCAGCAAAACCTGTGTTAACACAATCATCAGCTCCCTTGACGTCCTAAGGAGGGAAAGATAGGAAGACTCGAGGACAGTACTCACCAGTGACTGATACCCTCGCGACTTCTTCGAGACTTTGGAGGACCGCTCGAGGTATAGTAGCGCCTGCTCACGAAGGCTATCAGCTCGAGAGCGCCTAAAGGGGAAAGCAGTAGTTCAAGCTTCTCTTACCTGAAGCTGTGACCATAAACGAGGGTTAGCGACAATTTCAGCCAGCGCCATGAGGTTTTCAGCTGCTTGGCACTCACTGAGAAAAGACCAAAACCAAAGACGTTGACCATGGTACCGATGATGAGTGGTCCATACTGCGACACAACGAGGTGTCAGCGTGGTCTGCGAGCGTCGGTGCCTTTCCAGCTCTTCACTCCACTGACCTGGTCGAAATATGATGGTGTCGTGATCCTCGCAAGCAAAGCTATGTCCTCCATGTTGGTCGAGTGCTCACAAGCTGAAGAAGATCATCAAAAATTGGAGATAGGCGATATAGTTATTCAAGCATAGGTAGGCAGGCACATGGTTGGGTTCAATGCATATGTCATAGCATGCAGTGTAACTGCTGTCTCGCTAATTGTCTCTGAACCCGAAACAGCCTGAAAGCTCGGATTGGTGGCGTCGTCTCGCGAGTCACCGGTATTAACCAAAGATATCCAGGAATAGGAAGTCTGGCGTTATCTGCCGTAGCTCTAATCACGGCATGGATTCACATTTGATCATTTGGGGATCGGTGACACAGTGACACGCAGGTTACGCATGAGGATATGCAACCAGAATACCGGGTGGGTTCAGGGGAGAGAGTCACATGTCGTAATTTGTATCCCCCAGATCTGGTACTCGTGCACAGGTATCGAAAGCAGGATAACAGATGTCGGAACCGCGGAATCATATTTGAGCGAGGGAATTAACGCATCCGAACCATCCGGCCGTATCGTTATGTTTCGTGGGAATGCCGTTGCTTGCGCAATCACCGTGACTGCAGTTCTGTTTGTGAGCAATGGAGGGATACCATTATCGCAAGCAGTAACGTGAGAACCAGAAAGACTGCATGAGATCAACGCGGATACATGGTACAGCGCTATCTAACGTGGAGTCCGGAACTAATAGCTACACGTTTGAATGAATCTGGTAATCAATCGGCTTTTCTGCGTCACGAAGCACTGCCGCTTCGCCTAAAGCCTGCTTCAATCCTCTTTCCTTCGCGACCCCGAAATCTGGATCAGCGCCATTTCGACTCGGAAGCCCATTGACTTGGTCGTACTGGGTCATGTTTTTGTTGCTGTATGCATAGATATCGCCCTCGGCAGCATCAGGCATTTTGTGAAAGCTCTGAGCGTCGTTGGCCAATGAAGTTTGCATCCGTATATCGAGAGTCGGAGATTGTGGGTACGAACTGAGAATGGCATGCGGATCTCGAGTTTGCCAGGTGTCCAGGAAGGACGGTCCGAATGGTGGGATATTTGCAGCAGGCGGTAAGCCAGGAGGTGGTACCAATCGTGACTGCTCTGGCGATTTAGACTACAGCGAAGCCATGAGAGTGATGCAATAGATTTCTGATAAGAATTGTGCCGGGAATTGCGCCCAGGCCGTCGTTCTACATGTACGATAGTCCGGGTCAGACATCAATATGCGAGGTAGATGTGGAATACGCATACGTTTTCAAGTAGAGAATCAAAGTCGTCACTTGTGCTGCAGTGGCGGCTCCTCCACTTTGAAGCAAGGTGCGACTAATCAGGTTGACAAGTCGGTTCTCATCACGGTTACCACGCTTCAAGGTGAAGAAGAGCTCGCATCAGGAAGGTCCCTCAACTTCAGACAACAGCGAGATCAAACTTACGACAGCGACACGCAGTCTCCACAACAGCACGGAACATAGCACCAGATCTACAGCAGTTGTACCGCCCAGGGAGACCGCTGCGACATGCGCCAGCCTTCCGCTTTTTGCGACATGAGCTTGCAGCTGCAATCTATAACTCATGCTGTTAGCCTGGATCTATGAATGCGTTGGTGCAAAGCGCAACACACATATTTCCAAGATGCTACAAGCAACAGAAATCACAGTCAGCCATTATGATTGTGATCGCTGCTCGAGTAGACGATTCGGCGTACCCAGTATGACGATGCACAATACACACATAACGTAGAAGAGAACGCGATTCCCGCGCCTAGAAGCAATCCCAGACCCCACAACTTGACGTGGTGGGCTAATGATCCCCGAGTAGCGGGATTATGCGTGACATCTGCGACCTTTATGCATCGACGGAGGAGAAAGAGCTGGCATATGGTTATAATGGTGATCGAAAAAATGGGCGACATGAGTTCCTCTGGTCTTGTTCGAAGATTAGCAAACTGTTCACATTATAACTCGGAATCAGCAGAGCACGACACATCGATGCAAGGCGAGGGGAGCGGTACAACTCACATAAGTCAGATCGCCAGGATGCATCGCAGTGAGTTTCACCGCTCTGGAAGAGTCCGTGATTGTTTGCGCAAGACTCAAACAAAGCAGTGCCGAGACCTGTCATATAGCACAATGCGCATATACCGTATGAGTCACTGGTCTGATTGCGCGCTGGGTGTTGACTTACCAAGGTCTTGACCTTTCGGGAAGCGTTGGGATGGCTGGTGAAGTAGGACAACGCCTGATTGCTGTGCTGTCAAGGTGTTTTCTCCGCTGCGATTCATTAAGGGTTCTCACCTGAGTCTGAGCCCGCAGGATGAGTGGGGCTTTACATATGAGGCAGAGCAAGCACTCACAAGGAATATGCCGAACCCGAATGTCCCCATCAACGTCCCGACGACATAGGGTCCATACTGCCTCTGTGTCAACTGTCTGCCTGGAATGACAGTGTGGTCTTCTTATACCTACCTCGGCGAGATACTGTGACTCGGTGCCTTAAATGAAGCTCACCGACTCTTCTGTCGGCATATCGAGTCTTTGGCGGCCTTCACGGTTCTCCAAGATGTCAGTCGTTCTTGATGACTCTGCAGTGCTTCGTCATATACTCAAATCGACCAGCCCGGGTGTAGGATACGTTGAGCAGAATGCGGTAGCAGGAGTATTTCATGAGCATTTGATTGTCAGGTACCATTACAGCTTCGCGACCACTCTCAGTGCTTGCCATAACAAGCACATCCATTTGGGCTCCGGAAAGATGCATATGACGACTCGGCAATACAGTGTATGCCATTCTGCGTTGCATAACGAAAGCGTGACTCACCGGGCTACACTAGCATTACGCAATGAAGGCTCGGACCCCAGTAGCTGTCGTAGTGGGGGCACAGCGTTAACGTTATCACAGGATTGAGCGGCGATTAGCTGCCGTAATTATGTCTCTGCAGACTGACGGAAGGGGATATGTTGGGAATTGACGTTTTAATTGACTATCACATGTTTGAGCACGAGTACAGCAATCGCTGTCGTATGTATTTACCACTCACAGACTCGTGAAATCGCATATGCACGTCATGTCGCAATTGAAATGAGAACGCACGAATACGGCTAAGCCACATGAAAAAGTTGCGGTGGTGTGCGTAAGTGGCACCATTCAGTAATGTTATTCTCTGTGGGACAGCAATGAGTCCTTGCAGGAATCAATGGGAGTCATTCATACTGAATGAACATGTACTAGTACTCGACCCAGCGCACCATACGTTTTTCAAGCAGTCAGTCACATTGACCATGCGCGGGAGAACGCGACTGATTTTCTCCGCGATAAGCTGATTAACCTCTTCCGCTACTCATCGGACGGGTCATTGGTGTCGTTCCCTGTGTAGACCCCATGCTTCCTATTGAGTGAACCCGACTCATCGACTCATTCAAGCAGTCTTCCCCCGCCCTGCTGACCTGTTCCATTGACCGGTTACTGATTTGGTAAAGTTACATACATGCTGAGCCGTGACTAGCAATAACTTACCGGTGGCGACATCACCTGTTGCCCATATGCAGACAGTCAACTTATCTGGTGCTTCAGCTTCTACCTACACCCAGCGTCCCGTCCAACAAGACTTGCTTGCACGGTTACACGCGGTTTCTTGGGTATGCCGAGAGGATTTGGGTTGCGACGTGCACGTCAAGATGGCGAAGACGGCGGAGACGGCGTTTTCCACGCTCGCGGACCGTCATTCGTTCGGGGAGATAGAGCGTTTCATGTCGCTCTAGCAGGATGCTTCACGACAAGAATAGTCGAAGATGGCCCAGCGCCAGCGTGTAATCAATTGGTTTACGGGAATGACCAAAGGTGGAGTAGGAGCTCTAGAGCCGATAGAGATCACCACAGATCGGTTGATACAGCAGCCGCCAACGGCAACCTTGAGAGTAGAAGATTATCACCACAGCCCCCAGTAGTCATTGCCACCCCCGATGATGCTCGTATGCTCGACAGAAGGTCACCCCCTCACAGACCTCGAATCGACCCATACTACACGCATCCCATATACGGCGAATCTAGCGACTCGCTTCCGAGTACCCGGCATACCCCTCCCACCAGTCCGGTCTCAGGTAGGGCTGGAGTGGGTGAGGTGCTTGAGGTGCAAGACAATCAAGAGGCCAGAGATAGTTTTTCATCCGATGCTTCATCTTCAACGTCACATAGTCGGTCAGGCAGTAGACATACAACTTTCGCAGCTGCGACGAACGACACTGAGCGCGAGGCGCAAACGGGAAATGACGTTGCTTCAGCGACGAGTACGAGGGAGTACGTCCGATCACCTCCACCGCCATACTCTTCCCCATCTCTCTCCCGACAATTGTCCAATGTGTCAACACCTCCTCCTGGTTACAGCCCGGTCAATGCTCTCGCGCAGCATACCCTCGCGTCTGCCGGCAGAGCATTTCATTCGGCTAATCATATCGCCAATGATCTCGATGTCGCGCATGCTTCAGGAAACTCAAATACATCAAGGGACATGATCGTCACGAGCGATGAAGCCCGCATACATACTCCCATAATCAGCCTCATCGATTCCACCAACGGTGATGCAACAAGCGACGAAGTTCGCATATCCACTCCAGGTAGCCCAGATACTTCACCCGACCTTAACTCTACAAGCGATGAGGCTCTGATACCGACTACAGGCGATCGGAATCTCTCAGCCCGGGCAAATTCAACCAGCGAAGAATGTAGCAGAGAAGATCATAGTTGCAATGACCCCGATGGTAACAATACGAGGTACGACTGGACCAGCAACTTCGACACGACAACGGAAAACCAACGTCGTCCGTCTTCGGCAATTTCGCGATTGATGGACGATCAGACGTACGTTCTTCAAACGGTCTCGGATCAATTGGACCATGTCATATCGCTAGAAGCGGCTCTGGAACCGGAGGAAGTGATGAAACGCGCTTTTCTATTAAGGCGAACAGTGGAGTTGTCATTTCTCTTCCTTGATTTGTATGACGAGAGCCAGGAAAGACGAGATGGTCTCTCTCCCTAGAATGATACTCGTCCAGGGTCAAGATATCGCATTGCACTACTTGATACAACGATGATTCATGGAGGATGGAATAATGCAATTGTGTCACAGCAAGTACCAGCGACCATCTCCTCTCAATCATCATCCGCTGTGATTCCAGATACCGCATCCACTCTCATATCCAGCATCTCCATCTTTCTCATCAATCTCCGCAGCTCCTCGGATCTGTCCAAGCCATTGTCAGCAAAAATCCAGAGGCGGAACTCATCAGAATCTTCGCAATAGAGCAGCGACATCTGACCCACCTTGCACCGAGAGCTGCTTCTAACGGTTTCAGTTGCCTGCTGCCGTATGCTTGAGAAGGAGAGGGGCTCGCTGTCTCATGCTGCGCGTAAGAATCGTCTTGGATATTATGCTTGGTTGCGGCAAGTTGTTCTTGAAGCTATTCCAATGAGCAATGTCAGGTGCGTTTCTATTATTTTGTCCATTGATTCTAAGAATAAAAGAATCACACTCACTACCTGCGCCCGCGTTGCCAAAGCCTTTGCATTTCCCACCGATCCTCCACCTCTTACGCGCTGCTTGAGTCTCTCCAATTCTTCGAACCATTTCCTCTCTACGTCCCCGACTTGTGGCCGGTACTCCTCTCTCATCTCCCCCAGAACGCTTTCCAGCCTGCTAGCTAATTTTTCCTGAGTCTGTATCAGGTCTTCTGCGCGACCTAGGATTGACGCTGACTTGAGTGCTTGGATACGCGCCTGACAGTCTCGTAAGAGTCGGATCTGCCTCTGCAGTTCTTGCACTGAAAGATCCAGTCTGTGTTCTATTGTATGGGAAGCTTGGGAGATGGCGGAAGAACGCTGTTGCACTTGAGACGAGACCTCGCCCAAAGCACGCAGATGCTCGGAATTGATCGAGTTCATAGGTTTTGCAGCGTCTGGAGCCCGTCTTCTCAGGACGTTCAAGGGATTATATGGAGGATCTGGTTGCCTGATGGACGAGATTAGTTTGTCGTAGTTTACCGGTTTCGCAAGGAGCAAGGATTGCGAATCGGGCTCATTGCCCGGTGAGGTGTCCAGCGGAGGGTTGGGGGTTGAAGTGGTGGGTTTGGCAGGTCCAGCTTCTGAGTCCGCGATGCGCAGGTCCAGCTCAATGGACGCCAGTTGTCCGGAGGCAGCCATTGCGAGCAATCCATATCCCAGTGTGATGTTGCAAAAATTGACCAGGCCCACGATCGGACGTATAGGTGATCTTCGAAGAACAAGTTAGCTTCGGATATCTGATTCAGTGAATTACGATACTCACCCGCCAGATTCGACTAGACGATTGACATCACTTGCCGCTAGTCCGTCAGTTTGGACGTCGGCAGTGGCAAGCGTGTCAATCCAGGGTCGCACACTGATGGCATCAAGACCGAAGGCGTGTTGGACGTAGAAGGTATCGCTATACAGTGGGTCGCTATGGAACGTCGGCGCGTTCGATGACAGATCCTCAAAGTTGTGTTGCGGAAAAGGTAGAAGGATCGATTCAATTATTGGGATGATTGGTGCAGAAGTCACAGGATCCTAATAGTCATATCAGAACATGTTCACAGCGTCAACCGTGCAATGCACTTACCCTTGAGCTAACCCAGCGTGGCTCGGGCTTTTCTATCTCGATACCAATGTCCACACGCCCACCGGACCATGCGATTGCGATGATCGTCTCTCGGTCTTTTCTCGTATCTTCCTGCTGGCCGTACTTGGGAGTCGACACGCATATGTCGGTGGCTGCTTGATCCTCTTCCTCTTCGTCGTTATTTACTTCTTGCGGTCCGGGACTGAACACCGCTGGACCTTGACGAAGAAGCGCTCGATGAGCTCCCGGCGCTGGTCCTCCGGTCTCGGTCAGATGAGGCGGATGTATTCTGACCATTACATCCGCCGCTCGGCCAGACCTGGAATTACTTGCGTCTGAACTCCTCCTTGTCGATCGACCAAGTAAGCTCGATCGCCGGGAAGGTGTCTCCTCCGCTTCTTCCTTTGCTTTCTTCGCCTCCTCAGCCACCTTGATCTGCTTTATTACAGCGTCGACCCATTGCACCTGGAAACTGGCTTTCCCCAAGCCGGCTTCACCCGCACCGAACACGTCAACAGCCGACGCTTGAACCTGGGCCAGTCGGCCATCTGCGTACGCCTTCAGCCCTTGAACGTAATGTACTGGCACTTCAGACCGTAAGGATAGTATTGGACCCATAGTGTATATGTCACCATTGGCAATGAGAACGTAGACCATCATAGGACCAAAGTCGACTGTTCCTGTTGAGAAAGAGAACGAGGTAGCTATTCGTGATAGTGGGTCAATAGCGGTGAACTTGGCTGAGCTGGCCTTTTCGGTAAGAACGCTGAACGTTTGTACGGGGTCGTGAGGTTGCAGAATGTCGTATTCGCTAAAACGTATGCGCATGTCAAGGCTCGGTAAGCTGAATGAAGGGACAGACGTACCGTAGCTTGCCATTTGCCGTCAAGACCCAAAGCGAGTTGCCGCCCTCTCCCCATGGATGCCAGGAAACCTTCGTGATGGTATCGCTTGACGACGGGGAAAATTGGTATTCGTCGATAGGTATTGACCTAGTATGAAAGGTGAGTACACTGGTGCAGCCCATATACCACATCTCATACACCACAGCCTACTTACCGACACTCAACTTCTCCCGCTAGAACACCAGAATACGTGGGCTTTGGCAGAACAAGCACGACTATTTGGTGATGCCCAACAACGGCGAGCAGCTTGCCCTTTGTATTCGGGATGATTTGGCGGATGGGGAATGTAAGAGCCGGCGATTTCAGTGTCTGAGAGATCGAGAGGATTGAGCTCATTCCTGCAGGTAACATGGTAGAAGCCGGGATGTGACCCACTTTGTACGTGCCGACACTACCGTCCTTGACCTCCCATCCGTCGCCATTACCAAGCGACATCATTCTCACCTCCTTCCCCACAGCCACGAGCAAGTCTTTATCTCTGATGACTAATCTGCTGTTCTTTTGCCCCACAGGGCCATCGAAAGGCTTGTTGACAAGCTCCCAATCATCTTCTGCTCCCGCTCCGGTAGCGGTAGAAGTTGACGGAGGAGGAACGAAGATGGAGTGACAGCGCAATGTCGAGAGCGAGAAAGGGAGGGTGGTCGCTTTTGCCATGATGTTACGACAGCCCTTGCGGCGGCTGTGATACACGTTTCTGCCTGAGCTGTTGACGTGAATCAAGTAGTACAAAGTGCTGTTGCAGCAGCTGCATGACAAGTGAGATGGAGAGAGTTAGCTGTGAATGTTTTGATTCCGTCTTCGCGCACAGACCACCTCCACCTTTATATGCACAGTGTGAGCGGCAAATACAACAATATATGATGTTCCCTTTTGTTTACCCATCGCCTTATCAGATACTGCCCATCGCTGACGTCGGATAGTAGCCAAGGAGACCACTTGTGAAGGAGACCAGCGTTCATGGACGGGCAACATGGAGCGGACGCATCATCATGAGCTGGAGAACGAGGATGATCCCAACGCGTTGAACTCTCTCTCCAAGTTCACCTTGTTCGAGACAAAGAGGTGGGCTCGCACATCTGCATACTAGCAATGACCACGATGAAGATCCGTGTCGAACGCTTATGATGTGATGCAGTCGCTTCTACATTACTGCTTCCACCGCTGACACGCACCGCGTGCTCAAGATCGATAGAACCGATCCCACCGTACTCAACGTGGTAGAGGACTCGACCGTGTATGATAGTACAGAACTGGACCTGCTCCTGCGCATGGTCCAAGACGGGAACAAGAGTCAAGGTGGTCTGGAAAAAGTACTAGAATTTCAGTGAGCATCTATAGTTCCTGTTCTGCATGAAGCCGTAAGGTATTGCAACAGTCACTGATGGTTATCCATCGGCGGGCAGTGGGATAGTAGGATTCGTCAAGTTCACTGGCGGATGGTATCTCATATTGATCACCAAGAGATCCGTAGTAGGGCTGTTGGGCGGCCACTATAGTCAGTCCGCCCAACTTTGCAAGCTCAGAAGAGTCCTTCACGCTGATCCCCGCCCTGTTGCCGCCGAACAGTCTATCATTGCGACGAAACGACGGTGAGAGCTTTAGCGTGGCGCTACCGTCTTGCATTCACTGACGCCCTATTTGACAGCTTCTGACCATTGCGAGCAAATCGGAGCGGACAGCTCAAGAAACAAAGCAAGTTGCCGCGCGACGAAAGGTGTACAACGGTCACTCGAGCTGACTTCATAGTTATTAGGATGCTAAACACCTTCCAGCAGGTCGACCTTTCGAAGAACTTTTACTTCTCGTCAGCTGCCATGATTCGGTACCGTGTGTTGTGACTAACCTCCATATAGATATTCCTATGACATCACCAATACATTGCAAACGAACCTTACCGTGACCAACCCTAATCGCCGCTGGAACACTCGCTTCATGTGGAATCATCATCTCCTTGAGCCCGCCTTCGATCTCGAAGAGCCCAAGGGAAGAAGTCGATGGGTTCTGCCCCTTATCCATGGTTTCGTGGATCAGGCTAGTGAGCCGAGTAAACTCGGACGACCGATGTCAAGCTGACGCATGGACCAGAAATCAATGTTTTCACTCGTACGGTCTACTTGACGCTGATCGCGCGACGCTCGAGGCATTATGCTGGCGCCCGGTTTTTAACCAGAGGAGCAAACGAACACGTCAGTACAAAAATGGTAGTCAACAGCTTGGCCAAGCAGTCGGCTGATTATTGTCGTATACAGGGTCACGTCGCCAACGAAGTGGAAACCGAGCAGATGTGAGCACTCTATAATGGCAAGCTATGCGTTAACTGACGCATTCATAGCGTATCCGAGCCACTGGCGACACCATTTGGTCGGCGATATGAGGCGGATATAGACCATCCTATATCAGATTTCGGTGCCGGCTGCGGAGGGTACACGAGCTTTGTGCAATATCGAGGTAGTATACCAGTCATGTGGCATCAGGAATCAAATCAAATGACACCGCGACCTCCGATCGAGAGTGAGTCAATCGCAGCTGTTCAACGAAAAGGTCTTCACTCAGCTTTTTTCACAGTAACGATCAAAGATCCATTTTATACCCCAGCTGCCAAGCATTTCGACGACCTTCTAGGCCGCTATGGTGCGCCCATATTCATCCTCAATCTCATAAAATGTCGCGAAACGGTACCGAGAGAAAGCAAGCTTTTATTCGAATACGGTCAATGTGTGGAATACCTAAATCAGTTTCTACCCAAGGGCAAGAAAATGCAATACATTGCATGGGACATGTCCCAAGCTGCTAAGAGGTGAGCGGGCTGGATGTGGCCTACGTTAATACAATCACGGAGATCTGACGCGCGTGTTTCAGTGGTCATCAGGACGTTATGGGCGTGCTAGAAGACGTCTGCGAGGAATCTCTGCAGGCTACAAACTTCTTCCATGGCGGCCCAGCGCGGAGCGAAGCCAGGTGAGCGATGCGATCATCCCGGCCCCCATATGTCTCAGTCGACTGTGTATATCCGTTAACACACTGTAAACAGTTCAAGACCGCATCGCGAAAGCCCATTATTGCAACACGGTATCCTCCGCGTCAACTGCGTTGATTGCCTTGATCGGACCAATGCTGCCCAGTTTGCAATTGCCAAGCGAGCATTTGGGCATCAGCTTTACGCTTTGGGATTGATCGGAACACCTCACCTGCCATTTTCATGCGATGCAGTGGATGTATTGACGGAAATGTACCATGACCATGGTGACAGTGAGTTGTGCCCCCATCATACAACCCTTGCTGTTCGTGTAGAGAGTTCTCTGCTTATGGCCTGGTGTAGCTCTCGCATGGCAGTACACGGGAAGCGCACTTGTCAATCGGGTCGATACATATAGAAGGACGAAAGCCGCTCAATGGAGCAGTCATTCGCGGGATCTGTTAGGTAAGCCCTGGTTCTTGTTGGATTGGTCAAAGTTGACCTTTTTGTCATGTAGAGAACATCAGACGGTTCTACAACAATTCAATGCTTGGTGAGTGTAGCTCAGAGACACTCAGTCATTGTCCAAGCTGATTGTCCTCAGACGCCGACAAGCAATCTGCCATCAACCTCTTTGTAGGCAAATTCAACATTATCCGATAGACGCGCATTGCTAAGCCAGATCTACCACTAGCTTGGTGTCCAACCCTCAATCTCATCGTACGAACTTGCCAGACCAAATTACAGACAGTGGTTCACGCCTTCGAATCTTAATCTGCCGAAAGTAGATGAATTAGCGCCTATCAACCAGGTATACAGGGAATATTACAAGCCTCATATACTGTCCCAATTTGGACGACTGTACGCATTGTGAGTGCGCACGTCTATACAGCTGAACTGGGAATTTGGTGGCTGACGGAGCGGTGCAGTACGATGAACTCCACCACTAGATTCCATGCGTGAGTTGTCATCAATATTCAGGAACTCCGGGTTGACTGATAAGGCTTGCAGAAAACCGAAAAATGAAATGCTTGCGAGTCCTTTTGAAACACGAGTTGCTGCCGAGACCTCTTCGCCTACTACCCCATACGCCTCGTGAGTGGTCGTATCAAGTGTCCGCTACGTCGACTGATTGCTTGATTTGGACACAGAGACAGACGCAGTGCCCGTCGGTGGGCTGCCAAAGTGCATGTGCCCGGATCACCGAAATCGTCTTCGACATATGACGAGTCTAGCAACATGCTTGTCATGGGAACAAGCGCAGACTCGAAGCCGAGCTCCCAAAGCGTTCCTCCGACATCAAAAGCCATACCTCCTCACCCTCTTGAAGCGCTCGTGACCACTCTACTAGACCCGTCCGAGGCCGACCTGAAGCAACGTGTAGACGAATATGCTTGGTACACGACGTATCACGCAGCCGGGTCTAATCTGCTTGACGGATCCACACTAGGAGAAGAAAAGGATCTACAGCTATATATCAGAATGGCGAAGCTGGCCGAGGGACAGGAAGTGGACAAGATATTGAAGAACGGATCGACTATTGCTTCTGCGGGAGGTACAGGTGGATTCACGATGCCGGCTCCGGGCGCTGGTGGGACGGGTACAGTCATGTCGACAGGCATGATCAATGTATTAGGCACAGTGAGCTCGACAGTAGGACAAGGTGTTTCGAGCATCTTGTCTGGTGGAGGCACAATTGGACCAAGTGGTACACTGTCAGTGGATCTTGTTGGACTAGGCTTAGCGGATCTGGAGAAGAAGCGGGATGAAGTCGGCAAGGTCAACGGCCAATTCTACGAGACGTGGCTCAAAGGCGTTCCGTGAGCCCGAACGAAAAAAAGCCCTTTCAATACCGATGATTTCCGGCTCAGCTCCCCCTTTGCTGTTCTGAAAGCAACGCATTATTTTATGTTGTATCACGCACTGCAGTGCCTCACCGTTGTACAGTTTTATGGAATAGTCATGTCTTTGGACCATTTGTACGTGGAGTATGGAACTGCTGCATTGATCTTCTATGTGGCATTTCTATGAATGTGGATCACCGAGGATAATCCTCAATACTGCTGTCCACAGACTTTTCACTGTAAGGGTGTGCAAATCCACTCATCCATTACTGGGGCACCTCCACCTTCTTCATCACCGCCTTGAAGTGGTTGACGTGATCATAAACATACTTGCTGAGCGAAACTCCTTGTCCAGAGTTTTTCCAACCGTGCCATGGCAGTGATGGGTCGAGCGCATCGGATTTGTTGAGGTAGACTGTTCCCGCTTCCAACTCTTCAGCAAACTGGTTGAAGACCGCTATAGAGGCGGGATCGGAGGGGCTAGTCCACACCGAAGCGGTCTGAAAATCATTGTACGACAGATCAGCTCTATAGAAGGGCATCCGGACATGATGAGACTCACCAAGCCATAGATCGAGTCATTCATCAAAGCTAATGCCTCTTCATCATTCTCCACCTTCATGATACCCACAACAGGGCCAAAGGTCTCTTCTGTCATGATTTCCATAGCTGTAATGCGAGGTTTTAGCAGTCGCCCTTAATGCGGACGCAGACGCATGTGATCACTCACTGTGGTCGACGTTGGTGAGCACCACTGGGCCAACAAGGGAAGTGCCCTCCCTGGCCTCGGGGAATTCGGACTCGGCCAAGACGACTTGTGCGCCAGCAGCGACTACGGATCGACATCAGCAGTGTTGCGCTTGTGTGGGTTTGATGGACTTACCCGCATCACTGATCTGCTTCCTAATCCTCGCAGCAGAAGCCAGACTGACAACAGGACCAAGATTCGTTTCGGGCTTGGAAGGATCGCCAAGCTTGGTCTGTTTGGCGAAGGCGGCGTACTCTTTGACAAATTCGTCGAAGATGGCCGAATGGACATAGATTCGCTCGACGGCAGCGCCTATGACAAGAGTAATAGGTCAGTATAAGGCAATAACGCAATCAATATGGGAGCGCTTACATGATTGCCCAGAGTTGTAGATGACACCTGGTTAAGGAGATCAGCTAAGGGGGAAAAACGTGGCACAGGCAGCTGACTCACCATCAAGCAATTGCTCTGCTGCCCATTTGACGTTGACATCTGACCTGACGTAGGCGGGATCATTGCCACCAAGCTCCAAGCACACGCCTTTGAAGTTCTTGGCGTTGCTAGCGGCTTGCTGCACTGCTCTACCTCCTGCTACGCTTCCAGTGAAAGAGACAAAATCGATCCTTGGGTCAACAACCAACTGCTCCAAAGTTCTCTCTTGAGTCAAGTGAACAACCTGGAGGACGTTGTTTGGTAGACCGGCAGAAGCCCAGGTTGATACCCATCGCTCAGCTGGTGACGGGGTCTGAGGAGCGGGTTTGAGGATGACTGCGTTTCCCGAGATGAGGGCGGCAACGACGGCGTTGACGAGGCACATGTGTGGGTAATTCCATGGTGAGATGACACTGTCTGCCGTTTTAGTGAAGGTGTTACGAACTGCTCGAACGGACTAGCAAACGCACAGGACAACGCCGAGAGGCTGCTTGATGATATACTTTTCCACTCCTGGCACCTCAGGCGCGGTTTGGGGGATGGGCGCAAGAGCTTCCGCAGCTATTTCGATCATGTGTCTCGCTCGCCACAGGGTCCCGTTGAGTTCGCCAGAGACTTGCGAGATTGGCCTGTATCACCGTCAGCTTATGCGCTGACATCAATGCTGTTGGGAAAGCTGACCTGCCCATCTGTACAGACAGATCTTCGCCAGCGACGTCGGCAATCTTCTCGAACTCGGCCTATGCACGAGGATATGTCAGCCAGTGTATCAATCTGGAAAGGCTGCATCGACATATACGTCTGTACTCACCAACCACTTCCTAGCGATCTCTATTCTCTCTTCCAATGGCACCTTCTTCCACCCCTTGTGCGCTTTGACACTTTCAGCAACGACATTGTCCAGCTCTGGCTCTGACAGCAGCGGACGAGTGCATACAGGCTGTTGTGAGAAGGGCGAGATGGTAGTTTGGATGTTTACGTTGGTCATCTTGTTTTGTCGTTGAATGCAGAGTATGGACGAGCAGAGAAACAGACAGAAGATAATCAGCTTGCAGAGGGTGTAGATAACAGTGGTGGAAGATAGACTGATAAATGAGTGGCAACTTAACCGAAGTCGCGTTCCTGTCACGTGACTAATCACGCTAGTGTAAATGATCCCCCGCTTTTCGAGCAACTTTGGGATTTTCATCCCAATTGCTTCTGCAGCGCAATAGCTAAAAAGTTGTACATAGTCATCTTGGAGGAGTACTGTTGATAACGTCTCGATATATACACAAAGAACAAATCACACAAAATGGCACCAGAGTCAACGCCCAAGAAGGAGAAAAAGGACAAGAAGCGCAAGTCGGAAGTGGTAGCTGCGGACGGAGCTGTTGCGCCCGTTGCTGTTGCTCCTGCAGAGGGGACAGCGAGTGCTGAGGCCGTTGCGATGGAAGTGGATGGCGAGCAGGCTTTGAAGAAGCAGAAAAAGGAGAAGAAGGAGAAGAGGAAGAGCGTCGCAGCTGAGGGAGCCGATGTGTCAATGGTTGATGACGACAAGAAGGTTTGTCCTTACCCTCTCTTGTCACATCGTTTGACTGCCTAAATGCCTAAATTGACATTGATTTCGGTGATTCGCAGGGCGAGTTCTCAGTGCCGCTCGACGCAATCTCGCCTATAGCTGCGCCTTTGGCGGGCAGGAAGCTGTCGAAAAAGCTGTTCAAGACTGTGAAACGGGCGTCAAAGGCTCGTCAGCTCAAGCGCGGTGTCAAGGAGGTCGTCAAGGCTTTGCGAAAGGGAGAGAAGGGTCTGTTATTGCTCGCTAGCAACATTACACCTATCGACGTCATCAGCCATCTGCCATTGCTGGCCGAGGAAGCGCCGGGAGTCGAGTACGTCTGGGTTCTGAGCAAGTGAGTCGTCCTCCTTTCGAATCAGACCGAGTGTGGCCTGAGTCGCTGACCATGTGGTTTGCTAGGGAGGAACTGGGCCAAGCGGCCGGTACGAAGCGAGCGACATCTTGCGTCCTGATCTCGTGAGTCGACTCCTGACTTCGTAGTAATTTGCAATTCCAACGACTGATGTTCCTCATCTAATAGAAGCAACCCGGCTAAACGCCCTGCGCCTAAAGACGGAGCAGCAGCCAAGAGCGGACCATCAGCAGAGGACCTTGCTGAGCTTAAGTCTACTTTGGAGGAAGTCGTCGAGGAAGTCAAGAAGCTGGAGGCACCGGGCGGCATCCAATATTAGTATGTGCGGCGGCTTGGGCGAGATAGATGTTGGGCGTGTATGTATCTTCTTTGACCTTTCGAAGTGAAAAATATACGCCCTGAGGTCGTTCAGCCCTGTCGAGATGCGTGGGCTACGATCTGGTTGACCTAGCTGACCACACGAGCTCACTCAATCACCTTGAAATGAAGATTATAGGTCTGTTCCGTCTGTGTTGTCTGGCTACAGGTCAGTGTCCTCATGCAGTACTCTTGCTGTATCTGGCAGTGTTGCAACTTGCGCAAAAGTCATGTTCTTGGATTCATTATAGCGGCGTTCATCTAGATTACAACAAAATCAACAATTTGCGTGAATACGAGTGAACACTGATGTACAAGAGTGATTGGCACAGCTCAGATAGTGGCCAAGATCAACTCTGCCTGACGGGCGATTTCCGCTCTCTCCCTCGCCTTCTTCTCCCTTTCATCTAGTACTTTCCGCTCCTCTTCTCTCTTCTTTTCCTCTTCTTCAGCCCGCTTTTGCGCCTCGATAGCATTCGCAATACTTCTCTCCATCAATAACGTATCTTCCTCTCTGGCCGCTTCCGCCTCAGCCGCCTCAGCAGCAGCTTGCAATTCCGCTTCTTCTCGTAATTGCTGTGCCTTTGCAGCCGCCAACGCCATCTCCATAGCGAGTCGTTGCGCCTGTTGCTCCTCCGCTTCCTTGATCCCTTCTCTCACCACTGAATCTATAGCGCGCGCAAGGATATCGATCTTCGGCGCATTCAGACAACCGAGATTGAAGCACCCGTCTGGCAACAGATGCACGTGCCGTTTAGCTGTGAGCGCCTCGACTTGTGAAGGAGGAATGAGGGCGGTACTGCGATTCATCACTTGTGTCAGTGATGACATCGGATATGCGAAGAGATACACGACCCACCAGTACATCCCGCTTGCTCGCTTGACGTGGAACCACGTTCCAGGGGTCTTGAGCTTGTTCGCAAGCAAGTCGTACAGCTTCTCTCGAACACTTCGAAGTCGATCAGCCATTGCTTTGATCTCGGCAAGCCTGTATTATGTGTGTAATGTAAGCATCACTCCGCACCTGGTGATGCTGTAGTACGTACCATGCAGGATGTAGCTTTGGATCCGACAGAATCTGGTGTGCGACAAGAGCTCCCCAAGGAGAAGGATGGTACCACATTCCTCTAGCCACTGCGCGCAGTTGCGAATCCACCCTTTCTTTATCTTCGATATTCTGCGTGACGAGAGAAACAATCGATGGACTCTCGGCGTGCAGCCCCATCATCTTCGAGAAGGGTCAGCTTTGTCACGCTTGTGAATGACGCCCGACATACCGCGTCGAAGCCTTGCACCAAAACAACAGGCAGCCCCTCATGCACCATAAAACGCAAGGCTTGTGCATCGCGATTGGTGTCTCCGGTCGATAACCCTTGGAATGCCATCATGACGAGAGGGATTAATTCGCGTTCCTGCCAGGTGACACTCAATGTTTATCATGCTGTTCATCTCTCGGATCTGTGGAGCTCACCTGAAGAAGTGTGGCGAGTAATCTCCACTGATTGGTAGTCAGTTCAGCGCCCGTGGGCATACTTCCGCTGACTTGCAGCAACACCACACTTTTAGGTGGTGCGACCTGTAGATCCTCTCTCAGGGATTCCCAATCTACACTTCCTGTTTTAAGATCAAGATAGCGGAAAGAGCGGATTTCGAGACCTGCATCTTGCAATGCTGTCGTATCCTCGTCTGCTGTGGGACTTGGGACATAAACTGCTCTTGTCGAGGGAGAGGATGGAAAGCGCGAGAGGAAGGTAGCAGCGAGACGTAAAGCCCCAGTCAGGGAGACGGCCTGGATAGCGCTAATCTGTGAATGGCCTCCCAAGGTCAGTCAAAGTGCATCTGCAATATCGATGATTGACTCACACGACCATGGCGATATGCCTGACTATCTGCGCCATACGCAAAGCGTGTTCCCTGGTCTAGGAAAGGAGCATAGCCCTCGACGGGCAGAGTCTCTCTTGCAAGCAAATTGTCGTTGCGCAAATTCTTTTCCACATATCGGACAGTAGGCGGCACGAAGAGCTTTCCGTTGTCTTCTCTGAAGCCAGGTAAGGATAGGTTGATCTTGTTCGTCACCTCGTCCGAATCGAATGCGGAGGTTACCGCGACGGAGCTGCGATTGATCATTTTAGCTAAGTAAGGAGGACCAGCATGACTCATGTGCAGACTTACGTTTCCTGAGATGCTGCTGGTAATGTTGACCACAGTTCCAGTCCGCGCCGATTACTTCCTTCTCCATTCCCGTTAGTATTAAGAGACCGACCCATACTCGCGGCAGTGAGCTAAGATGTATCAGCCTGGAACACGATCTGTAGTCACGTCGACTGACCTGCTGCAAAACGTCCAACAGCAAACTCGACTGCGCGTCCTGCGTCATGCTACCAATACCTCCTCCTACAGCGGCACTTTGTGTGAGTTGCGCCAAAGCGTTGTTGGCATCTTGAGAACCGGAATTGGCAGCTCTTGTAGCATGCATGATCGTCTCTCTAGCAGCTGCTGAAGCTGATTCGGCATCCATCATCGAGCCTGAGCGCAACAGGGATTCGAGTGCTTGTACCCGTAGGCCCAACTCATAATTGATGTCTACGTCTTCGGTGATCCTGCGTCGCATGTGGTCAGTAAAGAACGCTCTACTTCTAGGTGTAGACACACTTTCTACGCTTGCGCTGCGGTAAGATGGGGTGTTCCATACGACACATGCCCGGTACGCCTCGCTTGATACTGGGTCACGGGAGAAAGCGTCAGGTCGTCGTCATCAACGTAATCAATGCCATCGCAACGTACCATCGACTACAGGGGATATTCCTATCGCACTGCTCAATTTGTCAGCTGTATTTAGCTGAGCAGTTGCGACAAGCAGCTCACATGCTCTGATTAGAAGAAGAAAATCAGGAGGTTATGGTCAGCTAAAAAGAACAAGCTAGACGTCTCTCGTAAACCTACGTTTCTGTATTGGTCAAGCGTCAGCGCAAATCATTGTACTACAATGATCAGACTTACTCTTCTGTGACACTCTGGATGCACGTACAAAGCCGTTAGATAAATCGCATATCAAACTGAACGTGACAAGACTGACCTGTACAGCTCCTACACGTCGATCAGCACCGTCAGTCAAGGTTCTTATCGGACGATGACGAGTACTCACAAAGTAGTCCTATTCCTCCTTCGTTTGACTTTACCTCCGTCTGAAGGCTTGCCTTCCTCATACTCGTCATCGTCTTTCCTCCTTTTATCCTCATCGTCCTCATCGCCATCCTCGTCCTCCTCAGCCCGATCTCTCTCACCATCCTGAGCCTCACTTTCATGATCTGCGGCCCCATCCTCCGCGCTCTTCTCGCCCTCACCGGGCTCTCCATCTTTATCCTTGTCACCGTCCTTATCCCGCGCGCTGAGATTATTGACGAATTCCTGGACTTGTTCTCGCGTCAATGGTCCCTCGTGTCGTTCAGAGCGAATGAGCGCCTCCTCTGCTTCCGCGACAGCTTCAGCCTCCCTTCGTTCCGCAGTGACGCGTTCTTCGTCCCGCTCTTCACCCCCCTCCTCCTGACCTTCTTCGTCCTCGTCATCGCCCATGATCCTCGACAAAGCAGCCAGGTTCGCCAGCGTCGCAGGATCGAATCCCTCCTCGTCATCTAAGTTACTCTGCTGCGCTTGAGTCACGCTATTCTCCCCGACCTCTGCCTCTGCCTCTGCCTCTGTCGCGACCTCAGGCTGCTGCGCCATATCTGACTCCCCTTCCGCATCCCGGTTCGCCGATTCATCCTCATTCGGCGGCTGATCCTCAGCTGCAGGCGCCTCGCCTTCGTCTCCCTTTTTCTTGTCACCTGCGTTGTCGCCTTCATTGGATGCACTGTGTTCTTTGTCGCCATCTTGCAGAGGTTCTGTCTCACCCCCCTGAGCTGGGGGGTGGACACGGTTTTCTCCCGTATCGCCAGTATCGCTCATAGCGCTATCTCCGACGATCCAGCTATATTCTCAGATGTGATATCGTTGGATAGCCAGAGGTGCGTTATCTGCTGTTCGCAGCCCCGTGCCGTCAGCTGCGTATGCTATTTACAAAGCTATAGACAACCAAAGCAATTGTGTTTGGCGGCGAGGGCAATACCGTTCTTCCTTGTTGATGCTTTTTCAAGCCGCTTTTCACTTTTCGTCTGATTTACGTAATCATCAGGTAAGCCTAGTATCTGGGTGTAATGACGATTCAAGGACGACGAGCTTTTCTGGTATGCCGCTATACTATTACTGACGATACAATGCATACATATCCGATAATGTCCCAAATGATGATACCCTATAAATCCTTGAGCACCTTCTCGGCTGTACTGACCAAGACCTCAGCGTGCTTCCCTCCAAAGGTCAACATCGGTCTCAATCTGACAGTCTGTTCGCCACATCCGCCAATCTGGACTCCATTTTGACGCATCTTGCCTACGAACTGATCTCTCTGCGACGAAGAAGACAAGTCGAAGGCGAGATATGTTCCGCTTCCTTCTCCGCGGAAGTTGAGAACTTTACCTGCTGCTGCTGAAGATGCGAAAAGGGATTTGAAGGAGGAAGCGAGATTGGCGCCAGTCTGGGCAGTGTGCTCGACAAGGTTGTTTTCTCGGATCAACTCAATCATCTTCCTCGCTTGGAGCGCACGCATGGGGTCGCCCTATGTCATATCAGCACCATTTCGACCGCAACTTGTCCTGCGTCACAACTCACCATCCAGGTGTTGTAGTTCCTGTACGGCGCGTTCGGTCTAGTCTCCTTCTTGTGATACACACCTGCCGCCTGCATCTTCTTTGAGAAGGTAACAAAGTCGGGCTCTTCACCCTCCTTGAGACCCCACTTTTCGTGGGCCCAGAATGACCCAGTTGCACCGACACCGGTCTGCACCTCGTCGGCAATGAAGAAGGCACCGTGTTTACGGGCGATGAGTCGAAGCGATCGGAAAAAGGCGGGAGAAGCGTGCTTGTCACCACCTTCCGACAAGATTGGTTCAATAATGACGGCGGCGACTGGTCGGGTAGATTTGCTATCGGGAAAGAGTCAGACATCGCATCGGACAAACGGATAGCAACGTACCTCTCGATGAGGATACGCTCGTACTCTTCGAGGCATCGCTTCTCCTCCGCCTCGTTCTCCTTGGCATACTCTGACAAAGGGTACTTTAATTCAGGGAATGGTGCAGCGGGCCAGTCAAACGCTGGGATGTCGACCTGTGAGGAGTCATAGATGATTTAGTATATCCCATTATTGCCAGGATTAGCTTAGAAGATCGACCCACTTTGTGAATGGCTTTGCTTCGGGTAGCACTCAGACTGCCGAACAAGCGACCATGGAAACCAGACTTGAACGACAACACTGAGAGTTGGGGACTTCCAGGCGAGTGGTTGTCCATGCATGAGTCTACATGATCAGCTCTGACTTCAAGCTACCGTGACTCACCCATTTCCTCCTTCGTGAACTCGGCCGTGGCCGATCCTCTTTCTCTTTGCCTGTACGCCATGAAAGCGCATTTGAAAGCGGTTTCTGCCCTGTCAGCGTACGTTCTCATCAGGTTTACTCACCATTTGCACTGCTTCCACAGAGTGTGGTGATGAGCTGGTCAAGGCCTTTGGGTTGGACTGTAAGTAGACCGGTCTTGAGCCATGAAGCCCATTGGACGGGAGGGAAGGAGCCGAGTGCTGGACGGTTAAGTGCTGCCTTGACAAACTCGTCCTGAAGCACAAATAGTGATCAGCTTATGGTGCTTTGAAAGGAAGCGTTCTCGCCACTTACGGTCTTGCCAAGCTCAAGCAGAGCGGGGACGTTGTACCCAAGAGCGATGGACGATATTTGTGCAAAGACGTCGAGAAGCACGTTTCCATCAGCGTCAACGAGGTAGTTGCCTGGCACGCAACTGTATCAGCATATGTTCTAGCACGGCAAGCAAACACTAAGCTCACCGCTTGACTCCTCATAGTTGGGCACAATCACATTTGTGCGCGCATCTTGGATCGCGTCAATCTCCTTTGACTATTTCACAGAGTCAGCTAAAGCAGAAGGTCGAGCAAGTCACGGAGACATACGGCAGCGATACCCTTTGGACCTGGGATCTTGTCGGTGATGACTGATGGACCGGACGGCTCATCGGGTATGAGATCGAGTGAGGAGAAGAGGCGACTATGGTGGGCAGCGCAGCGCGATCTGGCGGCGGGACGAACAGCTCGAGTAGCTGAGCGCGCGAACATCGTGCACTGAAACTAATCAGTAGGGACGAGGAAGTGATGTACAGGCTGAGGTAGCTTTGTCCTCGAAGACACGAAGGTATGGAGAAAAGGACAGGGGAGGGGACCAGACGATGGTCACTCTCGTATCGTGTAGATACGAGTTTTGGGTGTCCACTACTTTACCCGAACCTCGGCTAATTCTTTCCCACCACCAACGAACTGACTCGGGCCTGCCCGAAAGTCACGTAACTATCCCCCTCTTGATATCCGACCCTCGGAGGATGTCTCGCATGCAACGCAACCGTAGCTGCTCTTATCACTCGGTTGTCTGTCAGGAAGCAATAGACATTGCTCAACTGTCTACCAGCAAAGTTTTCGTCGAATAATGTCGTTAGAGTGACAGCATACTGGTCAAAGCGCTTGATCATGTCCAAAAACCTCATACATCCGGCGTCACGTCAAGAACCATTGCACCTATATACTCTATGGGAACCTGTTACAAATGTCAATGCTGATATCTATGATTGTGCTATTGCGCCGCTTCTAAGGCCTTGGAAATGATCCCAGTAATCTTTACAGCCTTCTCCTCCTGTAGTCGCTGACATACAAGCTGCAATGAGACGGGTGCACCAGCGACTTCTTGCGGGTCATCTAGGGCCAATGTCAGTTGACACGTTCTTTCTCTCTGGAGTGAAAAGATTCTAAATGATAACCCACATCGATCCCAAATCTTCTTCTCTACTTCGTTCCGCGCCTCGTACGATGGCTTCACGTCCACATTCGAATCGACTTTCGTCACGGGGAAAGTCATAGCGGAGTAATCGACAATGTTCCACATTGATGTATAGGCGACGTGATCGTTGAACGCCATCCTAGAGGAGGTTACAACATCAACATGAGCATTTCATAGAGGACTGAAGTGGGATACTTACTTCGGACAAGCAGAATGCTGCGTCACAGGACTTAAGACAGCATCAAATGGTCTTCCTGTCCCAGTAACATCTTTGGTATCCAGCCAATGCTGCAGGACCTTCTTGCAGTACGCCGTTCGCTCTGATTGCAAATCCCACAAAGCTCCAACAAGCGGTGGGCTCCCCTTCATTGACTCGTGTCGCTTTTTGTAAGCCACCAGTCCTTCCGGGTACGGCTCGCCTGACAATTCGAGGTAGTTGGCAATCTTTACTCCGCCGTCACCTTGGAAGAAGCGGTTCACGATCGCGTTGGCTTCTTCGGGTTTGTATCTGCGCAAGAGCGAACGGTCAGCTCGTCACTGCATATGCTGAGGCTGATGTAACACTTACGGCTCCCACTCTACCACCGTGTGGCCGGCAGCTTCGAGGGCTGCCTTGGTCTGCAGTAATGCGCGAGTGACAGGAGGTGTGGGCTTGACGATGCCGTTGTCCATAATCAAACCGAAACAAAGTTTCTCCGGCAAATCAATTTCTCTCCAGGGTATAGGAAGCATGTTGGGGTCCACATTCCAAGGTTCTGACCCGACAACAGACTTGGCCCAGAGCTCGACAGCGGCCAAGCTCGTAGACATGGGTCCGTTGATTGATTTGATAGCTTCTTGGCCAGGAAGACCGGATCGAGCACCATATGTGGGGAAGCGACCAAAGGACGGCTTGATAGCGTACAAGCCACAAAATGAAGCGGGAATACCTGATGCGCGTCTTTAGCGACGCGCACATTGAACGATATACTACTACTCACGGATCGATCCCCCGATATCCGTACCAACGCCAAGAGGTGATCCTGTGGTACAGGTAGGTCAGCCATTGCTAGAGCAGGAATCGCAGTATAGATTGACTAACCTTTCAGGGCTAAAAGAGCCGACTCGCCGCCTGAAGAACCGCCCGAGGAGCATTGCCGGTTGTACGGGTTGCACGTATACCCCCAGACGTTATTGTAGCTTTCAGCTATCATCATTGCTGTTGGCACGTTGCTACAGGAGTAATACCATCAGCGACCTGCACCTAATCATAAGGTGTTGGCATTTACGTCTTGCAGAACAATACCGCACCGCACTCGCGCATGAGCTTGGTCATCTCGCTCTCTTTCTCCTTTGGGGCCGGATCGTTAGCCCATGCGACGAATCCCACCGTCGTGTCCACTCCTTGGACGTAGAAGTTGTCTTTGAGCGATACGGGGAGACCATGTAGAGGTCCAACCGATTTCCCCGTCTTTGCAAATGTCTCGTCGATAGTTTTCGCATTCGCTAGGGCCGCTTCGAAGAAGATCTCAGTGAGGCAGTTGGTCTGTGGACATTGCGTTGATCAGTCATTGCGAAAGAGCTGAAGTGAGATCTGGGAAGTAGGAGGTGTACACTAACCAACTGCTGCGCTATAGCCGCACGCTTGCAGAAAGCCAGCGTCACATCGTAGCTCTTCAATTCGCCCTTGACCATCTTATCGACCAAAGTTGGCGCGTCCTGCTCTGTGATAGCGATCTCCTCTTGGCTTAGCACTCCGCAAGTCCGCGGTACGTCGATGACGTTCACAGCGTCCGTTGCTGGGATGAGCCATGTTTCCGGTATGAGAGCATCGCGCGCTGCGATCTTGGCTCGAGATACCTCGGTCCACGGAGTGAGGGGAACGCCGGTCATTGTGCGTAGTAGATGATGCTATTGAACGGCGTATAGATGGGAACCTTTCTGTCCTCTAGGCGATTATGTTCAACGGATAGCAAAGTTGGTAAACGTGCAGATCCAGAGCACGAGTGGGCTATGGACAAGTCAGCCGTATGATAAGGATGGATCTGGCTTGACTTTCGCGGGTGGGCGACATCGGTCAAGCCCGAACCGTTCGGAATGTGTCAATAGCTTTTGGCGAACTTCGGCTCGCAGAGTTCGTGACTTGCAAGCATGGGGTCCTTCCGTAGAGCTCGGCTAAATGAGGTTCATGCATTCACATGCAAGTCTGCGGCATCTTGTGGCCAATAGAGACGGCGTGAGAACTGGACGACGCGGCAAGGCGCGAGTGAGCCAAAGAGTCGTGAGACTATTTTTCAATTTGACCGAGTCGAAATGACCGACAACCGACTACGAGTATTCACTGTATCTCGTCTCACGCACCAAAACAAGCATTCCTTATCGCAGCGACCCGAAGCTGTCTGCCGCTCGTCCGCCCTTTCGCCCGGACGACTAGATATTTGAGCTGAAGCGCCTTGCTTGGCGTTACCGCGTCCCTGTGCAGATCCATTTCCGACAAAACAAAAGCTAAAGCCGTCAGCTGCAAGCCGCAAGCCGCAGGAACGACAGGCTGCCTATCTCTTGTGTGTAACATTACTCGGACTCCGCCTAAAACCTCGCCAATTCCATTTGGGATAGCCGAGTCTGACCAGCGTCAAGAGATAAGCAATCCGCGCGAACGACATTACTCATCATATAATTATATCGAGCTCGACCAAAGTCAGATCCACCTCTCACCCTGTTCCGCAAAGCACTCACAGCCTGGTGCTCACACTTGACTCAAATATCTATCCAAAAACAACGATTCAAGTGGCTAGGATAACGCGACATGGGCAAATTACAGGTCAAGCTCGAGACTCTATTCTGGGGCAAACCGCCCTCAGATCCTGTTGAGAGAAGGTTGCTTCTGAAGCTAGACGCCGTCATCCTCTCCTATGTCTGCTTGTCTTACTTCTGCAACTATCTCGACCGAGCAAACCTCGCCAACGCCTATACGACGGGTATGAAAGAGGATGTCGGTTGTGAGTATACCTTGTTTAAGTATCAATGAGTGACTCGCTGACTGAGTTGTGCTTGTTTACAGTCACGGGGAACGACTATACCTATGCCGGCTCAATGTTCACAGCAGGCTACGTTATCGGACAATGGCCCTCGGCTCTTATCCTGTCTTCAGGCCGTATCTCGCCCCGATTCTGGTTCCCATTTTGCATGGTTGCGTGGGGCCTATGCACCTTAGGTTTGGCATGGGTCACCACTCCTCACCAGGTCTGGGGTATCCGTTTCACCCAAGCTCTGTTTGAAGCTTCGACCTTCAGTGGAACCCACTACATCCTCGGATCATGGTTCAAGGACAACGAGCTCGGCAAGCGCAGCGCAGTCTTCGCTACTGCCGCGCAATGCGGCACCCTTTTCTCCGGTATCATGCAGGGCGCTATCGTCAGTACACTCGAAGGCCACAACGGTATGCGCGGATGGCAGTATCTATTTATCATCGATTTCGCGATCACGATTCCAATTGCGATCTACGGTTTCCTCATGTTCCCCGGCACTCCGCACACCACAAAGGCCTTTTGGCTGACAGAGGAAGAGCGCGAGTTGTGCCTTCGTCGTCTCCCTCACACCGAACACACCCCAATGACCAGGTCGACACTTGGTAGATCGATCAAGAAAATGGTATCCGATTGGCGCTGGTACCTCTTCACCTCGCTTTTCATGGTGTCAGCAACAGCCTTTGAAAAAGTGGGCGTTTACACCGAGTTCAACCTGTGGCTCAAGTCGGCGGGATACAACACCAGGCAAATCAGCTACTACCCCTCCATCTTCACTGCCATGGCAATCGTGTCGACCTACGTCCTCACCGTGATATCCGATGCGACGCGAAACCGATTCATAATCAACCCCATCATGTACTGCGCCGTCTTCATCTCTTCAGTGATGCTACTCAAATGGGATATCTCCAAAGGAGCCCATTTCTTCGCTTATATCATTGGCGGACTGGGATACGCCGGCCAAGCAAGCAATTTCGCCTGGGCCAACGAGATGTGCAGAGACGACGATGTCCTCCGTGCACTCACCCTCTTCTCCATGAACCTGTTCTCAAACATCTGGGCACTATGGTATCAGATCGTAGCGTGGCCCGTTGTCACTGCTCCTAAATTCAGAAATGGACAAATCGCCACTCTCGTCACCGGCGCAGCAGCAGTCGGCATCGCGGCAGCCATTGTATACTGTTCCCGAAGGTGGCCGCCAGCTCTGCCTCACGCGGACGCGGACGACGAAAAGTTTGATGAGCGGGCCGTCGCTCATCAGTCAAGCGGAGACGTGGCCGATAGCGATATCAAGGATCCCGAAGTTGGAGTGAACGTGGCGAGGGCTTGAGCGCTGTGCGTATTAAATGGGTCGACATCATGCGTACAACACCTCATAATGAAACACCCAATGCCTGCCGGATAAAATAATAGGTCATACCCCCCAGTCAGATTGATATAGAAATTGGAAGTCGTTGTAATTTGCTTCCCGGATCTGACTAGAGATTATTCATGATGCAATTATGCGGACTGCTCCTTAAGCCTACTGTGTAAACCTCAGACTTGACTCGCAATCGTCGCGTTCATGACCCGCGCCCCGCGCCAAGCCTGTTCTATACAGTTTGCCCTAGTAGGACAATGCATAAAACGTCAAATGTGATTCTATGCTAAGAAACAACAATGCTAGGAGACAATCGATAAACGTTGTTGGTGCGGTCGTCAAATTTGGTTGGAGCGGATGATGCAATGTTGGATACTTCAGAGTTACAATATTGTTGAGGAGTATTGTGTTTTCGTGGTGTGGAGGAATTAAGAAGTAGAAGCGGTATCGATGACGAGCGTGTGACCTGTCCATTGGGTCGAAGGGAGAACCAACGGCGGATCTGCTTCTCATGGCGCCGGCCACCCACAAAGCATCGCGACCCATTTGGCCATATTGACCTTTTTAGCATCGCTAGCTTTGATAAATGGGTGTTGGAGCAGTTGCCAGGGATATGGCCTGTCCGTACCGGATCGTATGAGACTGAATACTCAATCATCAGCATCACGGTTTTTCACAGCGGCAAGAGTACAGCAGAAAGACTAACCACGCCGCCATAAAGTCCTTGATCGGGTCCGACCATACTCTCCCCACAGACGGGTCATCAGTCATCAATGGGACGGGCGCAGTGACGATATACGATAGCAATTCGATGGGTGCCACAGACTGTGTTTCGCCTTCTGGCGGAAATGGAAAGCGGAGGTGCGCTACTTCGTGTAGTGTCATGCCTAAAGACCAGACATCGGCTTTGATGCTGTATTGTTGGTTCTGAATCCGCTCGGGCTGCACAATCAACATCAACCGACTGCTCCCTTTGGTCAGTACTACAGGACATGCACTCACCGCCATATAAAAGCTTGTGCCCGTAAAAGTACCGGCAATCGAGTCTACCAATTCCCCGCTAACGCCAAAGTCGCACAATTTCACCACGCCTTGCCTTGTCAGAACGATATTCGATGGCTTGATATCTCGATGAATAATCCGGCGCTCATGGAGGTAGTCTAGCCCTTTCAACACCTACAGACCACATCAAAGAATGAGCTGCGACCCCCATTTGGACTGGTCGAGTAGCGGTAAATGTACTCACGCTCGACGCGATACGCCCAAGCACGTGCTCTGAACACCTCATTCCCATCCTCTTCATCTTCTGTACGAGACTGTCCAAGCTTCCTGCCTCACAGTACTCCATCAGGATACCAATGACTGAGTCCCTTTCCGCCAGAAAGGAGCCGTAATGTCTGACGATATAGGGTGAAGAGCACGCATTGAGTATTTCCAGCTCTCGCAACAGTTGCTTGTGCATCGATGGATTGGCAGTACGTGCAATCACCTGTGATAAGTTGTGATCAGCTATACCACCATTAAGACACGAACAAAAGGTCTGACATACCTTCTTCGCCATGATTCGTCCGGTCCTAGGCTCTCTTACTAGATCCACGGACCCTCCCGTTCCCTCACCCAGCCGTTGAACGAACACCAAATTGTCAGGATTGACGTCAGACATAAGCTCTCCCTCGTCTTCCATACCGTGACCGAAACTGCTGCCGGCCCGGTGTCCTTCCATACTACTACGCCGTGACTCAACAGCCTGAGCGCCAACACCCGAGATGTCCAATGATCTGAACGACAGAATATCGTCGGGATTCGTAATGCTGTTACGTCTGGAACCGCTGACCGAAGAATTGGCTCTGGAACGGGACACGATCGACCCAGCACGAGACCTGTTTCCTGGTAGTGCGCTAGAAGTCATACTGGGGGAAGGATCGAATCGTGACCGTGTGATAGCCTGGCGGATATCCTCGGTCATGGCGCTCATACTATTGCCATTTCCCTCGCCGAGCCCATTACCTAATCGACCAAAACCGTAACTGGATTCCCCATCGCCCTCATAATCTCTGCCTCGAGCTTGTAATGTAGGGTTTGTATCTTCGACGCCCCCTTGCGGTGTGGGAGTTTTCAATGCTGAATGAAGGTTGTCGGTATCTTCCACTTCTGACGGGTAATCGTGCTTGCTGGAGAAACCGCTAGATGTTCCACTAATCCCAGGAATGCTGAGCTTGAGTGCTGGAGTAGATGTGCGTATGGCAGCTGGTGCAGAAGGCGCGTTGAGTAATGGTGGTCTACTGACAGGGACTACTAAAGGTGGCACTGAAGAGGAAGAGGAAGAGACTCCAGCAAGGGTGAGCTTAGGTCGACCTGGTGCGGAAGGTGCAGTGGTGGGTCTACGTGGGTTGAGGGCCAAAGCTGGTAAAAAAGTTGGAGGTTGCTGCCAGCCGCCTTCGTTGGCTTGATCCACGTTCATTCCAGCTGGCGATAAACATACTGTCATGTCAGCCTTTGACAAGCAGAAATAAAGTGACGAATTTGGTGTTGAGACTCACGGACGTTGCCCGGTGGTATAGCCAGCTTGGGCGGCGGTGGTGCACTTGCCCCTGCTCTGCTCGGGATAGGTCTGGCACCCCCTGGCCGGCGGGGTATAGGAGGAGGTTGAGCCTCCATGGTGATTGACAGCAGATGAGGTACGTGACGAGGAGAAGGTCGGAGTGATTCGTGCCGAGTAGGCGAATGTTGAACGGTAGTTGAGATTGAAGTAGCAGAGAAGTGGTATGAATGCGTGGGTGTACAAAGGGGTATATATAAGGGTTACTCGTATGTGACCATGGGCTGACAGGTTGATGATGATGAGCGGACAAACTGTGCGCTCGAGCCACTTGCTATTCGCGCTTCGGTCGGTTTGGTAGTGATCTTGTCAATGGCGAGATATGCAGCTATGCAGTCGAGAGCGATATGTAGACCTGCCAGCAGGTGCAGTCAGTCTGGTAATGCCAAATCAACTCAACCACGATATGAATATGCTCAAATGAGGTCAGGATTGTGACTGCGAGCTAGTGGTGAATAGTGAATGAGTGACTGACTGACTCGCCTAATGCACGTCATCATCCTAGCTGGTCATAGCCGTTCATTCCCGGTAAACTGCCAACTTTTTTTCGCAACCGATACTACAACTGGCTCTATATATCTGCCCTGGGACCAGCAACGGACAGCGACACAGACGGCAGTGACTAACTCCGGACGGGTATACATAAGGAGGCCATCCAACGATATCATTAGCTGAGGACTATGCAGGGCTTGAGTCACTCTGCGCTGAGAGGGAGCGCGCGAGCTGTTGTTCGAGCTCGAGGTGGTCCAGTCGTGCGCAGGGCGTTCCACCCTTGCTCAACAATACGATCGCACGAGAATCCACTAGTACGCAGCGCTTCTCCCATGTCGAGCGAAAACGGTGGTCGCTGAGATGTTACGCTGTGCTAGGGTATACCACGTCGAGAAGCGAATCCTGCACCGACAATACCGCGACGGGGTGCGCCCCCTCAAAAGTCCCGGATAAAAGGCGTCAAGCAGATCGTTGTTGTCGCCAGTGGTAAAGGCGGAGTAGGCAAATCTACAGTTGCCGGTAAGTCAGGTCTGCCCACGTCACTCAGAGTAGTATTTCCCCGGAATCTCAAGCTGAGCTGACAGTGACCTCGTAAGGGGATTAGCCAACCTCGCTCTATCCCTATCACAAACTTCGTCGTTATCCAGAGCACCAAGAATAGGTCTGCTGGACTTGGATATCTTTGGACCGTCCGTGCCGAAACTTATGGGCTTGGAGAATGCAGGTGATCCGGAGCTAAGTGCTGGTGCGTTCCGATCAGTAGCACAGAATTTAAGAAGCTTCGCTGAGACTTTTGCGTAATACTTAGAGAACAAGCTCGTCCCATTACAAAATCATGGCGTGAAGACCATGTCAATAGGATACCTACTGCGTGAGTATATTCTGCTTTCCCCACATACGCAGCTGATGGAATTACATCTTGCGGCACAGCACCAAATCCAGCCAACGACACTCCGGTTGCGTGGCGAGGGATGATGGTGATGAAAGCTGTCCAACAGCTACTGTTCGATGTGGACTGGACATCTGCCTCAAGTCAGACCGGCAATGCAGAGGATTTGGACGTGCTCGTCATTGACATGCCTCCGGGTACAGGCGACGTGCAGCTCAGTCTCGGACAGCTCGTAGCTGTTGACGGTGAGTTGACTTTCGTCTAGTGTGCTCTTACGATGTCTCAGACGACGAGCTGACATTCCTACAAAGGCGCGGTGATAGTGTCCACGCCGCAGGACGTGGCTCTGGTAGATGCGCGAAAAGGAGTGGCGATGTTCAACAAAGTCTCCATACCTGTGCGTTTGCTTGGCAGGGAATGATCAATGCATGAAAGATGCTGACTGATTCGGTCATTAGATGATCGGCCTGTTACTGAACATGTCTCATTTCACATGCTCGTCATGCTCGACCCCGCACGAGCTGTTCGGCAGTTCCGCCAAGTTCGAGCGAGCAGCAGCGGATCTCAAGCTCCCTGTATTAGGTAAGAAGTCTTGCTTTCAGTCGGGTGTCATGCTCATACAAATACAACGTTCATTAGGTAAACTACCTCTGGTCACGTCAGTCAGTGATGGCGGTGATGCTGGCAGACCAGTAATGGTGCAGTCTAGCAAAGAGGGAGAGGAAGTCAGAAGCACTTTACAGGTTGTCGGCAGATCCGTATGGCAATGGCTCAGTAGTCGTCAACCGCCCGAGTTGGGTGCACGAGGGTGATGCAACCGTATAATCAGAGCGTAGCAGACAGCAGTAGAGAAAGCTTTACTGATGGATTCAATTGGTGCAGCGTTTCACACTGACATGTAAAGGGGCAGTACCATATGCCGCTCGCTCGTTCGTTCACCAAGGAGATATCGTATGCAGCGACCAACACCTTATCCACAGCCAATCGTTTTCAATGACGACCGACACACTATCCACAGCCAAACATATGCAATGTCGGAAAAGAAGATCCATCTCGACTAATCCTACAAGCTGAAGCTGCTGAACCCTACACCACACACATTGATCTACTCTTTGGCAGCGGTCGCACGGGTGTAGATGAGCTGAGCATGGTGGTGGACGACTCGCTTGATGTGTCCCTCCTTCTCGAGGAAAGCGATGGCGCGTCGGGCGAGGGAACCGTTGATCTTCATTCGGTCAATGAGGACGGATTGGGAGATGAGCTTGTAAGTGGGGACCTCCTTGAGGATTCGGTCGCTGCGCGCAAATCTCGTCAGCACGAGTGCAGAAGTGGGGACACCACAACGGCATGTGATGACAGCAGACGCATCCACTCACTAGACAGCGCGGTCAACGATGACAGCGTTGTTGGCCTTGTCCTTCACCTTGCCCTTGGACCACTTTTTCTTCTTACTGCAAAGTAGAACGATATGGTCAGTCTAGTATTCTCTCTTGTCCCTCATGCGAGCAATCCCCCAACTCCAATCCTTCCTGCGCCTTCTATAGGTAAATCCCTCCATTCGCGATTTCCGAAAGTTTTTCCTCCCTGCTCATAGTCGCCGCTGACGACCGCCTTCCCCATCGATCCTACGTGATAACGAGATAGCGACTAGAACTTACCCAGCCTTGGAACCGGCCTGCGCGGCGGCGGCCTTTTGGGCCTTTGACTTGACTTGAGGAGGCATGTTGTTGGCGGATAGAACAAAACGATAATACTATCAAAGTGAATGTTAATGTATGGAGTGCGAGAGTGAGTGGGAGTGCAGCAGTCACAGAGAGAGAGGGGGAGAGGGGCGGAATCAATTTTAGCGGTTTGATGGATTTCGTCCGAGAAAATTCCGTCAAACACCGCTGTGGCATTAAGTAAACAGCACAAGGTGGCACTCGCAGACACATAAATGGGATACGCAGATAAATAATGCAGCTCCCTTTGTAACCCTGTTTATCCCTGAACAAGGCAGAGTGGAGGCACGATGTGATTGTCGGTGGCAACGAGTGCGAGTGTCAGTGGTCCTCAATCGTATGGCTCAAGTGCAGCGGACTATGCCAATAGCAGTCTTGACAGCTTTCCTTATCGCTCAATAGGCGCTGATTATTGGCTCGGGGCAAGATGCCAAAGCGTCAGCGATCGCCGTCGCCCACGGCGTTGCGAACGTCTAAGACGTCAAGGCAATCAACAAGTGCTGCAGGGCGAGATCACACGTCGATATCGAGGCAAGATGTTCCGGAGCAGACTCATACATGCGCCAGCGGACACTCTGTAGCAGATCTTTTTCCATTCCAGGAGATATTTCTGAGGATACTGTCCTTCTTAACCCCCAGCGATCTTGTTAATGTTCAGAGCGTCAGCAAGTATTGGGCCAAGATGAGCGTTGACCAGCAGGTATGTCCTATGACTAATCTTATATCGCGGGATGTAAGCTGACTGAGGTGTGACGCAGCTGTGGAAAAGGCTTTATCTCTGTACGTATCACCCTTAACACACAGACTTAGAACCCTGTACTAAAACGACACAGCTCGCTATCCACACCCGCATCACTCGCGATTAGTCTACACCTCATCTCCCTCGACTCCATCTCCCAGTCGGCCATTACGTCCAATTGCCAGACTACCATCACGTGCCTTTCCGCCCCCATCTCCATCTCGCTCATCCTCACTAGCGCTCTTCGGTGACGCGTCGCATACGCCCGATCGTCATTCGCACATAGATAGACCTGCACATGGCATCGGCCATGCTACACCGCTGTCCACTCGTTCGGTTGATGTGGACGAAGTGGGGTACGGAGTTAGGCACGACGGCGTAGATTGGAAGATGATGTTGAGGTTGGGCACAAATTGGTACATATCAATTTCACTGAACATACTGGGTCAATACTCACGCTCGTTGTGATAGGTCGAACGGCAACGCCCTATCTCAAGCTACAATACCCCTGCCCCCTTCGCCGTCCCCCTCTGCCTCAGGCTCAATATCAACTTCAGCCCAAGATCCACCGCCATCTCAAACCTCATCTTACAGCGAGCAGCATATTGCGCTTTTCCCTTCTTTCATCTTCACCTCTAATCCAGAATCTCCCCTGGTCCAAGTTCACCCAGCTACGTCTGGCTCGCGATCATCTCGGCCGTTAGGCATCATCCCTCCTCCACCCAAGTGGTCGTCCCCTTCCCGACCTGACAATGTGACGGCCATCTGTGCCGATCAATCTGTTGTTCTGCCTGAAGAGGACAGTATCTCAATCGGCAGAGGCAATATTCCCGCTCGTTTGGCCGTCTTTTATCAATCTGGAGGATTCGTCGTTCTCACTGTGAGGATGACTTCGGGCGGTGGCGTAAACTGGGTCAGAGAAAGCGTACATCCCGCCCAAAGTAGACCTCGCCCAATACGCAGACGCGCAACGACATACTCGGCCGTAGATGGAGATATGGTCGTTTTGGCAACCCTTCACTATCCCGTCCTCCTCACCTGCACCCAAGGATTCCATCTATCTGTGTACTCCCTTGAGCCGACATCAGCATCTGGCGAGCCTTCAAGACCACACCATCTGCAAACGATGCATTCCGACGTTTCGTTCCATCCCGCTGCTCTATCCCTCTTTCCACATGCAGATGACGTTCAACAAAAGATAAAAGGTGGCACGCAATTCCGCGCTGCTTTGACTTATTGCACACCACTGTATCCGTCCTCATGGACAGTGGCAGTCCAAGAATTCGAAATCGATCCCGCTTCAACCGCCTTGGAACAAGTCAGACGAGGCGAATGCTGGCATGTTGCTCGAGGTCATCATGCTGACCAGGAAGACGAGCTGGTATGGCCGCGGAAGGTGATGCCAGTGATAGGTGTCAAGGGCAAGCAGGCGGTAGGAGTCGGCATGGATGGCAGATGGTGTGTACTGGCGGGAGAGGACAATCAAATCCAGGTGTACTCGCTGCCCACCCCTTCGCCGTCTCCCTCACCCTCAGAGCATTCTCAAATCGCTCATTTGGATACGTCAATCGTACATTCCCAAACTCTCTTAGCGCACTCAGCCGCAGTCTCCTCAATATCACTCTCCGCCGGCCGGTGTGTCTCTGGAGGCAAAGACGGGCGGGTTCTGGTCTGGGAGCTCGATGAGGGGGTGGAGCACGAGCACGAGCACGGTAGGGTAGGCAGGACGGTGGGTTACGTAGAAGTCCGGTCCGACGGTCGAAGGTCGGTTTGGAGAGGAGCCGCAGGACCCGATCACACTGCATCTTCCGATGACCCGTCAGACGCTGAGGAGGAGCATTTGGCTTCATTGATCGACGGATTACCTCATCCGCAAGCTATCTCTTCGGCGGCACGATCCCTCTTCCTACCGCGCCCACCGATGGAGGACACATCTGCAAGTACTGCGAGTGACGAGGATACCGTCCGTGCCATCAGACATCTGGCTTTTGACGAGGAGAAAATTGTCGGTCTCATTAGGCGAGGAGGTACAGCAGGCGAAGGAGCGGAAGTAATGAGAGTCTGGAATTTCGGGTAATGCGTTCTTCCTGTTGCTACTTGGTCGTGTTGTACATACTTGTTGTCACTACGTTCAACACATATCTCCTGCATATCTACTGCATATCTACGATATTTCTTATGTCATTCATGACTGCATGGCCTTCTCGACGCTCTCACTGTTGGCATGGCTGTCACGTGACTGTACGCGTTTCATCAACATCACTGCGACGCGCTCGAATACGGGTTTCAAGATTATTATTATAGGTATCTGCTTTAGTATCGAACTTGATATTGACACCAATCCCATGACTGTATAGCTATCTATCAACACACCAGTATGCTCGCCGAGACGCTGCTAGTACTAGGAGGATACGCTTCATCGTTCTTCGTCGCTTCGCCATCGACGTCCGGTCGACCTTCGACGTATATCGTTTCGCCCGCCCTTGCCGAGCACCTGCATCCAGGAGAGGTATCTTCATTGAACACTCTTGCGGCACTAGCATATCGATATCGAAGAGTGAAAACATGGGCTACCGACGCTCAAAGCCAAGGACGAGCAGCTGTGTTGGCCGAGAGCTTGCTGGGCTCGAAAAAGGGCAAACAGCGTGAACAGCCTACGGTCGACGACTCGGACGTGCCAAATCAATATCTGTCGACTTTGGCAGGCAGCGTGCTGGATGTATTGGCAGAGTACGATCTGCTTATTGTGGAAACTGAAGCAAGGATACTGGCGTCAGAGACGACGCTGGTTCAAGATACCGATATGGGATATGTGCCCCTCTCAAGTCTCGTGGCCACGTTCGATAAATGGCAAGCGCCCATGTCCGCTCTGGCCCAATTGGTCGACCAGCTCTCACATGCTCCATCTCCATCTTCTTCGGGCTCGTCCAGCATTAGTGGCAGACAGTGGGCACCCCGTCACTTGCTTGATATGCTGTACGAAAAGACGCAGACCGGCAACCCCTTTTTGGCCAAGATATTCGAGACTCTCGCCGGATCCCTCCGCCATTTATTTTTAACGCATCTAGTCTCTTTCCTCCTCTACGGCCTAGCTCCATCGTCATCAACGCCGACAAATCCATCAATAGCTTTGGACATCGGCTCAGATCCGCTATCGCCGCAGCACAGGGTTTACGCACTTAACGATGACTTGTTACCATCGTCAATCAATGGTAAGACACGCGAGAGTATACTGTATGTCGGAAGAGTCACTGCTACCCTTCGACGAGAGGGAACGAGAAGTCTGCCAAAGTCGCTCTTGGATGGATCGAGGGAGGAGATCATGCGTGTCGATACGCTGGAAGAGGACAATGGATTAGACGAAGCTATTCAACGAGCTAGAGCAGAGGTCGGCGAGTAAGTGGCCCACCCGATCAAGCGATGTTGTCAACTCAACTGACATTCCGTACAGATGGCTTTGGAAACACATCCTTACTGGACCGCAAGTGGCCGAAACCATCGAAGCGTTGTGAGCATCCACTCTATTTAGCTTTCTACCGAATTTCAGCTGACAATGCGATGCGCACAGTGCAAACTTTTTCCTCACACGCAAAGCGGACTATGCGATATCGACTATCAGGGAGATATCCCGCTTACGCCTCGAGAAAATCATAAAATCAAACCCACATTCATCTTCATCTGTTATTCGAGAACAGGACTTGGACCTGGCATTGCTCCGTGCCAGCGTAGGCACTTCGGGAGAAACGGACAAGGCGCTAGAGAAGTTACGACTCAAGATGGACAAGGGGCCTTTGCGGGCCATCTTACCTTCCATCCCGGCCAAGGCGTCGAAAAGGCCAACCAATAACACCGTCGATGGCGGTAATGGCAAAGAAGGTAATACAAGCAAGCAGAACAGTGTTCGAAACCTATTCTCGTCCTCGTTGCTCGGAACGCCTATAACATTAACGACAAGCATAACTTGGCCTATGGACCTGTTCATGACTCCTCCAGCAATCTCGGCTTATTCTGATATCCACGCTTACTTATTCGCGATAAGGGATACGCATTTGCGGGTCTTGGACTGCTGGGCTAGTCTGAGCGCAGCACAGAGACAAAGAAGGAAGTGGACAGGTGTGAACGAAGGTGGAACCGAGGACGAAATCGAGGTGCGAAAACGATTAGCGAGATTGGCTTGGGGTACTATAAGGAAGATGCTCTTCTTCCTGGATCAGCTACAAGGTCATTTCATGATGGACATCATCGACGTGCAACATCGTCGATTACTCGATCAGCTCCAACTCGATCTAATCGATGGCTCATCATCACATCCCTTATTCAATTCCACACGCGGATCCCGAAGAGGCTCCATCCGACCCACCTCACCAGCGATGAGCTTGCATCGTACCGCTACAGCTACAGCTTCAGCTTCGGCGACACCGCACGCGACATCAGTGTTTGGCGGTCGACCTGCATCTCCGTATTCCGACACGCATACCGAGGCAAGATTCGATACCCAGACTATTCGCTCGAACCGCGCTCCTCCGACACCCAGCAGAACACATACAGCCTTCCTCGACTTTCTTACTTTGCGGTACGTGTATTTCTAGCACCGTCGCGTGAGTGTTTGTGCTGATATTCAAGATATGTTCTCAGCCAGATGCACGCTCGTCACCTCTCATTCCTTCGAGAAGGTCTATTACTTTCCGATATAGGTATAGCAACTATAATTCGCGATATACTAGACACGTGCAAGCGCTTCACAGGATTAGTCGACAGATGGGGAGGCGACGTATTGCCCGAGCTACTGATGGAGAATGTGGATGATGAAGCGGAGGGCAAATTGGTTGAAGAGCGGATGCAAGCTGTCAGAGAGGTTGGCGAGGTATGTTAGCCGGTCGCGATCGGTCTTTCATTGAAGGATGACTAATGATATTTCCGTTCGCGCAAATCTAACAGACACTGCACGATCTCCTCGTCGATTTCTTCGGAGCATTGCTCGACTCGCAAAATCCGAATACCGCAGATCCAGACAAGTCCGCTACGGCCAACGCCAACGCTAATGGAGGAGCGACATCGTTCTCACGTACAGCCCGCGTAGCCCAGATGTCCCGTATGATGTCTCGTCAAACGAGCTTTAACGCTACTATCAATTCCAAAAGCAAGAGGTTATCAGGTATAAAAAGTAGAGCCGACGTGGAGAAAGAAGAGAAGAGCGCTGAGGCTGAGGCTGTCATGGCTAGGCATGTTGAGCAGTGTAAGTCTTCCATACCCACACTCCGTTGCTCCTATCACTCCGTCGTACTGTTAGTGAAGCGATGTGCTAAGTAGTCGCGGTCTTAGTACTCCTTCGACTCGACTTCAATGGCGTATTGACGGATTGGAGGAGTAAAGAGGATGAAGAAACTATGCCTAGGAGCGTACTTGCTGAAGGCGGTTTGTGAAGATTGCCGAAATGTGACAGATCTTTTTATGCATCCTGCTCGCATCTGTTCTACTGTCTAAGTCACATGTTCTGTTTCAGAGGTACAGGTGGTTTATCCCCAAAACTCTCAAGTAGCTGCGAGTCACAATACATTAGCGGGTTTGATTTGGTGACACGATACGACACTCACCGAAGTCGCATTAATGATTCCTGTTGTAGCTATAAGGAACCGCCTGCCTTTAGTTTGCTTTGACATCCATCTCAGAGCTGCTATTTCCGTATAAGTACATCCACCAAGGAAGAATACGACTGTTGTAGTTGTGCGCTCGTCATGCAGTATACCTATGCGTGATACGAGGATCAGCCATTAATTCGGAAATTCACTACCCAGGGTTGTAATCGCTTGATGACGAAAGCGACTTACCTGATGATGGATCTTGTCTACCGGCTGTACCTCTTTGTCTCATATCGACCGTTGCTCCGGGTATAGTGGCGAGAACATCTTCGAACCCCTTCCATCCTACTATAGGGTGCGCCCTTTGCAAGCTCTTCTTCCCCGTCGGATCATCTGCTGTCGCTTCTCCAGGGCCAGACGGAGTAAGAACGGCATTCTTCTGCGCGACGCATTGTACGAGTCTTATTGACAAAGGCGCGTATCCCGAGTAAACATAGGAGATGTCGTTGGGGGCAGTATCGTCCGTATCGTCCACTATCAATCTCAGAGCTTTTCGCAGGACAGGGAAAGGTTGTATCGTCGTTGGCAAAGGCGACTTAGCGAGGAGATTGAGATCTTGTAATGCGATGAGAAGAGGGAGATGATGATATCCGTACACTTGCAAGAAATCGCGCTTGAAGGCCTCAAGATTCTTGGCTTTGATCCCGCCATTCGTGAGACTCATCAAGACAGCCGATCGCAGCACAGTCTGCCAAGATACTTCTTGCGCCATAAGGTCGTCGATGATGCCCAATTGTGTTGAGGGGTCGTATCCCGCCACCAGATTCTGCTGCGCTTCGAGATTGCGGTTGAACTCGTCCGTCTTGGTGATTGGCATAAGCATCTCGGTCAAGCCCGTATCTACGGAGTGTCAGCCGCGAGTCGGACAATCAGACAGCTCGTAGTGAAAAGACTTACGCAAACGGAGACTTTGCTGCTCGCTTTGCAACCCCCCAAGCTTGCCAACAAATTCCTTCATTTGACTAACGCTTTTAAGGTTCTTTACTCCTCCATAATCACCCTCTAATCTCCTTGCTAATCTGCTCAATCTCGTTCCAACAACGGCAAAATTGAGATCTCGTATATCTTGGTACAACTTATCTTTCTGAGCAGACAGATGATGTTTCCGTTTCTTCACAATTGGCGTAGACGGAAGGGCGGATGTATTGGGAGACGGAGTAGGTGGCGCTTGTGCAGGATCGAGAAGCGCTGGATCGACCTCGATGTGCGCTATCCCGGAATTCAAGTCAGTGCTTGCCTTCGCGAATCAGTGAACAACTGACCATTCTTGATGCCTAAAAACTCGTCAAGCATCCCCTCGTATGTGAGCTGGGTACACATCGGTGTCACCCAGTCCACGGATCGATCGATGATGATAAGGCTATCGACGTGATCGGATGGCTCTAAATCGCCATATTGAGCTGATCCAGAGGCGTGATGCCGCTGAAGTAGATTTGCCAGTTTCTACGAAGGGATTATAAGCATTTACGTGCGAAAATCATTACTGTTGACGCACCTTTGCCCCGTCGCCCTTGCCCAGTATTCTAGGGAACAGGCCAAACGCTCGCTGGAAAGTCATAAGGGCCAAAGACGAATAGTATATAGGGGTGTCGTCCCCGTTCTGAGTGACTGATGTCAGTGTACAAGTCAGAAGTAAGCCGAGTGAAAAGACGTACTAAGAAGACGTCCCTCGCTACATCATCCATCTCCAACGACAACAAGTCATCCTCGACAGGTATGAATTCGAGTTTGAACTGCCAGTCCCGTCAGCATGCTTCACCGTTTAATATACAAACGGAACTCACCTCGGAAATAGTTACATCTCCAGCTACCCCTTGATCTTCCAAGACTCGTCGGCACAACTCGGTCGCTCTTGGTACGAGTAGCAGGGTGTACATGAGAGGGCCTGAAGAAGAGGGATTACTCTGTTGCGCGCGTATTTGTTCTATTACACCAGCACTGAGGTATCAGCGCGCGATCTTCTTGCAGGGAAACAGCGATGGGATGGGGGACATACCCGCGATGGTCCACATGAACTCCATCTTTGGTCGACACAGCCAGACTACGTTTCGGGTTGCAATGTTTAACGGTCCAGGTTCAAGCCAGAACATCTTGTCGACCGCTTGGTGCTACAGTACTATATCAGCGTATGCCCATACGCATAGATAGTCAAAGTAGCGTACTTTGAGCAGGGCTACTTCGGTGACTAAACCAAGAGGGCCTGCTAACGCCGGGTCGAGTATGAGCGTCTTGGCACCTTGGATCTACTAGCAATCAGCTCCCTCCAGGTCTTCGTATACAGCTGCCTGAGCGCGCGCTACCCACCTCATTAAGACTTTCCACCAGAGCCGTCCTTGCTAGCTCCTTCAACACACCCACTTCCAGGCCCTTCTCAGTCGGCTGTGGAACGGTAGACTCTGAATCGCCTGAAGTGGACGGAGCTGGTGGAGGTTGGTTTAAGTGAGCCGGCAGGCGTGATGGCCCGCCGGCCGTAGATGTCGACATCGCTGATGGATAGGGAGAGCGGAGGTTGCGAGCAGACTAGACGCAAGCGAGACTATGCAGGCTGTATATGATCGTGTGGAGACGCGAGTAGGGTCGGCAGATGGATGCATGGTGAACGATGTTGTTGGGTTACACGAGTAGGCTGCAATGATGAGTGCGGGGCTCCCATTCGCAATAATGATACAGAGCTAAAAACCAAGCGCCATACAAACCTCCTCTCACACACACGCTCGCTCACAGCTTGCGTCGTTGACATCTCCGTACACTTCTTATTTCTTCCTCCTTTACTGCTCAATACACGACTACAATACCATCATAGACTGTCTGTTCTGCCACCGGCCGCTGAACCGCTCTGCTGAAGACCTCCTGTCGCGCCCGAGTCCCACGGTTATAGTTCATCAAACGTATACGTCCCCTTTGTCACCCCCTCATCCGAATACCTTTTTGAGCCATGGAGGACCTATCGACCGGGTCCGAGAGTGACTATTCCAACTCGTCAGTAACCTTTCACCTCTGTGTAATATATTCGCTGTCATAGCAAAGCTAACCCGCGAACGACTCGCAGCTGGATATCCTGGTTCTTATCAACCAAGGGGAACGTGCGTTGCCCACTTTGTAAACAGACAGTTGTATCAATCTGAACTTACTGGGTAATAGGAATACTTTGCCGAAGTGGACGAAGACTACATCCTCGATCGCTTCAACCTTACCGGCTTGAACGGGGAGGTGGTGCAGGAATACTCGAGGGCTCTGAACTTGATCACTGATAACCTGGGTGAGTTCGCTGTGCAAGTCGACACATTTCCCGTTCGTGTTCGACGTGACGAAAAGCTTACGGAGCTGTTGCCTGATCTTTCATAGACGATGAATCATTGGATGAGGATGTGCGGGAAGCAGTGGAGACGTCTGCGCGATTCTTATATGGCTTGATCCATGCGAGATATATCGTCACTTCTCGAGGACTTGCCAAGATGGTACGCCCAAGCCCTTGAAGGAAAATAGTGGATGTGAGATGTGTGCTGATATGTCTTTGTTGATATCGCAGCTCGAGAAGTATCGCAAGGCCGACTTTGGCCGCTGTCCTCGAGTATATTGCTATTCACAACCGCTCTTACCTGTGGGACTATCCGACATCCCATACCAGAAAGCGGTCAAGCTCTACTGTCCTCGGTGCGAGGACATCTATTCCCCCAAATCAAATCGACACGGAACAATCGACGGCGCATACTTCGGTACCACCTTCCCGCACATGCTGTTCATGGTTTATCCTCAGATGATACCTAGTAAAGGTCAACCGGTCGGTTCAAGCAGTGTGGCCGATGTCAACAGGTCTCTGATGGCGGGTCAGCAACGGACTGAAGGACCGAGTACAGTAGGCAGTGTCTCCACTGCCGGAGCAGCAGTCAAGGCGGAGAAATACGAGCCGAGGATCTTTGGATTCAAGGTCAATGAGGATGCTAAGCTCGCCAGATGGCGGTCAGCGAAGCGGGATGCGTGAGTGCATAGCATCTGTGGGCGACGCTGACGTCTTGCACAGCCAAATCACGCGTCTTGAGACCCTAGAACGAGAGCAAGGACAACCAAATTTATGATGCTTATCAAATAGATTCACTCCCACCGCTTGAACACTCTCGACCATTCCCTTCTTCCCTTCAGGCTGTTTGTAGGCATACATCATGTTCCGCTAATGAATACAGTGTGTTTTGCTTACTGACTTGCTAGCAACTCTAACAATCTGCACTCAATTTCTATGTCTGACTGTCCTGTGTCCTTCACTTCCGATCCCTCTTCCCCAAAATCCAGCTCGTCCACGCGCCTCACCATCTCGTTCATCTCCGATGGTCCATCAGCAGAACCACAATTCAGCTCTTCCAGCGTATCCTCCATCATCTCCCTTCTGCCTTTTCGCCATCCTGGTACTTTGCTGACTGGTGCCGGCCAAGACTGACAAGTGGACAATGGATGGACAAGCGCTAAGCTCCTTGGACCCATTTCAGGCGGTGTCAGATGGGTCGTGGTCGTTTTTGCCTGACCATTCATCTCACTAGTCGGCTGAGAAGGGATGCTCACTGCCGCTCTTATAGGAACAGTGCTTGATGGTCTCGAGATGGGCTGTTCAAGCAACGAGGGAAGCGGCTCGGCGAGATCTCTCACTTTCATTGGCGTAGTCCGTATCCCCAGATCTTTCACATGATTTTCCTTGATTGGCTTTCTCGGCTGAAAGCTACCAGTTTCGCGAACTTCGTTAGCGAGGTTGATAGCTGAAAATTCGCTGAGCTTCACTCCGATAGAGGCTGAAGTGCTTCCGTGCAACACGCCGACACCTGGAGCAAGATGCCAAAGAGGGATACGATCTACTGGCACATTATTAGGAAAGGCGGAGTTGAAGCTTGCCAGACTTGTTACTTGAGGCAAGGCTGATTCTTCCTCTGCAGAAGAAGGGATGACAGTCAGAGATGCGACGGGGTTAGCGGGGTATCTTGGCGCGGATCCCTCGAGAGATGAACGGGTGTAATACTGGTCGACTATATCGGTAGGCGAGGCGGGCCCGCTCAAGCGTCTAGTGAGAAGGATAGGCGACGAATTGGCAGCAGATCTTTGTATCTGATAATCGGCATTGTTTTTCTGTTCTTCACTATCGATTCTTCTGCGCTTGAACGTTGGGGCACTACCGCCAACCAGCGTGTCGGGATGAGTGGGAGATGTAGGAGATGGAGAATTGATCAGCGTCGTGCCGTCCGCTGGCCACGCGTACATCGACATAGGTATCGCATGGTGTAGAGCGAGATGCAGAGGTCGACTTTCCCTTATTCGCGTTTCGAGCGGAGAGAAGATATATGCCGACGGGGCAGAGGTCATCGCCCACGTAGATAACGAAGCGAGGTGGTTCCTGCGTAGCAGTAGTCAGTCGCTTGATCGAATGGTCAATGAATATGAATCTAACTCGGTCACTTTTGAATAGACGTAGGACATCACGATGACTCGTGGTGGAGGTTGACACGTTTTGGCAATATGGGCCCAGACCGCTTGGGCCGGAAGGGGATCGAAAGCGCCGTTCTCCACTGCGCGCGGCGAGCGACCGCAAACAGCATCAGCAATGTTCGCATTACTTACCGGGCCGCAGCTGACAAGCTCAAAGACGAAAAGCAAACGATTTCACGGAACGACACGCACGATAATCAATCTTAAGCACGGGATCGTGCAGGACTGAGAATGGCTGAGGGACCGGATTCCTCAATCTGCCTACTGGATCACGGTAATTGAGGGGTAATTGATGATCGCCTGTAGAGTACGGCGAGCGGAAAGTGGTGGTTGGACCTTGAAAGCGGTATTTGAGGTGAAGGATGTGGACGTTGGAGTGTGGTTGAGTTGCGAGCAGCTAGTAAACCCAAGCGAGGCTGATTAATATCCGGCACACCCACTACTCGATATGGAAGAGAGATGTGCGACTCACCCGCGCATAATCTAGGAGTCGGATGGTATCTTTGAAATTGTCGGCGGTGACGCCTTCGCTGCCTTCGTGCGGACTGCGCATGTAGCTGGAAAAATTGGCGAAGAGATATAGCGCATCGCGATTAGGCAGATCCGGACTAAGTGGGCGCGTTGGTGATCTAACAGATATCGAGGGTGATGAGGCGGCGCTATCACCTCGATCTCGATTTCGAGAAATAGGGCTCTGCCCAGCGCCAGCAGGCACTTGAGCGTGAGGAGCAGCATAATCTTTCTCGGCTATCGCACATGTAGTTGCATCTGTGACTTGCTGAGGCAGTCCAGAGGTTTGCGGACGCGGCGTAGGGGCCACGGCTCTAATTTCTGGTGCCGATATTGCGGGAACGGCGGTACTTATCCGTGGCAGAGCCGGATGAGGGTGCTGCCGACTAGCTACGCGGGACATTGGAGCTGCAGGGGGCGTGGGCGTGCCAACAACGGTACTTTGGACATGTGTAGTCTGATTTTGTTCTTCTTCTTCGTTTGGTCGTCGAGCCTGTACGACAGCTAACGGTTGTGCAAAGTAGCAACGCAAGAGCAAAAAGATCTTGGTCGAACGACTAAGGATCAAGTTCGATGTTGGGTAGTCGGTGAGCAGTGAAACGAACAGTGTTGCCGTTGTTTCCCGTAGACTGCACAGCGCAGCTTGCGTCTTCCCAACGTTCTTGTTCTCTCACGGGCAATTCCAGAGAACGATAGATTTTCGGTCGAGAGGATTCACCCTTCGAGCCTGTACGAGTGTAAGGATGATCTATATGTTCTTTACGAGTGTATGTGATGTACATTGGTTCCGTCTCAAACGCAAATATCGACCGCAAGGACCCGCATCGTCGTGAGCAAAGACCAATATGTTCACTTCACGCAGCCTCCTTTCTCAATCAATCATACCTTTCAATATCATCTCAACCCGTTGCACGAGGTGGGACATAAAGCGAGACCAGTAATCAAAGGAAGGTGCCACTGACGATCCCAATCCACACGCCACACAAGAAAGGAGCAGGCGTTAAGTAAGCGGATGCATTTCTCTTTGTTCTCCAGCTGGCAGTGATGACTTTATTGTACTGTACGCCTCCTTCCATTAGGCTACATAGATCACATCGTGAATGGATACAACCGTATGATCGTGATTGTATATTGCTAACTCCTCAGATATCTGCATAGTACATCTGCACATCATCGACTCGCTGAAACATCTTGTTCTGGCGGAGTGAGCGGGGCGGGACTTTCTCGAATCTCTCTTCTCCAATCCGTTTCTGCTGAGCCCAGCCTCTGCCCAGTGCCTGCAGCGGCGCCAGCGTCAATGGTAGCTTGATCGACTCTTTCGCCACCGGGAATCGGTTCTACTCCATTCGCATCGTTTCTGCTATGTGATAACTCTGCACTTGGCAAGTCGGCATCATCCTCATCATCTTCCACGACCGCTGTATCAAGTTCGAATGTCGGGATCTCTTCGCCCGATCCCGAATCGATCTGGAGTCGATCATCGCCATCGTCCGAGTCTGAACTAGATTCAGAAGCACCTCCGAACCACTTCCGCAAGGAGATTTGACTACGAGGTTTGGGTGAACCCACTCCTAGTCCTGACGCTGATGGTCTCCTGCTGGAATCCGAGGACGACGCTTCTTCGACAGCAGTCGATGATCGATACGAGCGGAAAGGAGAGCTGAGAGCAGATAACGATGGCGCTCGCACGTGTCGCAGTGTCTCGCCGAGGTTGATGGTATAATTCCGTCTTTGCGATAGCTGTTGCGGTGTCGGCGGCTGTCGACGAGGTTGCTGACCATCTTCGTTGACCTTATGATCTCCATAAGCGCCGGCATCGCTATCTCGTCTTCTTCCCGCCAAACCCTTTCGTCGCCTGACTGACGCACTACCTCCTGGAGACTTTGACCCTGAAGCTTCAGGCTCAAATAATCCCGCGGTCAACCCGTTGTTCCTGGCGTTACGAGCTCTGCGAGTTCGACTGAGGAAGCCCGCATCTGCGTCTGACTCAATAGGTATTTGATCAATGACACCTAAAAGATCAGATTGTCCTCGCGGTGATTCGGCATCGTTACTGGTCCTGTTACGGTGCAACGCTGAGCGCACCTCGGACCGCCCTTGGGTGATTGCTCGCTAGTATGGACGCCGTCAGTATATGCGATCATCGAAAGGCAACCTAGCCTACCTCAATAGTCATCCTGTTCCGCACCATACCCAACGATGGCCAAGCTACCTTTTCGCCGACTTCCAACATGCGACCCAAAGAGGTCCTATCCGGATCAGAAAGTATATTGAACCAGTCCTGTAATCGAGTCAGCCATGATTGCATGCCGCGCAGCCTTCCACTCACTCGAATCGTGCTTCGAGGTGTCAAAGTGAGATCGCCCGAAAATCGTTGAAGGAAGACACCGCTCCAGTCACTTTGTAATATTTGCGGCATCAAGTCGAGATCACGAATGACCTGTAATGCAGAATGTGTCAGCGCTATGCGCCCTGTGGAAAAGTTCACCCACTTTGAAATGTTTTGATAAGTCCAGCTTGATATATGATTCTAAAGCAGACAGGATAAACCCTCCTCGCCAACCTTTGCCCTTTCGGTGGGCGACAGGCCGACCAACGGACCCTCGAGGCGCGAAGAAGAACAGATGTATATGGGGATTGGTTTGTGATACTATCGAGAAGTTGCAGTTGAACTGCGTATGCAAGCTTCCAAGCGGAATGTCCTCGCTAAATATCGGTTGATCAGCTAATTTCGTTTGCGGTGCTAGAAACGACCTACCGCAAGCTCCCGTCCTTGAAGCGTGATCCACCAAGATTATGAGGCTTCAGTTTACCGCTGCGATCTTTCGCCATGAGCACAACCTACGGAGATATCAGTCATGATTCGCAATGCACCAGAGCTCGCACATACCGGATTGAGAATGCCTGGCACTGCCGCGCTCGCTAAGATAGCTGACCAAATGATACAATTTGGAGCAGTGAGATGATTGAGCAAGATAGTAGGCCTATGTTACTGTCAGTCAGGCATGGGTCTGAAATGATACGAGAACGCACGAATGACGATCAGACGGCACGACAGAGACATTCAGAGCTCTGCCTGTCCTCTCGTACGCCTCTTTAAAGGTCAACGATCCGCCTGTGAAGAACATCGACTGATTCACCTTCGTCAGTAACTGTGTCTGTCTTTCATGAGCATACAACCTCACCTTTCGGGCCCAAGTGACAGTATCGAACCTTGCCCCAGTCTTCCAGAATCGCTTGAACCAAATTTTCATTGGGTCTTCACATGCTGTAATCTTGTCCGCCAATTCAGGTACGAGTAGCACCTTGAGCTCATCGTTGGTTCGGGTGCACAACATAGCTGCAACCAGCGCGCCCGCGGATGTACCCGTGATGACTCGCGGTAGCAGGTCGGCTTCCAGGAAGGCTTTCATGACGCCGAAGCTGCACTTTGTCAGCTCGCGAATCTAGATATTATACAAAGGTAGCTCCTCACTGGTAATATCCGAATGACGCTCCACCTGATAGACACAGAGCACTCGAGCCATAATGCTTGTTGATAGCTCTGAAAAAGGCTCTTTTCTCCTCCAACGAGACATCCGTAGCTGTCCTGACGAAATTGAGCCCCGCCACGACTTCTTTGATATGTGCTTCGACTGCGTATTTTGTACCATAGAAAGTCTTGGCACGACGAATAGTCAGCGGGGAGTGTTTTTGGGCCAAGCATATAGCTTACCTCGCTGTACATCTTGACGCTCTCAGTACCAGCAAAATTACTGCGGATGCATACGGCCAAAGTGTCCATCAGACCTCGAGTGTCCTTAGCAGCGCGTAGGCGGGTCAATGTTCTCCTGACTCGTCGTACCTAGCGTTACACAGCGTGTCAGTTTTGCACTATACATCTGTCCATCGGTTGCCATAAGAAAGACATACCAGCGTATAGTCGAAATACGAGTCTTCCTCCGTCTCCTTCCACTCGTCAAACCCAAGGTACGCATCGAGTTTCTTCGACGCTGCTACCCACTCATCGTACGTCTTTGCTCTTCTCTGCTCTTTCCTCAATTTCGCCTTATGTCCTCGCCAAGCAACTAGGTATTCGAAGACATTTACTGTTTGGCGCGTGAGGACATAGGCGCCAAACTCGAAGTATATGATCATGAAGATGAATGCCTGCTGATGAATCAGATGATATAGGTGGGTACACCGGTCGATACTAGCTCACCAGTAAGGGCCAGCGGATGAGGTGATATGTAAGACCTTGCTGATATGAGCCTTTCGGTCGTCTGGGCCGTCGTCAGTGATTCATCTTGTTATTCCGCGTTGCTAGCTCACCTAGATACACGTTGATGTATCGGCTGAAAGGCAAGAGTTTAGCACATACGACGAGCATATGGAGTAAACGGTGACAGCACTCACAGCAAAGTCCGACAATGCAGTGAGCTTTTCTACCCTGCCTTTCCCCTCTCCGGTGCCTAATGAACCATTATCAGGACCATATCTCCACGTCGGCGGTAAAGTCTTGGCGTGGAGGTTGGATAGATCCGGCGAGTCGGCTGGAACGGGTGGCGAGCGAGGTGAGAAGGGCGAGTTGTCGCCTTCTAATGGTTGCGTGTCAGAGAGGGAGAGTGCTTGTGCGAATGATTTCAGGTGACTGCCCGCAGTAATTGTCAGGATACATTGATTCCAGCGGGGCAAAGACGTGACCTACTCTTCATCCACATATTCCTTTGTCCAAGGGTCATCCTTCGAAGATGCGCCGTTTGGACGCGTCGTTGACTTTGATGGCATGTTTAACGGGTGACGTCAATTGTGGAGATGATTGATATGTGTAGGCGGTGTTGATAGTTGCAAGTGTAGTATCTATATGGTCAAAAAGTGCGAGTAAACTCGTCTGGTGGTCATGCTGTGTGATGTGATCACAGCAAGCAATGAAGTGATAGTGACAGTGATGATGACGATGATGGTGAGCACAGGAGAGAGACAGTGGACGATGAATTCAGCAAACGTTTCAGGTGTAGTGGGTATTGGGTAATGGGGGAATCAGGCGGTGATCTCCACCAATAACCCTTGATGACAACAGATCAATGACGCTCGGTCCATTGGTCCGGTAACGAGTGAATGTTATTATTGCTGTTATCCCCACAACCCCCTATTTAGTCACACACAAAAGTCCAGTACAGCATATACACACACTAGCTTCACAGTAATACCTTGGTCCGACGAAGACGAGATGTCAACACCTCTGCTGCAGCAATTCCCATCTTTATCGAGCTACCCTTCGTCATTCCTGAAAGACCTCTTGTCCTCGCCTGATTTGACCGAAGCGTTCCTTTTCACTTTACCAGAAGTGCAAGAGCTCGTTGGCGAAGTTGAGAAGCTAGGTCGAGAGAATGAAGAGATAGCCAGTGAGTTCAGCTATTGCCATCCATGTATAATCGTTCAATGGCTGATATATGGGGTCAGAGCGAAATATCGAATTGCGCGATCAGCTATTGGCGTTGCGGGATGGGACCGCGCAGTCCTATGCTCATGCTGAGCATCAGAAGAGGCGCTGGGCAGATATAGAGAAAGCCCAAGCGGCGATCTATCAAGTGAGTCTGGAGGAAAGACCGTTCCTCTGATATCCATAACTCGCGATTACGTTCTATGAAGAAGATATAATGCTGACTGGGATACGATACGAAGCGCAACCGCCCGTCCTTCTTACACTTGCGTCTACGACACTCTCTGACAGCGCAAGACGAAGCGTCAGAGAAGATCGCTAGCACATTCATTGAGGGTCGGTCGTCAGGTCCTACCGCACCGGGATCAAGGGTCGATTCGCCCGCTCCCCCCTTTCCAGATGGCAATAGCACGCCCCTCTTGGGCGGCGCAGACAGGGTGAGCAGCTATTCTAACATATGTCTCTCCTGGTCTCCAGAAAATTTACGGTAGTGCTGATCCACCAACCATCATTTCTTTTGTCACTTCACCTTCTGTTTTTATCGGACCAATTTGTCATCCACAGAGCCAGAACAGAGCTATCGACGACTTCATACAAGAGTTCAAAGCTGCTCGTAAAACTTACCATAAGCGCGCCATATGGGCTGAGCGGTGGTCAAGAGGAGAAGTGGCGTGGCGTGATGACTAGGGGATATGTCATCCCAAACACTTCATTGTTGTACATCTTACTTCCAAATACGACTTTGTATCTGTCGTAGCCCATCGTGTACTTGTGGGCCATTTGCAATCTATTCTATCATGTTGTCCTGCATACGAGCGTATTGATAAATGCATCATCCACTAGAGTGAGAGCCGGATCTACTTACTTACTGTAGTGCAACAACAGTCAGAGACAATTTGATCCCGTTGCGCGAACAAGTGGTCCTTCGCTATCCACCAAAACTCACTACACTTTCATTCACGACTTTCGTTGTCCATTCTTGTGTGTTGTTGTTTTGATCTCTTTCTTGGACCAGGCAGAAAGCAAGCACCATGTCCGCACAGACAGCAGACCCCTTGGACCTCCTACGACAATCCATCGCCTCATCTACGCCCGCAGTGCTGCTGACAGCGGCGTCCGAGCCAGCTCCTTCTCTAGCGCTAGCGACATATGTCTCCTTCCCGCAACCAGACGGCGCCGCGGTGAACCTGACCAAGGACACAAGTACGAGATATACGTCTAAATCAGGGATCAAGGACGAATTCTATTCTCTCGGACAAATATGGTTGGCATGGACTGAGAGGGAGAGCGGTGTGAGAGAGTATTTGATCAATGGTCAAGCTGGCGGAGTGGGATATGTCGCTATCACTGACCGAAGAGGGGTCGTCGAGTATCTCCAGGGAGAAGGTGACGGGGCTGGTCGCGTCCTTCGAAAGGGCGAAGAAGCAGAGACTGGTAAGCGTCAAATACAGCTTCAAAATGGACTCTGATCAAAATACTAAACAATACGATCAACGCACTAGGTCACGCGCAAACAGCAGCCTCAGCTACGGCCGAGGCCATCCCGTTAGTCCTCGAATCGGCGGAAGCTGGTCCATCACGACCTGCCGCGCCGTCAAAGAGGAAGTACGAGGTAGACCCCGTCGACCGTGAATTCTGCAAGAAAGTGCGTCATCTGTCGTACTACAGCTGCTCTGTATTGACTTTCTTCTGCCTGGTAGTTGCGAGCAGAAGAAGTCGAGTTGAGGGATAGGAACAGTGTATTGCGCTCATCGGGAGGAGGCAAGGTCAACGTGCGTATCTCATCATAGTAGTATCTTGGTCACACTCGATCTGGGTCACTAACGATGTTTGGTTCACAGAACTTTGACGCCTTCCTCAAGAGTGTGATGCAAGATAAGATCCGTACATTACGAGCATCGTTCGATAAGGGAGGCAATAAAAACGCTCCTCCTCCGACTCAAGCATCAACAGGTGAATATCGAGCAATGTCATTCATGTTCAGCATACTTTGGCTGACGCGCTGCACTGTAGACCCTTTACGAGGCGCAAAGAAAGCTCGATCAAATAACCCAATCATCATTATCTCTTCTTCTCCAACTAGTCTTGTAACAATGTGGAACGTCAAAAAGTTCCTGGAACAGGGCATGTGCGTTTGCCTCTTGATGTCATGTCTAATTATCCCGTTGAGAGTGTCAAGCTGATTATGGATTGATCAGATTCGAGCCGTCTGAAGTCGCGAAACAGAACGAAGCTGCTTCTGGTAACATACGAGCCGAGGACATGGTCCCTGTTCTGCGAAAACGCAGTGGACCACATGGTAAGTCAGCTAGCCGACTGCCAATTTCTCGAGTGAGGTCAACAAGCTGATGGCATGATACAACTCGCAGGCGACGTAACTAGCAAGTACTACATTGTCGACGGAGTGGAGGCATTGCAGAAGTTCGGCCAAGACGCGTGGTGCGTGCACTCGTCGCTAGATCCTCGCAGTGTTGAGCTGATCGTATTCGCTGCTTGCCGTTGCTCACGCTAGGGACCGAGTCATCTGCGTCGTTACTACTGGCCAAACGTGGCAATTCAAGCCTTTCAAATGGCAAGATCCAAAAGTCTTGTTCAGGAATGGTGCGTTGGTCCATGGTCAATAACTTTTGAAGGCACTGCTGAAGCTGTTCTTTGCAACTAGTCAAAGGTGTATACTTCCAATGGAGCAACGAGCCCGTCAACCCCGCAGTCAAGGACTGGAACGTGACCGAGATGAGAGTGAGTATCAGTCTTCTTTAGGTCCCATCCTGTCCTTAGCTACTTCAGGACGCAGCGACAACTGACTGGATCGCTTCTTGTAGATCGACAGAAATAGGAGACACACCGACAGACAGGTCGTGGCCGATTTCTGGAGGATGCTCGATGGGTCCAAGCGGCGCTGAGCTCAGGCTCGGGGATGAAAAAAGCCAAGCGCTGTAATCGTATATGGAGCATCCTTGTGGCATGGCAATGGTAACCAGACAACATGGGCTAGCTGCATAATAGTCTCGAATGCATTCTGTACATCTGAAATTGCTTCGCCTGCATTCCAGCTCGCAAGTAGTCGGTAGACGTGCTGGATCTCTCCCGTATAGTCGTTAAAATTTGCCCAAAATACTCCAATAAGTCGTCCTAGTCGAAGAACAGGGATTGTTACGCCCCAACCCATTTATACATCGTGACTTTCTAATTTTCGATCAGACGCATTAGCTCGTCGCTCCAGTCCACGATCTGAAGAATATCATCAAGAGAAACGACAACTCACATCGACTGTGGGTTTAGCGACGAGTTTTCTTGAGACGAGGGTGATGAGGCATTTATTGACTTTGGCTTGAGGCATCTCGGGCGGGGATAGCATTTCTTTCACTATTCGCGAGAAGTGAGCGAATAAGGCGAGATCATATCAGCGCTGAGAGATGTTGTATTTTGAAAAAAGAAGAAAAAAAGAGAACGTACGCGGGAGTCCTGATGGGTGATCCATGAGTTTCATAATGACTTTCTCCATCCTCATCCTCTCGCCCTGCATGAGGAATGTGGTATTAGCATGGTTTCAAGCGAGTTCCTAGGATGAAATAAAGGGACGCAAAGACGTACGGGATCTCCACCGCGGTACTCTAATGGGAGCGTGTCGATTATCGCTGATACTTCCAACTTTGTCACATCATAACCCGACATAAGCTTGACACTACATATCGATAAAGAGATGGAGCACGCACCTCGCGCTTCTTCCTTTGGGCTTGAGCAGTAGCTCCGGCCTTTTTGCCTGCTGCACCTGCCCCAGCCCCAGCCCCTGGGACGGGCTTCTTCAGTACGCCGCCTGCGGCTGGTCGTCCTTTCGCCGCAGTCTGAGTTTGAGGAGGGAAATCATCCATTGAAGTAGAGTAGGTCGTGGCGTACGTCAAGTCGGCCGGGTGTATTGCTTGTTCTTGTTGCCTCCTGTTCTCATGATTTTGATTTTGGGTCTGCACATGGTTGGAAAGACGTGAAGATGGTGAGGGTGGTGCGGGCGTAGGATCTGGTACTGCGCCATCAGTCATAGATTGATCAGGATTACATTGTGGACATGGTGATGGTATGTCTCAACGTACCTGTCAAAGAAGGCATTCGTTCAAATGAAACTTCGTTTGGTGCCTATGCGACGGTATCAGCTACATGCTCCTCCAATCGCACCATCGAGGTGCAGCACTCGCTTCGCTCGTGACACTCACTTTTGGCCATTCGACACAAAACGCATTCATCTTCAACGCATACAAGTATCCCGCAAAGGCCTCGTTGAATGTACCTAGCGCATCATGCAGAGCTGTCATCTGAGCAACATTGCTCGCTAACGTAGCAGCTTCGTCGACCAAGTCCGTCAGTGCTGGCTGGAGGAATTCCAATCCTGAAGCATTGGTAGATGGGGCCCGGTCCGTTGATCGTGCGAGAGACGATAGCGAGCCTGTCGAGATCCTTCGTAGTGGGTGCGGAGGGGCCATCGTGTCTTTCGCTGGACTGTATACAGTTCGTACAGGGAGAGCCGATAGATGTGAGCTGTGATATCGGTGTTGAAAGGTTTGTTATTGCCCAAAAGTGAAAGCGCGTCGCGCAACAACAATATTGCACGGGAGCAAATACTTACTTTCTCACGGGTGTAGCACATAATCCGGTCAATGCCAAGACCAGTGCGAGTGACGATGACGAAGATGACAACGGCGTTATTCAACAATGATTTGATTCGTTCAACACCGCTTTGTCACTCCTTCCTTTGATCTCAGTCACACCCATAGCTTATACCGGTGAAATAGTCAAGACTAATACTGAGTTCCGCCACTCATTCCTCATCGAGCCAACATCACATAGCGCCAAGCCAATAAACAACCGCAAGCAGGATGGCGAGCAATCCCGATAGCAGACCATTGCCGGAAGGATGGATCCAGCAGTGAGCTGACGAATACAATCGTATTGTGATTCGAGCATATCAGCTCACCCTCCTCACTTCTGGCTGCAGATTCAACAGTGATCACCAGACGTGGTTTTACGTGAACAAGTATGCTCCTGGCGGAGCAAAGAGTCAATGGACGCAGTAAGTATATCATGCATGATCTAATCTCAGAGGGATGATCGCTTAACACATCCCTCTGCTTCATGAGCACGTACTAACCATACTACTTCTCAATTCACAGCCCAGCAGACGACGAGCCCGCTTACGCTGCACCTACTGGCCCGCCTCCCACCAAATCGTCCAACAACTACGGGAATGACGAGAAAAATCGGGATGGTGCTGCATCCGCGGGATCATACTACAACTCGCAGCAGCAGCAACCGGCGTACCAACAACAGCAGAGCTACTCTCCTCAGCAGGGCGTTGCTGCTTCCCCCGTCCCGGCACAGCAAGAGAAACGCGGTCTGGGCGGCTTACTTTCCAAGCTCAGCGGCAAGAACAATAACCAGCAGGCATACCCTCAACAGCAATATGGGGGATACCAGCAGCAGCAATATGGTGGTTATCCTCAGCAGCAAAATGGCGGCTACCAGCAGCAGCAATACGGCTATCAGCAGCAGAGGCCCCAGAGAGCAGGTATGGGTGCAGGTGGTGCGGTAAGTGCTCGCGAATAGGTGCCTGCGCAGCCAGCAGACAATGCTAATCTTAATCACTTCTCGCAGGCGGCGCTCGGTCTCGGTGGAGGTCTTCTCGGCGGAATGCTGATTGGGGACATGATCTCTGACGTAAGTTAGCAGCCGAATGGAAGTACGAGACCTATCGCTAATGCCGTATGGAACCGGGTGTATAGAGTCATGATGGCTACGGCGGCGGTATGGGAGGCGGACCAGGCGGAGACTTTGGCGGTGGAGGAGGTGGTGATTTCGGCGGCGGCGGTGATGATTTCGGTGGTGGTGGTGGTGACTTCTAGACCTGATTTGATCAACAGCCGAGCAGGAGGGTAGCATGATGTTGTATAGCAGAGGTGTGGAGAGGCTTGTACACGCTTGAGCCGAATTGTTTATAGTTTATTAATGCCATTGGCTCAATTTTATCGAGGATTCAGATGAAGCTTTGGATCTGGTTCAACCGGTAATTCAGCTTTTGGGTTAAATCATGAACTCTCCTTTTTACTCTTGATGGACATTACGCTCCAAAGGCACTGTCACCAATTCCTGGTCCGACCGCACAGGTAGGCGCTCACGACATCATGCGCGTAAGGTAGACATCGCGATACTGCATACATATATGGTGGAGGGATGACACCGACTACTGCACCTGCGCCCGCTGCCGCGCCTGATACTCCAGGTCCACCATTACATCGACAACTGTCCCATCATTCTCAAGTGCATAAACACTCTGTGAGGGCGTTGCTGCTCCCGCTATCGATCTTGATTGGGATAGTCCTCGCATCGACGACGCAGACCGAGACGGCGCACTATACCACTGCAGTGTTGGGCTTTGATAAACCATACTTTACGTTTTATCTTACGCATTCGACCTTTTCTCTGATTTTCCCACTGCATCTCTTATTCTTATCATTCACTTCGAATATCTCGCCTTGGCGATATCTCGATTCGATCAAATACCTGCTTGCGACCCAACTCGACGTGGATCTTACCGCTCATCCTTACACGCCAGTGACATGGAAGGATATAGCGCCATTATGGTGTCGGAAAGTCGGCCTGCTCACTGCCCTCATCAGTGTCCCAGCTCTAGCATGGTTCGTCGCCATGGCCCTCTCGACGCCAATGGACATCACGGCCATATACGCCTCTAGCTCGTTCGCAGCTTATGGCTTCAGCATGGTCTTCCTCCATACTCCCCTGAGCAAAGTAACTTTGGCTAGTGTTGCCGTAGCCTTCGTTGGGGTTGTCGTCATTTCCTTGGATGGCGTCGGCGCAGCTGGAGAAGACGCTACTAGAAGAGCCATCGGAGACGGTATCATGATGTTTGGTAAGTCCTCACTACATCATGCCACCACGATATTGGCGGTCGTAGAGAGACTAGGAGAAATGCTTTGCAACTGACATCTGTCACAGGTGCTATATTACTCGGGCTGTACGAGGTGGTTTACAAACTGGCGCTACCTGAGGACGATGCGGGTGAATCTCATCTATCACCCGCTTACACGCCTCTGCCCCCTACTCTTTCCGCCCCCTCCTCACCTCCACTTCATTATCGATCTCATCGCACACACAGGGCGTCCTCGTCACTTCCTCCCGATATCCCTTTGGACGAGGCAGAACCGGATGACTCTGCGATCTCATACGCTGAAGAAAGACTGCTGCCCCAATTAGACAGGACGACATCGTCCACCGCACTCTTGCACGTGCCGCATAAGCATCTTGACTACCCACCTGTATCCCTTCCTCCGGCCCTTCATGCAAACTTCCTCACCAGCTGTATCGGAGTTGCCACGCTGCTCACGCTATGGCCCCCAATCATCCTGCTCCACTGGACGGGCTACGAGGTTTTTCGCTTTCCTACCCAGTGGAAAGTATGGGTCGGTTTAGAGTTTGTCGCCTGGGGAGGCTCGTTGTATGTGAGTGCGGCTTCTGCGTATCAGGCCTGAGGAAGCAGTGCTGACAGGCCTTCTGCTCCCTCTTTTAACCTTCCTTGCGATGATATGGACGTACTCGGGGCTTACTTGCAGAACGCCGGCTTGATGGCTCTCATAGGCATGTGGGGACCGACTATATCATCCGTTGCGAATCTTCTCACTATAGGCGTGGTGGCCGTTGTCGACGCGTTGTGGACTGGAGCATTACCTGATCTCCAGACTGTTATTGGGGTGGCGATGATATGTATAGGATTCGGAGTACTGTTATGGGAAGGTGAAGGGGAGTGAGTAGGGTCATCATCGGTTTGAGTGTACTGCATGGATGGACGTGAGTTTTCAGATGTTATAGATATATGCGGAATATACATGTTTGTAGCATATCAGATATCGACTAGACGGAGCCAATGCATGGACTAAATCTATGCACATCGGCTGTAGCGGTGTTCAGACACTCTCAGACTTGTATCTGTCATTGAGTTGGATATCAATTAGGACTACGTCGTCTTGTCGGGATATGTTTCGGACCAACTAACTAAGCAACTGGCTGAATCTTGATTTCCCTAGAAAGACATGTAAACAAAAAAAAGTTGGATTACTCATACTGTCGATGAATGACGTTGTCCTCCATCCCTTTGTCCTTGTTTCTCCATCTTTCAGCAATCAGATCAGTAGCTTATCAGCGAAACAAGCAAGCTAGCAAAGTCAGAGTCCCGTGTATTGCATCGCGTTATCGTCGACACTTGATACGGGAGCGACTCGACATTCGCGCCAAGCTCGTTCCAAGGACCGCCCACGCAGCTCGCAAAACCATCTGGCGCCCATGGTCAATTAGCTGTAGTTGACGACGCCCACACTGGCTCAGAGGCTACACACTATTTCTCGAGGACATCTGGATCTGCGTATCTTCAGCGATTATCAGAGCGGTATATCGCTATATCCATCATCGCATACGTTCAATCAGCTGCACAAAATGCACGTCTCCGAAGACGAAATGGAGGTTGATCGGCATTTGCAATACGCCGACGATAAAGGCCTACGCCAAAGCCAGCATCAGTATGGGCTCCGCAAGGAATTGCCTCAGCTCACTCCGTTGCCTGACGAGAGCTTTCCTCGAGAAGCGGAAGACAGGAAGCCTGATAGAGGGTATTATATCGCTTTAGGACTAGTTCTGTCTGTACGGATGATTACGCCTTTATCTTGGTGAGTATTACTCAAAAGCCTTCACAGCTTCAGATGACTTGTGCAGTGCTGATACACTGCTTGTAGCGTGTACTTGATCTGGTACATTGTGCTGGGCCGGGGCATCTCTGGCGCAGCTGGACTGACAGCTACGATCTTCGCTGCGTATACCCTCACCGAAGTCGTATTCTCGATCTACATGGCTTACTTGATCAAATTCGTACAAACTCCTTCCCCACCCTCGTCTCTACCGCTGGAAGCGAGGAACGCACTATTCCACCGCGTACTACATGCGGGACTGGACTACCCTTTACCGCCCAGCATAGCTTATTCTCCCACTACCCTCGACTCGGACGACGATGATGTACCCGATGGCGAAGATGCGCACTCGCAAAGGGCCGACCGCGATTTCCGAGCTGGACTCATCTCTGCCGCTCAATTGTATCACGAGAAAGATCGAGTCTACGAAGAATCAGTCGGTATGAGGGGAAGACGGAGAGTTGGCAAGATGACTGGAGAGGAAAGAGGCGTGATTGATGCCTTTGTCGAGGAGGAACCAGGTCAGAGGGAGGAAAGGTTAAGGGATCAAGTGGAGAGTGATGTTAATCGACCTGATCGAGAGTATGGATACGAAGGTATCCTCGATGATCAAGGACAGGTGCAAGGTCTACACCCTTGGGATAGGAGAGCTGTAGAATTTAGGGAGAGATTGCGAACTTGGTGCGTGTCAAATCTCTTGGTCATATCACAAGTCCACCAAGAAATCTAGCAAGAGATTGTCTTCAATACCGATGGACAAATGGCTGACACTCAACTTATCGTTCTACAGGTTCAACCACGCCCCTTGGTCCGCGATCAAACGGGACAACATAGCAGCCTGGCTAGCATGGTCATGTTTCGCTGAACCCCTACCTGCTGTTTTGGCAGATAAAGAACATGCCCAGTTTCTGGAAGACACCATCAAAATGCTTGAAGCTAGGACTGGCTGGGAGTTTGAGAATGGCTTCAACGAGAATGTCAAGATCATGCGGCTCACTTTGGATCCTGTCAACGTGAGTGGCGCGGTTCAGTTTATCCATCAAGCTCAATCTGCCAGGCTCCGAGAGGCAAGGTTGCCTCGTTGCCGGTCTGAATGTCGTTGTGAGGTCAATAAGCTGACTAGACGTTCACGAAATCTTGACAGGCCAAAGGACGCCCGCTTATACTCTATGCAATCTCCAACATGGTCAATTTGTGGCTTCGAGCGATAGTCTATCCTTACCAAGGTATGGGTCTGGTACGTTTTTCTCGTTTCTTGCTGCGCGCTGCTCGAAGTCCACTGACCGACTATGAAACAGTATCGTGAGGGAGATATCCAGTGAGTCTGCTATGGTAACAGTGGAGAACGTCTGATAAAGCTGACTTACGATCGCAGATATCTTGTGAGAATACCGAAAGGGTGGACACCGCAAGAAGGAAGGCGGACACCGAACGCTATGCCAGTGGTGTACCTGCACGGTCTGGGCTTTGGTCTGGTGAGCGTTGAATTTCACAGTCCAGACTATATGGTGGTCCAGAAATATCGATGCTGACCTGCTTCCGCTCGCTTCTCATGCGCAGCTACAATCCCATCTGCTAATAAAGCACTTGATCAAGTCCCTCCCAACGCATCCTATCCTGATTCCCATTTCCCCGTACACTGCACAAGCTCTTTTTGATCCTCGACATCTTCGACCTTGGACGAGAAGGGAGTTGGTCGACGGCATGAGAAAGATCTGTACTAAGTGGGGGTTCTGGGATGAGTTTGCTAATAACGAGAAGGAACGAGGGGGAGTATCGTTATTGAGTCACTCGAATGGGAGTGTCGCGCATGGCTGGAGTGAGTGGTCCTTTCCTGCACTTATCTTCATATCTTTCTGTCCAATTTGTTAGGTGGCTAGCCTGTATGATGTCTGTGTGCTGCTGAAAGAGGGAGAAGACTGACGTCGCATCTCGATAGTCCTGAAAGACTGTCCCAGCCTTGCAAGGCGAAGCACCTTTGTGGATCCGGTCGTCTTTTGTCTCTGGGAGGGAGGTGAGTCCAACAGCTCTATCACCAGCTCGCAGATGATGTCGGATAATGAATTGCTGACAATGTCCTGCCGCAGACGTATGTCACTCGTTCTGTTATCGACGACCGACGACGGCATTAGAACTGCTGTTATATTACTTTATCGCATCTGAAGTAGGGATTGCAAACTACATTCAGAGGCATTTCGACTGGGCGGACAACACGCTGTTCTTCGATGAGATACCGAATGGTACCGACGCTACGAAAACAGCGTTTTTCCTCGGAGCGAAAGATATCATCATCGATTCAACTCGAGTTCGGCGGTATCTAGAGAGACACGGCGTGACCTCAGGCTTACATTGGGATAGTACGGGCGGACATGGAGATGGGCTGGCTGGAGACGCGAGAGATAGGGTCGTCATGTATGCTGGGACTGGGTCTACGAGGGGCTGGGAAGGGTGGTTAGGGAAGGGAAGGAGAAAACATTCTTTGGGCCAAGTCGACTGGAGGCGCGATCGTGGCCAGAGAAAGTAGAGCGTGGACATGGACAGTAATCGCATCACGAGCACGTTTATACTACAGGACTCCACAAGGTGGGAAATCCAACGGCGAATATGGACATTGCCATAGAGGACATGATAGAGATTAGGTAGATGTGCAAATACCGTAAGTTATACTGTATCATACATCATATCAAAGAATAAAGGAGCGGCGCAGTAGCATCAGAGTTGGTACCATGACTTGTATAAATATGGCATAGGTGTGAAACCGATATTTGCTTGTCTAGAAATACGTATCACGACGAGAGGAGGGTATTGTGAGCCATGCCAGTGTATAACGGATTGCCATCATTGCCCGACACAGAGAACGACCGCGCATCAACTCGTTACGTGCTGAACATTCGATCACCCTACATCCGCAGTTGATCAGCACAGATACAAACGTACCATCATAGTATGAGGAGACGTGTGTATCTAAAATGTTTTGGGCAAAATACCAGAAGTTGACTTACCGCGTCTCCCAGTCCGGGTGAGATATACCCTTTCTCAGTAAGAGTATCATCAATGGCACCAATGAAGATCTGCCGTCGCACCATCCTCATCAGCTTTCACACGGCAAAATGGGACTCGTGATGACGAGTGTACAGCACGATTAGCACGACTCACCTCGACATCTGGGAACTCGTCCTGGACGTGCTTCACACCCTGGCGCGAGCCGAGGACTGAGATGATCTTGATTTGCGAAGCCGCCAACCCCCATTCGGTAAGCATCGTCAATGCCGCCACGGCTGTTCCTCCCGTCGCGATCAGGGCTGCGACAAGCGTATCATAGTCAATGCAACGTTCTTATATAGCAGAGTGAATGACGAAGCTGGCTGTGATAGGTATGAAGCGCTTACGATCAAGTAGGAAGACCAGGTCTGCAGTGACTTGAGATGGCAGCTTGGAGTAGTATCTGCCGAAAAGGAACAATTGTTAGCCAACGAACAAGCTTGATATAAAGTATTACCCACTCGATGGCCTGGAGAGAGATTTTGTCGCGGAACAGACCGAGATGCAGGACTGTAGCATCAGGAAAGAGCTCGAGGGCAGCTATAAATAGGTAGGACAAAGCAGTAAGTCAGCGTTGCAGTATTGACAAGTGATAATTGATGGATCGACTCACCGTCTGTCAATCCTATGCCCGCTCTGAGGATGGGGGATAGACCAATACGCAGCGCTATTGTCTGGCCTGTGAAGGGCGCGATGGGCGATTGGAGCTATATAGCAAATGGGTCAGTGCCATGATTAAATTTACAACAGCAGAGCTTACATCCGGTACGTCCGTCAGAGGCAAGCTGCGCGACGCCTCGTATACCAACATGGACCTGTTGGCCGATAACGTTATGTCAGCTCACGTCGTTTATATTAGGGTCAGGTATCCAATGATGACTGAGAGATATACGCACCCCATGGCTTTGACTCCCTCTCGAAAGTCTTTGGCGGGGAGATCATGCAGTCTCAATTGAGTGAGCTTGGAACGGATAAGCGGGTGAGAAGATACGTGGATCTTGGACGAGGACATGTTGGGCGGCTTTATTTGTATGAGTACTGCGAAGAAGGTTTGTTGACGGTGTAGCGAGAGCTGGTGGTGGTATTGGTGGTTATGCGGTTGAGCGTGATTGTGCAAGAAAAGAAAGAATTGATCACGAGGATCACTGTGGAATAGCTGAGATAGAAGAACAGGAGGTGGAGAAGACAGAGAGCGGTGTGACAAAGGATGAGATGTTGTAGGGCTTGTGTGACGTCTAACGATTGGGTCGGTGCGATGATATCGGACCAGCGACTTAGTCACCTACGAGTTTCGCCTGTACCAGATTAGATCGTGGATCTAAGACAAAGGGGCTGTGCCGATATGCTGCGGGACTATAAGTTGGAGATAGAAGTGGATACGATATTGTGTCCAGAGTAGGTTGAGGGGGAGGTGTGAGTGAAGAACGTGTATTCGAGTAAACAGAGTGACGATGATACGGTTATCTATGATTTGGGTTGTATCGGATAAGGGCGATTACCCGAGCTACACGTACACACACGGTCAGTAAGCCTGATATACATTATGTAAGCAGCAGCTCTTCTGGAGCCCCATGCACCAATATATACTCCGTTGTTGTTGCAGAGGACGTGTTTGTCTTTCCTTCCCATTTGTCATACTTGTACACGGCATGGCAAGCCCAGCGAGAGCTTGCAACTCCTCGACCATGGCCTCGGCACCCACCTCATCTTCTGCTCCCGCCTCCGCCTCGGGCTCAGGACTCAATCGACCTACTCACGGTACACCTGCGCGCTCTCAAGCGAATAATGAAGAGGGCGGATCGCGCTTGAGGTGGTATAAGACGGTGAACAAGTTTCAGTCTCGCGTAGGACATCCATATGAGCTACAGGCAATGCATGTCGTATGTCCTCTTCTCTCATCTATAATTACACGTTGTAGCGCACGACGCTTGGCTGATATGGTTGACAATGGATTAGCAAGATCCTAAAGACAAGAGGAGACGGTACGAAGATGTGAAATTCTGGCCATTCGTAGGCGGCTTGACTCCTGCTTCAATACCTCTTGACCAAACGGACTGGTCTTGGAAAGCGTATGAAGGTGTGGTGGCTGTGTGCACCGAGGGCAAGGTCAGTCCGCCCGAGAGCTTTTCCTATTCTCTTGACCTCCATGATATGCTAATCGATGTATATCATATAGCTCGAGGTGGCCCGCTGCACGGCTCAGAACCCCTGGGAATTGCTCTGGGAGATGACGATGGATGTGAGCTAGTTCGCATCCGAAAAGCAACATACAAGTTGACACTGTGCCACGCAGGACCACCCATACTGCGTAGCCTGGACATACCACCCCATCACCATGCATCCCCTCATAGCGCTAGCGGGTCATGGCGCTCTGATCTATATCATTGACGCCGTTTCTAAATCGTGCATCAAGACACTACGGGGTCACGGTGATGTGCGTTTCTCCCAATCCATGATCGCAACGAGGAACGCTGATATCTAGATCAGGAGATTCTATCACTCACTTTTCACCCATTACATCCGCATATTCTCGCATCGACCTCGAACGACAAAACGACTCGAATATGGAATATTCTGGGAACTGAAGCGTCCCCTCCTGCTCCTGGTGCTTTACCTAGTGAGAACTTTCCCATGGGCGATGCGGATGAGGGCAATGCAGCGGTTGCAATTTTGGCTGGAGAAGGCAGTGGAGGGCATCGTGCATACGTCACTTCCGCCGTGAGTCTCCTTCCATTCGTCGTGCGCATCATCCTGACGAAAGTTATACCACAGGCATTTCACCCGTCCAAAAATGCCATCGCGACTTGTGGTCTTGACTACGTCGCTAAGATATGGCCCTTACCTCCATTCCCACCAATTACTCCATTACCGGAACCTACTCCAAAGGGTTATCGACCCGAGATTATATACTTCCCTGTATTCTCCACAAGTCGCCTACACGCAGACTTTGTCGATTTCATCGACTGGTAAGCGTCACCTCAGATACCAGCATCGAACAGGTTTAGAGCTGAAGCTTTTTGTAGGCTTAGCGAAGACGTGCTGGTCTCTCGCTCAGCAAATGAGGTCGTCACCTGGCAGTGGCTCGGCTACCAGCGATACTTCCTGCCGGACAGCTCTGTGACACTGAATAGAGACTACGTGCCAATGTACGATTACACCAATTCTAGTCAGTTATGTTGCACGCCTGATCGATATTATCTTTCCAATGCTGATAGGCTCAATCAGGCTCGTTCATGGTCATCAGTCGCTTCCCTAATGCCGTGGCACTATGGGGTCAACATTTAGGATACCATCGCGCTTTTCAACCACAGGGCACCGAACAGGCTCGTTTCGACGAGCATGCCAATCTCTGCTCGGATCATCTTTTCGCCCTATGCGCACATCGATCTACGATCACTCTTCCCGAAATCTCTCTGTGGAACCCGCTGTTGGCGGAAGATGATGCGCCGCCCGAACCTACGAAAGCGGCGCGATTCGTGCCCGAGGATGAAGACGACAATCTTGTTTACTATTCTTCGGCGGCGGACGAGCGTCAGGACACCGTACAAGACGATGGGCATGTAGATGATCTGATGTCCACGACGACAACAGGTACCGAAGAGACCTATACGCCTCCTACTCCGACTAGTATGCAGACTCCTCCAGCGGCAATTTGCGAGCCACCTTCGCCCAAACGGAATGGTAGCCTCTTGCATGATGTCCTCAACAATAACATCGGTGCCAAAGGGAAAGAAAAGGCGAAATTGAAGCGTAACGGCTCCCTTGAACCTTGGCGTATCTGCGCGGACGACAAATGGAAGCGATTCCACCAATCTGTCAAAGACTCGAAAAATCTCAATCTCAATGGTCAAGCATCTGTCATATCCAACGTCGCCATCAGTCCAAGAGGAGCAGAGTGGATAGTAGGTGTCGGTACTGGGCTCACGGTGTTTGTCTGGAGAGCCAAAGATGGGAAGGTATAGTCCGGTACAGGATCTTGTTGTTGCAGAGGTATAGCTATACATAATGCATATAGTAGTACATGGAAGAGTGTGCTATTTGTTACAGTTGAGAGTTGCTTTACAGGTTACAAATGACTAATTACTGGGAATGAAAAGAGCGCATATAACTTTTATCGATAATCACTTTATGAAGCAAGGTGACTAGATTGGTGGCAGTGACGCCAACATGCTCGATAGATAGAGCGATAGTGGTCTATGCCATCAACCACTGCTTTTTGACGCCCATCGGATCCTCAACGTGCGGTGAGTGGCTAAGAATGGGTGGGATAGGAGTGGGTGGCTGACTCGTCACGGGCGTAGTGGCCAGCTCGCTAGGGCTCTTAGGACCTCGAACGAAGGGAGTGGGCGGACGGCGTTTACCGAAGCTTCCCTTTAGGTTGTTATCGGACGCTTGCTCGTCGTCATCGTCGTCATCGTCGTCAGAGGGGATAGGGAGGAAATCGTCCATTGACGATAGAGAGAAGGAAACTGATTTTCTACCCCGACCTTGACGCAGACCAGGACGCCTGGAATGGGTCGGTGAGAGCCGACGCCCGAATCGAGGTTTGGCGATCAGTAACTTGTTCGTCTGATCAGTCGTTAGGGTGATACTAGGTACAGGCACCGAGAGAAGGGATGACGAGCTGTGAGCATCCGCATGAGGCGATGCCGATGGCGATGGCGCTGGAGTAGAGTGAGCCGTGTCGGTGCGGGTAGTGTCTATCTGGATTTCGGGATTGGTATTGGCTGTGGGATTAGACGAGAGCGGCGAGCTGGGGATGAAGGCTATGGCCAGCAGGAGGAATAGGAGGTCCAATGAGTGCGAGATTAGGTCCATCGTTATTTGTTACTCGTTGTGGAGTAGTTGGTCAGTAAGTCGATTGAATGGGCAGTGAGTAGTATGTAGGACGGCCGAGGTCAGACCAGCTGAACGTTGATAACTCTCCAGTAGTAGCTTTTGATTCAGACTTAGTGGATGGCAAGTGTGAGGCATCAGCAGTAGAGCGTTGTATCTTATATCAAGAAGAGAGAGGGACCGCCGGTACATGCTCGAGCAGGTGACTGATATATAGCTCGACAACGTAACAACGCTGGGGTAAGACACGCAGTCAAGCGCGTTAGAGGTGCACAACGGTGCGAAGCATCACAAAGGATGGAGACAAGGGTGGTGCAGCGTACTGCACTACGCAGAGGGTTTTCTGCTTGTTATAAGGAGCTTCCAGACTAAAGGAGCAAACAAGTGATAGAGGAATGACATCTCATACACGTTATGGCTCGGTGCATGATGAATGAGGGGTCAGTATTGGCTCCGCGATACTGCTACTTTTATTCAGTGTGTCTCTCTGCAGTGATATACTCATCCAGGCATTCAGTAGTTTGAAGCGATGCAAGTGCCATGCTCTGGCTGCATTCTGCTGCTCGGTGCTTGTCGATGCGTCACGATCGTAAGTGAGCATCTGGAACACATTGTTTACTATAGACTATTGTGCAGCATGTTATTTAATGCTCTACTAACATCGTATCATCACGCTCAAACGCCGTTGCACCGTTACGCTGGGCGTGATAACTTGAAACGGCACGACGGCCAACGTGTATATGTGTATAGTGAATGTTGTTCGTACAAAGTTGGAAGAAAGAGGAAATCCGAAAAAGGAGATCCATTATCCAACTTGGCGTAAGGGGAAAAGGTCGGGACAAGGGGAAGGGAAAGGGGGTGAAGCCAAGGGAGAGCCCCGTTTCATACCTCTTTCGTCGTTCCTCTTTGCCCAGAACTTTGTTTAATTGGCTCTGGATCTCGAACCGTGATCGACAATAATAAGCAGGTCTTCGCGACGCGCGATGCACTGCTCACTGTTGACAAGATCGCTCGATTGAACGTATGAGCAAAGCACATGAATGGAGCCGCAGTTCACAGTACATACACGCTTGAATGGTATAGCGTAACGATGGTCATGCCGTAGACGATTCGCCAAGTAAACTAGTACTAACCAAGGCACGAGGGTATTTCGGATGTCTCGGTGTGATTGCCTCTGTAACTTACTCTACAAGTTCTGGGTTTTCAGGAGAAGGAACAAGATTGATCTTTTTAGTCCAATGTAAAACCGTCATGCCGATATCTTCGCTCAACGCACTTTGCGACAGGTAACGATGGGGCAAAGTAGCAAAGTAGAATTATATAATGCATGATCTGTAGAACTTCCATTCCATTTCTTCTCTCCATCATCTCTGCTCTGTGGTACTCATACCTATATCTACACTTGCCACGACAAAGGCAACCACGCTCATTCGACCTCACACTCATTAGCTTCTCAGCTCTACCTCTGCTACTCGCCACCCATCAGCCATCAGCCATCACTCGTGAATCACTACATTCCACTTAGCAGATCGTATCACAAAAGAACGATGCACGTCCTCTCGCTCATTCCTTTGCTCGGGGCGCTGGTCGCCACCACTCCTTCTCTCGCCACGCCATTGCGCGAGCACAACTATCGCCAATGCGACAGCTATAACCAAACCCAGACCATTACCAAGACAGTCACGGCGACTCATGTAGTCACCGTCACTCCTAGCTCCTCCGCCTCCGTGTCGAAAGCCGCTACCAGCTCGCTCGCTGCCCAAAACCAAGTGGCCGCCGTCTCGTCTCATTCGGCTAGTTCTATCGCCAGCGTGAGCAAGAGCTCCGCTGCCGCTGTCTCGTCCGTATCGTCCAAAGCAGCTATTTCTAGCTCGAGCGCATCGGTCTCCAAGTCCACCTCTGCTGCTGCAACTAGCAAAGCGAGCTCATCCGCTGCTGCTGCAGCTGCCACTTCGTCCAAGGCTGTTAGTTCTAGCGCCAGCGCGTCCAAATCTGCTAGCTCCAGCTCCAGCGCCAAGGCATCATCGACTTCTTCTGCTGCTGCCAGCACTAGCACGGATGCGAACGAGCAAACCTATTTGACCCTGCACAACAATTTCCGCGCCCACTACGGTAAGCTCCATTGTAGCTCAGCTGTTACAATTCAGAGCGCTAAAGCTGACATACTTCTGACTTACTTTAGGCGCAAGCGCCGTGACTTGGAATCACACTTTGGCGACTTATGCGCAGACCGCTTCCAACACATGCAAGTTCGCCCACACGTAAGTGCATACCATGCGCATTGCTCTGTTCTCTGCTCCCCCATCCGCACCATATATAGTCGTATGATCATGCTGATCAATGTGCGATGTAAATGACCGTAGCGGCGGGCCATACGGCGAGAACCTCGCTGCTGGCGTTGGGGGCGGCTACAACATCACGTCAGGATTTGACGCTTGGGCAGACGAAGCGTCAGAGTACGACGCGTCCAACCCGGAGTACAGCCATTTCACCCAGGTGAGTCTATCTATCCTCATTCCCCCCCAGCTACTCTCTAGCCGCGGTAGCACTATTCGAAGCTGTAGTAGTGACAAAAGGATATCGCTAACACCTGCGCTCGCGCGCTCGCACAGGTCGTGTGGAAAGGCACCAAACAGATTGGTTGTGCCACTTCCTCTTGCGCGGACGGCACCATCTTCACTGGTTATGGAGCGAACTCCCTCTACCTCGTTTGCGAGTATTACCCTCCTGGTAACGTTATTGGCGAATTCGCCGAGAACGTCGGATCTTACCAGGCTTAAGGCTGTATCAGCCAAGCCAAATCAACGACTCGCTGATGGGTCGCTCGGTCTCCTCGCTCTTGACGAGTCGAGTGATTGTGCGTCTTTCTGCTTTATACACGAGAGTACGGATGTCGGTACGGAGTTCCTAGTTATTCTGAGTACTGCTATATCGTGTCGATTGATTCACACGAGTGATGCTATATTCGCGCTGTGCGCACTAACACTTTCAATCTGAACAACACCGCTTGGCTTGGCTTGGTGGAGATCCATTAAATGCATTGCGGTTCAGGTGACAACAGCTATAACTAAATCGGTCTATCTCCTTCCTCTATAAGTAACGGTCGAGTCACATCTACCAATCTATCCGTAAGCTACGCAGAGTTGACTCGAACAACACTTCACACAAAAAAAGAAACATCCTTTTGGTCCCCACGCATCCCGACATGCACATTCTAGCATAGCACATAACCGTGACAGATCAATCCCTCAATCGAGACCTACTCATACTTCTTCCCGAATCCCTCCTAGTTGATGACCGACGAGGCGATTCTCGATCTCTCACTCTCGAAACACTCCTCGATTCCGGTCGAGATTGCCTGACTGTGACCGCATTTGAAGCGTCGTTGGGATCCATCGCTATCGCTTCTCCATACGAGGGCGGCGTTTCGCCAGTCTCAGTTTGTTGACCCGACATCAGTCTGTCATAGACTATGTTCCTTTCTAAGAGGGTATCTTCCCCTCCGTCCCCGCCTGCGCCTAGGCTAGCACCGGGCACTCCTGATTGCGTGGCCGATATGGGCGTATGATCCCTGCCCCGCCCGTAAGCTGGCGAACGAGAGGGAGCCGTATACGAATCTGGCAATCCGGTGATGCGTGACGTCGCGCTCGGCCCAGCCGCAGAAAGATTAGAAGTAGCTACCGTCCCATCGCCGATAGGAGCAGTGCCTCGCGCACCGCCGCCTACTGGTGCATTGGCACGTGCAGAGTGGATCGAGCAGACTCCCGGCATCGCGTTAACATTCCTGTTGACTGCCGCATAGGTAGGCAGAGAGTTCCATTGGGGATTGACTCGGCAGTCCAGAATCTTGATCGGTGTCTCGCTATGGTCCAACGGTCAGTAAAGCGGATCCGATTGTCATGACACCAAAACAGTGCTCACATGATGATGTCAAATTGTTTTCTCCTCCCTTTCGAGTCGAGGGCTTCGTCGTCGCCTCTTTCGACTCGAATAGTGACCTTGAGCCAATGACCGACGGCTATGTTGGTCTGTTCATGTTTTGAAGAGAACTTGACCTTCGCCGCGCAATCAGGAACCACCAGATCCTTCTCCAGGTGCCAGGGGCCGAGAGGCTCCATCAGTGTCGCATAGGTCTGATCTGACAGTTCATCACCGTAATCAATGACGTCTGAGGGAGGGCTGCTCAATGCAGCTTGACGAGCAAGCTCAGCCAATGGCGATTGTTCAGCGGCACGAGGGTCGTCCGAGATGATAGGGAGTAAAGGCTCCACACGCTCTTTTGACTCTGGCTGTTTCACGAACAGGAGGATGAATCGCTTTGGCGTCTCGTGTCGTGCAACCTTTTTCCCCTGCGCAAAGTAGTCGGTTTTCTCTGTATGCACAGATTGATGAGTCATGGTCGGTACAGTGGGAAAACCCAACTCACCCTCGAGAGCCACTGTTAAACGATGGATTTTGCATTTGAGCAACGGCATCAAGCGTATACCAATGGGTCTATAGCGCAAGATATATAAGCGCTTGCCCTGGCTTCGTAGCTTAATTGACTCACATTGTCCCTCCGATCGGGAAAGCCTTGCCACCGAGCGTGATTTGATATCTGCAAGACTGTCAGCAGCGCTCTACCGCAGTGTTCACGCCAGACAAACCTCATTTGCTCCTCCCACTGCCGTTCCACGATAACGTTCTCCGTCTCTTCCAGGTCATCCTCCTGGGGCTGAGCGATCATAGTGACTTCCAGATCCTCCACGAGATTCGGAGTGAGTGCTCCGACCCGTACGACGGTGGCCTTTAATTTGTAGACAACAGATCCAAACTCCGCGTGAATCGTTGGCGGAGCGTTGACAGGGATGGAGAATGAGATAGGATAATTGTAGGTGCCTAATGTAGATGAGGGTGAGCAGCATGCAACGGTCGGATTGATATGAACGTACCCTTCCTAAACTCCTTCCAATTATGCAGGTCCTCTCCTTGCTCCTCGTTCTCAGCGCCGAGACCCAGCTTGTCCGTTAACACCTTCATGCCCATGTGCCGTCCTCTCGCCCTACTTCGACTCCTCTCATCACCGGCCCTCGTTCGCGACGTGCTACCATCCCTCTCTCTTGACCGACTTTGGCGGGCGGCGCCGCCTCGACCGAAAGACGGTTGGAAGTCGTCGGGAGGATTCGACCCACGATGACCATGTCTGGATAAATTATCGAGAGCGGTTACGCCGCTGTTGGCGGATCCGGCGGTCGCCATGCTCACACTGCCTGTCGAATTTGAGTGCAATACGCCTGCAGGAGGCTGTGGCATAACGCTGGACTGACTGGAGACCCTACTCCTGCTCTTGGATGACGAGCGATGATGAGTGAAACGCTCTTTGACATCCCGGCTGAGCCCGCGAAGGGTCGCTGCGAGCCCCATGTGTTTCCTGCCGCGGCTGTCCTCGCTGGACTCGCGTTGCGTAGATCCACGAAGGTGATTCAGACTCGGCACTGACGTAAGTGTTCCACTTGCCGACCTGTGCGAAGTAGGTGCAGCAGTAGGAAGACTACTCTGCGCTGCTCCCACCGACGGAGATCTAGCTTCTACGATCGTTGACGTGCTGCCTGCGCGGGAAGTTCTTCCTGCCCTTGTGGTCGTCAGATTGTCAGAGGAGGGACGGGCACCGAGTTGACGACCGGCAATGAGCGGCGGCGGACGGTTAGACACACCCAGATTGCTGGGGCGCCTGCCGGTTGTCGGACTTATACTGTCATCTGCCATGACTGGCGGACTGCTAAGTATTGGAGGAGCGAGCGCTTCGTTGGACGGTCTCCGATGCAGGGATGAGGGGTTTGAAGTTGCTGGCGTGTGAGCTGGTGTACTAGCGGACGAAATTGTCTGTACTGCCGCATTAGCGGGGTGCTGATCAGGCGCGGTGGCTTCATGTGATAGGGTAGATAGCGAGGTTGACGATGCCGAATATCCAGAGTTAAATGTCCGGATTGAAGCAGCGCGGTTACTCAGGTTCAGAGGTGCGTTCGCCGGTGCTTCTGAGGGCGCTTGATTACCTTCGGGAGCCGATGTTGACTCTGTGGCAGGGACCGGTTCTTGAAAACGCACTTCGTTACTGCTAGGACGTCCTCCTATCGTCTCTAAGATGGGCCGCGGTGGACCTGCCGCATCTATCGAGCCGGGTTCATCGACGATAGCAGATTCATTCTGCGGTCCTGTGGGTGTGGTCGGCCGCCAGATCTGGTCCTCCTGGAGCGTATCACGGGACAGGTCCCGATGCAATTGGGTGCTGTGTCGTCGCATCTCGGCCTCTCTGCTGTCACCTCGCTCGGAAGGCGACTCTGAGTGTTGAGCAGAATGGATGGGCGAGAGAACTGGTTCGTGAGGTGCGTTTGCGGAGTTGCTCTGTCGAAGCGATGAAGGGCGGGATAGAGAAGAGGTCCGAGCAAAATGACCAGGTAAAGGGACGGTACCACGAGGAGGAGAGGCGCGTGGGGTGTATGCCGGTGATGGTCCGCGGTCACGAAGACTCAGTCCGGCGACGTCCAACGTGCTTCCAAAGGGCGAATCGCTGAAGCTCGGCCGACGGGAGAATCCATCTCTGTGCCATGAATTAGAATCATGCGTGCCTGGCATCGCGCTCGAGCTTCGGATTACGTTGCGTCGACCTCTTGCTCCTAGAACCGTCCAGTCCTCCAACCCTTCATGACTGTCTCCTGGAACGCCTGTGAGATCGGTGTCATCATCTATATCATCGTCGTCGTAATCCTGGCGTATGCCCGGCCCGACAGACATGGCGCGACGTGCAGATCTAGAACGGGAGCTGTCATGTTGGATGGCGGAGAAGAACGTGGTCTGGTCGGTAAGGATGACATGCTCTTCACTGGTGTCCATACGCCTAGGACCGATACCTGCAAAACATGTCAGTGGGTCTGTACTTTTAACGACCATGAGCGACACACCTTCGGGCCATTCGGTACGAGCCTTGCCTTCAAGCTTGATGGATATGGTTCTTATCCTAGTCGGTTTGCTCAGACGGAGGGTTAGGAGACCTCTGACCATCGCAGGTTGGGCCTCCTGTACGACCTGAGGTCGACCTCTAAAGTCTAACCCTGTCGAGGGACCTTTGAGGAATATGACTGGCTCTGTGAGCCGTATCTGTAACGGCTGATTGCTCTTGACCATGTTGGGCGTGTTTGGCGCTGTTGGGTGTCAAAGATGGCGGGCAGGAGGGGACGACGGCTAGAGTATGTGTGTCCGGTTTTAATGGGGAGTCAGGGATACGGGGCGGGTGGCAGAAGGAAGAGAGACTCGTGGAGGAGCAGGTGAGAAGGGGTTTAGGCCGATAGCATGATAAGGCTCCGATACGTGCGGATGTACCGTGTTACTGCCGTCCTCGCGATGAGCAAGAAACGATGCGAGGCCAGATGGAGCAGAGTGGACCGGGGGACTAGTAGGATTAAGGACGCGAAGCAATACGTGTTTATATTATATAATGCGTATAGGAGATACAGTTAAGCGAGGTGGTGCTGAACAGTGGGAATTGAGGGAGGAGATAAATTATTGATAGGTGGAGAGGAAAGTCACCACATGTCGCCTCATTGCGCGGGATCAAATTTTAACCAGCAGAGATAAACCCGGCATCCCCCGATAAGCATAACCAATGATATCTGGTGATTTCAAGATTGTAATACCCATTACAAAGGACTAGAAACTACTTTGTAATCACCCCCTGATATCTCTGAGTGCGCTATTCCGGAAAGTGATAGAGTGGAGGATGTCCAATTTGGTATAGTCCCCGACGGTGAACTCATTGATTGACTTGGCTTGGCGGAGTACTTTCCTTTACCACATATACTGAAGGCCAGGCGTCAGATATCCTGCTTCTTTCCCCTCGTCCATCTTCCTACCCTCAGCCCATCGACCCCACCATGTCTTTCCTCTCTCTTAGCCCATGCTGTCTCGAAGGTGGCCTTCTCCCCGGAACTCCCCGAGGTGTCGAAGAGTCTATCGATGAAGCCAAGGGCCGTCAAGTCATGCGATACCACGCTACGCCTTCGGATGGTATCATCGTGGACGAGAAGACAGCAGTAATTTTGTTCAGCGATGCTTTCGGGCTTGCATTGGTGAGCTCAATTCAGACTCAACATGGTTCAAATATGAGCTGACACTTCACTTAGCCCAACCCCAAGATCATGGCGGACGCCTTTGCGGATCGGCTCAAGCTACATGTCTTTGCGCCAGCGTATATTCGTGAGTGAAACTGTGGCCACACTACAGGGCGCTTCCCTGGATGCTGCCCCGTCATGCACGATAGCTGACAGACAACACTCCTCCCACCACTTTGCCGTCGTACGAGTGCAGCCGACCCACCTCCAGTCGAGGTCTTCAATTCCGTCGCAGCGCTCTATCCAGACCAATACGCCAGTCGATCGCGGGCGTCTACCATCTACAGCTATGCCAGTGCCATGTTCCGGGCTGCGAGATGGATACCGATGTTGATGAATCCCAAGAACCAACTTCCGCTCGCTGAGAAGGTGGGTGTTCCGCGTATCGCGGACATATCAATGTGCTCACAAAGGTATTGGGGCGCGTGATAGTCTGTTCAAGACCTTCAGCGCGAAGGCTTCGAGAGGATCGCCGCAGTAGGGTCAGTTCTGCATTGGTGCCTCTGATGTTCAGCTGATGGTCGATCCACACTAAGATACTGCCGAGGGGGCGCTATGATTGAATATCTCCTTTCTTCAGGCTCCAACTCGCCCCTGGTAGGAGGCGTTATCTGTCATCCGTCGCCCGAGACCGCAACTTGGGAAGGCATCACCAAGCCTACCAAATGGCATATGGCAGATCATGATTCTATGTTTCCGATGAAAAAGATCGACGACCTGAAAAAGGTCTTTGCGAAGAAACAGGCTGGAGGAGTAGAATTCGAATGTGTCATTCATAAAGGTGCGCTTCTACATCATTCTTCATAAATGCAATCCGCTGATGCGCGCTACGAGCAGACACGGTTCACGGATTTGCTGCTCGCCCTGCACTCGAGCATGAGCCTACAAAGGCTGCATTTGAGGAATCCAACGCCTCGGCCGTAGCTTTCTTCAAGAAACATCTCTTGAATCAGTAAAGTAGCTAAACATTTGTGTTTTGGCCGAATCGGGATGGTACAGTGGATCTAGATGGATAAATAATGATGACATGAACGTAATTGATTGGGTACTATACAACGTTGTGATGCTATTTTCTGAACTACTTATGAACCGCTATTGATTCGCGCTGCTCGCTTCCAGTGCGGGAGGGAGTGATTCTTCTCCCTCGAAAGCGTCGGGAGGTATTCGGCCTTGTCTATTATCGATGTTATCTCGTCAATACTAAATACACGGAAGTCGGGAAGGAGGCAAGACTCACAATTCCGTCATTGCCCCTTTGAGGATATACAAGAACGGTGCGTCGCCAGCAGGCGGGGGCGGTGTCTGATATGCGACTGCGATATTATTAGCTTAGTTGTTCTCGTTGGAAATGGACAGTCGTAAAGACTGATTTACGACTGACTCGTGGTACTACATCTAGAGCAGTTGAACGGTTGACGGATCTCCAGATCCTGAGTGCCCTTGCGCTTGATCAAACATCTTTGACCAGGCTGCGCATTGAGTTTGAATTTCCTTGCTGGCTGCTTGCTCGGATCGGCAGAACCAGGCTGCGAGCGAATGATGTATGCGCCGTCGGACCTAAATCAAGATATATCAGCTTCGAGCTCCATTATTCTCCAGCCAAAGCGCTATCAGCTGGCCGAGGAAGTGGATGAGGTTTCGAGGATTTGAGGGGTAGACGCACTTTCTTCGTGGGAGTCGGTCCAGTTTGCCCTGTAAGACTAGGACGAAATCCCCACATAGGCAGTAATACGATCGAAGAACCGCTCGAGCAGACTGGGTCACACCTGCTTGTTCCGACGACGACGTCACGGCGCGAGAAACGATTTTCGGCATTGTTCCAGCGTCCTTCGAGGGTATGTACGATGGGTAATGTCAATGCCTGGTACCGAAGGACGAGGGAATGGAATGTGTTACGGAAAGACAAGTATGCACCGAGATGTGTTAAGATAGAGCTTGAACAACATGTTCAATACTGGGATTCAGCAGCTTCGAGGACCGTCAAGCGACCGTGGGAAGGTTGCAAATATCTACACAAGCTAAAAAGCACTCGGCCATACTGCAGTCCCTTGAAAACGGCTGAACTTGCAAAAACAGATGTGCTCTGCGGGGGGTGCATAAAGACAGCCCTCACAAGCTGCCAATACATGCATGGCAGGCAGCCGCACGAAGCAAGACCAGCGAAAAGTTCTGTATTCACCTTTGTCTAGGCTCAAGTGCCGCCTCGCCAAAAAAAGTGGAGGAACTGGGACTCGAACCCAGGCTAAGCGAAATCGTTTGGATAAGCGTCCTAATGCGGATCGCTTGTCATACCCCTTGACCATACCCCCAGCGATGAAACAAAATTGTATTTTGTTGAATTATATACACCCAGTAAATTTCCAATTTCCTCCTCTCACTTCGTTTCACTTTGGTCTTTCTTGCACAGTTGGAATTGAAAGTGCAGATGATATATGCGAATTCATGTCTGTGATCCCGGAGGAAGGTGATTATGAACGTATGCTAATCTGCCTGGTGGCCAATTTCAACCTGGATCTAATGGATAGCGCCCGTATCCGACGTAGCGCGGACAGCTTATATCCTTGCGCCAGACGTCCGCTGCTCACCTCCTCGGTGGCTGGTACCAAGACTGATTGTGCCGTGTCGCCTGATCCGATGGTAACCCGGGACAATGTCCTGACATTGGTGGGTGTCTTTGGCTGACTTTCCCGAGCATCGATTTGTTTGAGATCCTCAACGCGAAGTCGTTTAGCAGCAATGACAGGCAGCAAGCTGGTTCCCGGCTCATCTTCAGAAGCCTTGAATCGGTTGCGTGCCCGCTTGCCGATCATATTCCCGTAGCCTTGCTCGTCCGCACTTAAAACAACCATCAGCGCCCTTCCCGTCTCCGGTGCTCGGACCGCGTTACGGCCCCGCACTTGTCGAAGAGGTGATCGCTTCATGATGCTTGCGCTTGGTAGCGAAGGACTGATCGGCGAAGTCTTGAAGATTTCTAATTCAGGAACAGACTGAGCCCTTCTTGGTGATCTGGGCGAAATGAGTTCTGGAATATCGAGCAGGATTGCCGAACTGCTCGAACGCCAAGCGGCGTTGATCGAGTCATCTGGCGAGCGCGGAGAGAGCGGGGTAGTAGTATTGTAGCCTAGTGATCGATGTGCCGTGATGATCAGGTCGGTAGCTTGCAACGCCGAGGTCCACGGACGATCTCGCTCATCGTAAACTTTTTGCAGTCGAGGCCAGCGTAGCTCATACAGCTAGCAAATACAAGATGTCAGTCGCGACAAATCACAAAACAGAGCTCGACCTTACATTTGACATGGGGAGCCGCTGAAAGCCTGCGCCCATGACTTCTGCGCACAAAGGCTGTTCTAGGAGGACGGAGGGGGGATGCATCCCTCCTGGAATGGTGTATGTCCAGGAAAGCTCTAGTAGTCGCTACCACAGACGATCAGCTAGGATCTCTTTTGCTCACCCTGCTCGAACATACACCAAACTCACTCTTCTGAACGGATCATCCTTGTCATATGGCTTACTTTCCCATCTTGCATGTCTCAGATTGGCGTTGTACACTTCTAACTGATCCCTGTCAAGACCATAAGATACTCGGAAGAGTATTTCGAAATGCGGCAGTTCGCGACGCGCTTTCACTCGCTCAGGGTTGGCGAGCACACCGATATAAAACGTCGTGAAGACTGATGTGTCGACTTGTAGTGAACACTTGATGAGCAAACGTTGTCGTCTTAACGCATATGCATCAGTAGGTTTTGCTCACCGCGCAATTCACGGGCCCGATCACTGTCCCATCCTGCGCCCAACAGCACGAGGTCGATACAATCTCCAAGATTCGGTATGTAGTCTTTCTGCACATGTTGGCGTGAGCTTCACTCCAAACGCGCTTCGATGGTATACTCACCTTCAACTTCACCCATGGCCATTGCATGTGACCGTACGTAGACTCGGCCGCTTTCAGTACCAGGCCCTCTACTGCACAGTCAGCGAGCTATTGCTTTCGCTTAGGCAGATCTGCGCACCTTCTCGTCGGTCATTACTGCGCTGAAAGGCTAATGCCAATTCCTAGATCCATTGCTTAGCCACGTCATCTCGAATTATCAAGCACATTCCCACCTGTAATGCTGCATGTTTGCCCATACCGAGAGAAATGCAAGTCCGCTCGGCTAGTTGCGCCTGAACACGGATCATCAGTAGGTCTACCATGTTTCGCAAAAAAAAAAGATGCAAGCTCACAAAACCGGGAACGGCGACGACTACCCTCTCTAGCAGTCGTCGCCGCCCTCCATACGATACATCCAGTAAGCTTTCGCCATCCAGGTGAAGGACGTCGAAGAAGACCAAACACAAATGCCGGTCTTTGGCCCTTGGGAAAGCAAAATCGGGACTGAAGCAGAACATAAGATAACGCTTTCGACACTAGCAGCACAATAACTTGCATATCTCCAAACGGCCCAGCAACGGTGACGCCAGCAGACCCAAGATGCCAGAACTCCTCGATTCCTGAACCGCGACCACCCTCGCGAGACCCCTCACTGTATGGCACCACCTCTGCCTCAAGGATGATGGAGCGCCGCATTCTTCGCGAAGGTGGACAGGCGGAACCTGTCCGTGTCGCCAATGTTGGATGAGCAGGCAATGTCTGATCACGTGGCAGTCCAAGAGCGGCCAGAACGATGCTATAATGAAAGGATCAGCGCTCTAATCTAAACTAAATGACATGAACAGCAGGGACGTACGCGTGCGTGTTGAGCCTATCCTGCGTACTGTCCCGCATAGATTTGCTGAAGATGGTGATCTTTGGCCGGCCATCACTCAAAATCTCGACGTGAATCTGCATCCTATAGCCGTCGTACTTGCTTTCGGCCCAGACGGTCTCGCACGACGATCCATCAAATGTGAATGCTTTCAGAGCGTCTTCCACTGAACGTCCTTTCCGGCATTTGGGTATCTGGAGGAGGATCAGCTTGATCTGTCAGTGATCGGTGATATGAAATGAGACTTACTTTAACGTTGACGCCTACGATGGGACCATTCTTCGACACGTTGGTTTTGTTATCACCCACCGTCAACTCCACCATATCTGCACACCAATCTAGATTCCCTTTTCCTCCTGCGTAAAGAGACCACATTGTCTCATCCCAACATAGCATGGCTTGACGCAATGTCAGCTCCGCTGGACCAGCATTTGACTTCAGCCTAAGCATTGTAGTCGGATTCCGTATTGGTAATCTCGGCAACGGATTCAGAAGTGGTCGCAAGTCTCGTAAGATGATCTGAGTCAAGACCGATAGCGCATATGGCGATAGATGCGAGTCTCGAAAGAGAACGGAAAGGAGAGCACTAGCTGACCGACAAGAGACGGGCTGCTGCGACATCTGGGAGAACGGGGATGCTGCGGCTAATTCGTCCAGAAGGCAGTTAATCTCACAGAGAGACATCGTGCTAGTAGCGCTGCTTGAGCCCTGTTTGTTTTGTCAGCATCGGGCAAGGTACAGAGCGAGTCAGCACATACTCTTTCCTTCATGGCAATCTCGACTTCTCTGCCTAAACAGCCTGTCCCTCCTTCTCCACCCCGATCCCATGAGACTCTGTCCCATCTCGACAAGCCATTGACTCTCATAATCCGTTCCAACTCTGAAGCAAGTTTTGTCTCTTTGAGCCCATATCGCCGACGTGATCCTTCATGAGGGTAGAGCAGACGAAATAGATGCTTGCCCGTATGTTGAGGAAGGGGTCTAGGCAGGTGATCCAGCCACGAAGCGAAGATCTTTTCGGGAGGTATACCATTGCTCGTCCGTCTCGACTCTGGAGGATTACCAAGGCGATAGACCAGTTTGGCAAAGCTGCGAGACGTGACTATAAGTCCTATCGATTATTGCAGTATCAGGTCATTTACTCACCTCTCAAACGGAATGTCCATCCTGATCTGCGAGCCACATAAACCTAGTAGCTCAACGGGCGACTATGCTTATGACTTTGACATGTTGCGGGTGGTCACTGACACTGTGGATCCGAGAGGATATTAAGTCAGATGCATTGGTAGCTGCTGTGAGGCTTCTTGCTAGAAAGACAGCTGAAATCCTTGATCATCTCTTTGCATCTCACGTCACCCACACGCGTCTCGTAACATGAGCACAGGGCGCGTGCCACACTGATTAAATTGGTACCTTGAACATAGTCCTCTTAAATGATTCTCCCACTTAATGAGTAACCCTGTTTTGGTCAGCCTCCGGTCCCCGTCGGAACTGGTTTGCTTGTTACTCTTTTGGTTCTCTCTTTACACGCAATCAATCTCCGTCGGAACATAGACGATTATTGTTATCAACCCAAATCTTGTTGTCCAACTTTTGTAGACAACATCGTCACTCGGATAGCGACCAGCAGAACTACAGCAACAGATGGCCGACTTGCCGTCAGCGGGAGCGAGGGCGAAAAGGACGCACGCAAGACGATCCTGCGACGTTTGCAAAGTCCGCAAGACAAGATGCGAACTTCCAGACCTCGAAGTACCGTCTAGCTCCGATCCATTACCGAGCGACAAGGCTTGCCATCGATGCAAAGTCCTTGCTCTGCCTTGTGTCGTCGATGACACCGCCAGAAAGTCTCGGAAAAGAGTCAGGGATGATGCCCCGTCGTCATCGTCACTAACAGCGACATCTGCTGGGCAACCCGCCCAGGATACATTTCGGGATACATCCGGGAACCAAGGAGTGTCGCCGAAGCGCCGTGTCTCAAAAGCCTACAAGACAAAGCCTGTTCCGCAAGATGCAACGTATCCACTCCCATCCGTTAGGCCGACCACGATCAACCACTTTCTCGACATCTACAATGGCTTTTCCCCTCTCACTTCCGATGATGTTGCGAACTCTGGGACAGCCCAACCTTCGCGTTCACCACACGAGATACCTGCTCATGACCCAAGTGTCGAATCAAACCACGCCCAGAGTATGAAGCTGCATGGTAGACCGGCAGAGTTGACGTGTGCTATGGTCAAGGTGGCGTATGACAAGGTCGGCAGGACGAGACGACAAGCCCCGCCTGAAGACGATAGTTTGGACCTTGGAGAGGTTGTTGATGAGCAGATGCGAACTCGATTGCAACCCGGGTAAATTTGGTTTCCTGTGCATAACATGTCTTTGGCTGACATGTACTCTCAGTTTCGCGCAACTGAGAACCTTTCACCCTCACCTCGAACCGCTGACCAACCTGTTCGCATCGTACTCGCCTTCTTCCGACTCAAGCACTACATTACTTGTGGCCATCGTTTCATACCTTTCCAGCCTGTCACTCCCCAATGACAGTCAAATCAAGCGGCTTCGAGCAATTCTTACCCCTTACATATGCCGCCTCCGCGATGCCGTGCTTCTGAAACTTCCGAAAAACTTTCAAACCCTCCAGGCGCTTGAATTGATGGCAGTTCACGCACCTCTAGGCGTTCTGCCGCTTCAACTTACTACTCTCCGAACACTCGCTGTCGCTCGGGGTCAGACCCTCGCGGCGTGTCACATCAGCACGGAGCTCAGCTTCCCCCGTCTGATAGAACAGTTGTTGATGCCCCCCGGTCTTCGCTACTCCTTCGAATGCGGTGATCTTTGGCTCTGGTTCGGTTTATGCGCTAGCGAAGCAGCAGCAACGCTTGAAGATCTGGTACCACGCAAGCCTCAGCACTTGAGTGAGGCAAGGCGCCTAGCGGACACTTTCACCAATACGAGAGAACACGTCGATCTATGGCGGGAAAGCGTACATCGAGAAGATGCAGCGCTATTGATCGGCCGATTAGCAGCATGCGACAAGCTAGCCAGGATGGAGGAGTTGCTGGACGCTTTGCTGAGAATACGCGGAGCTTTGGAGATGAGTGCCATTGATCCATCTGTGGATCCAGTCCAAGGCATAGTGGCAGAGTTCGAGCTGTTCTCAACGAGAATGGCAGAGGTTGACCGGCGACAGGAAGCAATATTGGGTTAGTACTGTTGAGGACTGCGATCATACCCCAATGCTGACTGGCTTTTAGAAATAATATCGGGTCATTCGAGAGGTGTCGAGTCTGGCTGGTTGGCATACCGCAGTATCCGGCGTCGTCACGAGCTTAGCAAAATTCACGTTACTGGTCTGCGGATGCTCATTGCGACGCACTATCTGCCTGGAAGTCCTTATGCTTACTCGGGTCTACCGCCGCTTGCACCGTCCTCTGCTGTGTCATACGCGATATCGCGTGCATACAATCCCCCTGATATCGTGCGCTTCATTACGGACACGTCGGTGTCGAAATCTGCGGTCGAAGCGGTATGGGTTTGGGGCCGTCGACGAGGGGTCAACGTCGAAGCGACATTGCTAGCTTGTTCGGAGATTGGACAAGTCCTGGTCAACGATCTACGAAGTCGCGTTCATACAAGCGTCGTCCCGCTCCATGATATCACTTGCATCGCGGTGGAAGCGGCAAAAGTTCTCATGGAAATGGAGGCCGGTGGCATTCATGTTCTACGATCGACCAATCAGCTTCACATCGCGTTCCGAGAGCGCTCATGGCTGCATGTCATGAGTCAGATGTCACAAATCCTGCAAAAGCTTGGAGAAATCTCGAATAACGAGATGCTCGATGGCGAATCGATCTCCAACGGATGCAGCAGTCTGATCGGATCGATGGTGCGGACGGCGGAGGAATGGGTGGGGTTACTGGAAAAGGAACTCGCTAGGGCGCCATCGGCCGACGACAAAGTTCCTACCCCTGGAATGAGCTCTGCAAGACAGTCGTATTCCCCTGGTAGTGGTCAGGTGTACGAAGCGCATCGACAGTCGGCCGTTGGTGTCCCCTCCCACCAGCAGTACATGGATACATCTGATCGGTGGATGGCTGGTAACGAGGTGTCGTCAACTGGCCCGCATCCTCAATTGCAGCCTCAGACTGTCCCGCACTCTGCACAGCTGCCGATCCCTGTCACAGCGTCTCCGTCGACTCATTCTCACCCACATGCTCAGCCGATCCAGAACATGCCTTACCATCCCCCGCAGCCCGCACCACCGGGATCAACCCCTAATCCAGCACTGGACCAGCTTTTGTCCGAAATGTTCAACTACTCGTACATGCCATACCAGGGAACCGCCGGACTTCAAAACGCCGCGAATGGATCCATGCCGCCAGGGGCAGTCGGGCAGGTACAGCATGTGCAGCATGTGCAGCATGTGCAGCATGCGCAACATATGCCCCACGGCCATGTGGCAACGAACGGTGCGTGGCCGCAGGACATGTCGCATGTCATGCCTGGTCCTAATCACGCGGGTTAGAGTCGCGTTGCAAAACCTAGTGAACGTTTATACTCGTACAGAAGTATAAAAGCGATACAGATATCGCCTTGTGATATACTGCGCAGTATCTTACGGATGTTACGCAAGCAATGATAACGATGCAGTCCATGTCCTATCATGTTGTGTATGAAGTCACCGGTCCCGTGTCACTAAAGCCACTGTCCAGTGTCAGCTACCGTGATAAGAGTTGCACTGTATTTCGGAGCTTCGACTGATTTTGCCGGTGGAGGTGGTTCGCGTCTTCTTTGTTTTGTGTTCGTGTTTTGTAATATCACTTGTGACATCAAACTTGAATACTTTGCAGATCTGATGAAGGACGGAGAGAGTGGTCAAGCCAGTGAAGCATGACCGCTACGCCGCAAGAAGGATCTCAAACATGGTCTGAAGCTGAGCAACGCAATTTGCGACACAAGACACTTTCGGCCTACTTTCCTCGTTTACAAACGCTCGGCGGTCTTATCTCTTTTGCGACCGGCACACAGCTCTTGAACGAAGGTGACCCAGAAGACTTTCGTGATCTATTATCTAGTACGATATGCGCTTTCAGGGAGGAAAATCACTCCGTCATTCGCTTGCAAGTCGACGGTGAGGTCCATGGCCCGCAACAGGAAGCTATTGATCGTATACTACGCGATGTCGGGAAGCAGACTGTGAAGGAAGGCGTAGGGCGTAATGTCCTGCTTGCTGGAAGCAGGGTGAGCCACCATTATCTGCTATGATACAAAGCAGTCATCACTGATATGGCTCCAGCATCCCGCTGTGGAACTACCGATTAATGCGAATAGACCTCATGTGGAGAATCGGCATGTGCACAGTCCCAGCTCGGTGTTGCGCTCACTGCCATGGCGCATCCTGCGACATCGGTGCGTTACTCTTCTTCTACGACACATTGTCTGCGTCCGAAAGCTAGCCGATGGTCAAGCTGACTATGGGACGTAGCCTCGGAGACGAGTCTTTTCGCAAATTGATCGTGAACACTTCTCTCTTCTTGCCTGTGGGGAACAACTGCTTTATGCAGCTCAGCGGACCACCGATATACGACTTGTACCAGCACAACAAAAACGTTACACCAGATGCTCAGGCTGAAGCTGGTGAGAGCAAACGTAAACGACAAAGCAAGAATGGTTGCGGGAAATACAAGCGCGTCAAGCTTGCCGAGGAAGACCGCGACGCCGGTCCAAAGTGTTCTAAATCAGGCGGTGCGAGGTAAGTGATTTCACGTGAGCGAGGAATCGTGATCCGAATGCTGACATACGAATCAAGCACTGCGGACACTCTGATAGCTCGACCAAAGATGTTCTACGGTCGACCCACGCGAGCACCCAACGGACGGATCTCGCCAGGTCTACCTCCCCATCGTCAGTGCCGTTTATCGGAGTTAACCATACATTTTCGGTTTGGTACTAATATGTGAGACGCCTCAGACATCCTCAACAAGTCATGCGCAAGTAGCAAAGGACAAATTGGCGATCATGATTGTCGCGTAGCAGTACGCGACATCTTTCCTCGTCTTTTCCTCAAGGACATGGAGAATGAGGAGAGGTTTCGCGTTGCTAGAGGATGTCAAGCGAGAGTCGAAGCTATAGAGGGTATAGCAAGGGAGATACTAGCAAGGCATGCGAGGATGTCTTACGGTAGACTATTCAGGCATAGTCTAGAGAAGAGCGTGAGCTCCCAACATCTGTCATTTAGCTCGTGAAGTGGCGAGCTGATCATTTTATCTGATAGGGAGAAGCGGTTGAGGTGAGGTCTTGGACACAGCTCATTCTGGCACGCATTCTGACGGACTGCTGCAGTTTCCCGTGCCGCATTCGGATGCCACGCCACCAGAAAGCTCGCAACCATTGACCCAAGCGCCTTTTACCAGTCCGAGTCAGCCGAAGAGCAGCTTAGCTTCAGGAGGCACAAAACCATCAATGAAGCCAAAAATCCCTGCGCCCCTCCAGCCAGTGTCACACAAACTAGTAAGGGCGTGACTAATTGTCGGTATGTCACTATCCACACTAATGTGCAGCGCAGGTGTGTCGGTACGTGACGGCAGTGTTACGCACTCTGCTGTCCACATCTATCCTGGGCAGTCAACATAACCTTGACGTTGTCTTAATTGGTGAGTATACTATGTGGCTGTACAACAAGCAAGCTGAATCTTGCTTCGTTTGCAGGTGCACGACGCTTTGTGCGCATGAAGCAACACGAGCCTGTCAATCTGCACAGTCTCATACAGAGCATCCGGGTCAGCGATCTTCTCTGGCTTGAGCTACCTCACGACGGCCAGCGGATCCCGGCAAGCGAGATGATGAGGCGCAAAGCCCTGGCTGAGGACTTTGTCAAGTGGATCTTTGAGGGGCTTCTGATTCCTCTGCTCAAGGTGCGGCGGCTAGCTAGCATTTGGGACCTATAGCTGACATTGAGCTGTTATTAGCACTCCTTCTACATCACCGAAACGGCTGCGACACGCTACGAGACGATGTATTACGCGCATGAGGCATGGGCGAGGGCGACTCAGCCGCATTTCGCTCAGCTCCAGAACACACTGTTAAAAGAGCTTGATAAGGCAAGTCATCATCACATCACCTCGTGTACAGCCCTTGAGTTCTTCCGCTAACGATGTCAATTGCAGAACCAGGCTTTCTTTGCACGTCAAGGACCACTGGGCGTCTCGGCTGTGCGACTGATACCCAAACCGAACGGTTTCAGGCCTATCGTCAATCTTGGACGGAAGATTGTAAGGTTACACGATCAAGTGTATACTGACCACCAAAACAGAAACAGACCAATACTGTAGGAATACCTATTCATGGGTCGTATCAAGGGGCCGTAACGGCAAACCAGATTCTTCGAGGGGTTCACCACATCCTCACATATGAAAAGGTGAGATCATCAGAGTAACACTTATGATCTTCGTGACTGATAGCTACATGTGTGCCGATCGCAGAGTCGGCAGAAGAATGATCTCGGCGGCTCACTGTATGGCACCAACGAAATCTTCGCGCCCATACAAAGCCTCAAGCAGGAATTGATCGGCGACCATGGTCGACTGTCAGTGTCAATACTCGTGATTATTTCTATACTGGCTAATCGTCACCACAGCCCGAGATTGTTCTTCGTCAAGATGGACATCAGAGCTGCATTCGATACTATCAAGCAAGACAGGATGCTACAGATCGTTTCGGACTTGCTGGATAAGGTAAGCTCAGTATCTATTTTTGTTCCCGACTGTATGAGCTGACAATGTCACAGAGCCACGACTACTGTTTGATGCTGTACTGCCTTCTACTCCCACCTGCGAGCAAGGCGTCTCAGGGATCTGCGAGAAGGCTCTTCAAAACTCGAGCTATCGTCGATGGTCGGTGCCTCTGGCGACTTTGCTTATTTTAAACTGACCTTATGTGTTCAGATCACCTCTCGACGTCTTTTGGCGATCACGCGAAAGACATCGCCGACACTCTCCGTAATGCGGTAGTTGTTGACCTGGTAAATTGTCTGAACGCCCGATTCTGCTTGTATCCCGAGCTCACAGATATCGTAGGTACGCAGGAAGCAAGTCACTCGGGAGTCTTGCATGGAACTCCTTCGGATCCATATCAAGGAGAACGTCTGGCAGGTCAGTGGCCTGTGATACGATCACGTCTCCAGATTCGGGGCTCACCTTCGTTACAGGTCGGTAGCAAATACTTTCGCCAGAAGACGGGTATACCCCAAGGCTCGAAAGTCAGCAGTCTGCTGTGCTCATTCTTCTACGCGTGCATGGAGAACGAGCATTTGGCCTTCACCCGGCGGACCGGATCAGTGAGCTTGTCTTAGACTTGATTCGATGCTATGCGTCAATTTGCGAAAAGAAGCTGAAGACTTCGCAGAGACTGCTGAGGTATATTGACGACTTCCTTTTCGTTACCGACGACTTTCCCACCGCTCGCCGATTCGTCGACACGATGTCACGCGGCTTTCCAGCCTACGGCGCCGAAGTGTCCAAAGGCAAAACGCTCTTGTCCTTTGAGCACGATACGGGCAGTCAGATGGCACCTGTCTGCGGCGTGGAAGAGGGTGGTGATATCTGTGGGGTGGCACCATATATGTATATAACCGGGAACCACATGGCTAACGAACTGTCTCTTGGCGTGGACAGATTTCCCATATTGTGGATTCTTAGTTGATATGCGGACTTTGAATATCATGCCTGATTACCCAAGGATGATGACGGGGTGTGAGTGTTTTTCCAGTTCTTGAGCTGTCTGCGACTGACTTCGAGGATCTTGCCTGTCGTAGCGGTGAGACAATCGTTTGCTCTGCGGAACACTCGCCATCGTGGTTCGTCCTTCGTGGGCTGGTTCAGCCGACAGCTCGAGAATCGGAATCATGTCGCATACGTGAGTGCGATTCTCACCGCCCTATCCAGATGACTGCGTCACCCATCTCCGCCGCGATGCGTCTTCTGATAGAGTCTCTGCTGAAAATCCTTCATTTGGCACAGCTCGACACAGCGCACAATAGCCTTGATACGGTCTACTTCAATATCTTCCTCAACTTTGCTCTGACCACAATGAAGGTTCCTCATTACTTTTCCAATCAGCAAATATCGAACGAGCAATCAAGATTGATCTATGGTCAGTTGAGCACTTCACTAACAAATTGACATGGTTGTCGCTAATAACAAATTCGATCAGACGCTCTCTGCGCATCGGTAGAATACACGTTCGCAGCTGGAAGAGCTAGAGTACGCCATGCTTCTCGGTCGGACGAGGATGGAAGCAGACAGCATTACGCAATTAGGAAGAGAGACTTTCTATTGTGAGTCGACCAAACTACTTGCCATCGGGTGACTTCACTGATTATTATGACTGTACAGTCTGGCCAAAGCGGCTATGATCAGGGTACTCAGCAAGAAAGCTGGGACATTCAAGCTTGTTGTTAACAGTTTACAGAAGGACGTGGAAGTGAGGGGATGCAGAAGGCTGGCTCAAAGTCATAGCGCGGCGATTGAGAAAGGGTGGAAAGCGGTCAGTGAGGCGAGATATTAGATACGCATGTAGCCTTAATCCAATCCAAACAAATGACACCAGTCTTTGTAGCTGTATGCAATCCATCGTCATCGTACAAGCCTTCCCAAAACTACTCGACGCGAATGCCTTAGATGGTGGTCTCGTCTGTGCGTAGGTATATCTGTCAGCTGAGACTCTTGACTCGGATGTGCAGTGTGTAAACTCACAAGGCCTGGCGGTGAGGGTCTGAGGAGCGTTGTTCTTGATGGAGATGGTGCGGGCCTCACGGGGCTGGGCTGGCAGACGCTTGAGGAGGACGTGCTCGCCCTTCTCCTTGGCCTCGCGCTTCTTGGCGGCGTTGGACTTGACGCGGTCAATGAACTCCTGTCGGCACTTGGAGTGACGGACGTGCTCGACACGGACGTTGACTCGCTTCTCCATGTATCGGCCGTTGACTACCTTGTAGCAGATGACTCCGACACCACGGGGAGTGACGTTGTAGACGATACCGGTCTTGCCGTGGTAGACTATGAATCACAGTGGAGGTCAGCCCAAGCTCGTACTCTTTTCCCTTCACCATCTCCTCATGAGAAGACGAGAGGACGATATAACGACAAAACCACACGCACATTTGTGGGGGAGACCCTTTTGCTGAGAGGCGTTGGCCTTGATGTCGACAATGTCGCCAACTCGGTAGTTGATGAGGAAGGTGGAGACGTTGGGGGAACCGTGCTCTGTGTTTCCCAGCAGCGTCCATCATAGTCCCAGTAAAACCAACATATCCAAGAAAACCAAGTCATCCACCATATCCCACATGATCCAACACACACAGCACAGCACAAGCATCCAGCAAACATCATTTTCGTCGTTGGTGGATTATTCGAGTCGAGGTAGTCGAGTAAGAAGGATTTTCAAAAAAAAAACAATAAAGCCAGCCCATACATCAGCATCCCTTTCCTGCACTCAACACCATCTAGACACTCGACGCACCCTTGAAGTTCCTCTTGAACATGTGGCGCGTTCGCGCCCTGATACCGAAAGAGTGAGGCATTTTGGCGATATGTCTATAGGAATAACAGAGTCAGAATATATCTCCAACGACGAGCAACGAGCGAGTGGTGCGGTGTTGAAAAGGTGACAATAACGATTATGCCAATATAGCGATTAAGCTGGAGTGATTGGGAGTGTTGCCTGTGTTGGGAGTAGGGATCGACAATGCTCACCTCTTGTTGAGTCTTGAACGTACAAAGAAGAAGAGCCTGTCGAATCAATAGCGAAAACGTTCAAGATGGTAGTGAGCAGCACAGTGTGCAGTGTGCAGAGGCAGACACAGCGTGAGTGAGGGGAGCAAAGGGGAGAGAGAGGGAGAGAAGTGGCGGGATCAAATATGCCTATCGGAGTTTAGCTATTCCCGATCATTTCGTGTGAATGCGAATGCCAAATCATAACACCGCGGAGTTTCAGCATAGTCTCTCTTCTCCCGCCTGACAGTATACAGCCAATTCCTCGCCATACCGTTTGCCTATGCTGGTGGTAGCGTTGTGCAGAGCTGCAGCCAGAGACACACTCTCACTTGCTCGTGGGATTGGCTTGCATTTTCGTTGAAAACCTCTCTACACCTTTCAGCTCTTTCTTCAACCAGCAAGCAAAGTGCGTATCACTCATATACACCTTGTCAATAACAGAAGCTAACGTCGTCGTCGTCTTCTCTTCACTTGCCGTTTTTCTTTTCACCGCACTTTATCGACATCTCGACAGATGGGGAGGTGAGCCGATCTCATACAACATGAACGAGTGGGAACGTGAGACTGATGTTCGTCCTTTGACCATAGCGCACCAAGGAAGCAATCCAAAACCTACAAGGTCCCTAAAAGGCCCTACGAGGCCGCCCGTCTCGACGCCGAGCTCAAGGTGGGTTTCGTTGTGGATCTGGCGGAAGCAGTTACTGGATGGCAGGAAGCACAATGGGCATTGGGCAATGAGTCGCAGGCAATGGCCAGAGAACGTCAGGAGGAGCTGAAGTGATGGAGAAGAGAAGAGGACATGCCGTGCCCATCGTCGTGCTTCCTGCCATCTGGTGTTCTGCCCGTCAAGAACGAGGAGAAATTTTGTGCTGATGTGCAACTTCGGCTCTACAGCTCGCGGGCGAGTACGGTCTCCGAAACAAGCGTGAGATCTGGCGTATCCAGCTTACCCTCTCAAAGGTGAGCTCGCACCCTTCACTTTCCCGAGGGAGACCCAGCTGACGCTTGCACCAGATCCGTCGTGCTGCTCGTGAGCTCCTCAAGCTCGACGAGAAGGACCCCAAGCGTCTCTTCGAGGGTAACGCCTTGATCCGCCGATTGGTGCGAATTGGTGTGCTCGATGACACCCGCATGCGTCTCGATTACGTGTTGGCCCTCAAGACCGAGGACTTCTTGGAGAGGCGTCTCCAGACCCAGGTGTTCAAGCTTGGGTGGGTCTTGGCTTTCATGTCTCATTTCATATCTAGACTAACTCAATGACTACTTAACAGACTCGCCAAGTCTGTCCACCACGCCCGTGTCCTCATCTCCCAAAGGCACATCCGCGTTGGCAAGCAGATCGTCAACGTCCCTTCCTTCGTTGTCCGTCTCGACTCCCAGAAGTGCGTATCTCGCAACTGTGAACCAAACGACATCGCTGACATACTGCTACAGGCACGTCGACTACTCGCTCACCAGCCCTTACGGTGGTGGCCGACCCGGTCGTGTGAAGAGAAAGAGGGCCAAGGCCGCCGCTGGTGGTGGTGAGGATGGCGGTGACGACGAGGAGGACGACGAGTAGATTACTTCTTCGCCCTTGGGTTTGTGTAAGATTGCGATGTGGGATGCATCGCTCTACGACTTCATGTGTGATGGGCAGTACCCGGTGTCAAGGCATGATTCATGGCATGGTCGCATCAGAGATTTGCATGGTCAAGGCCATTGTCATTTCCTTCATTTCATACATTCCGTCCATCTCAACCGTCTCATCCAAAGCGTTCCTTCGCAAGTGCTTTAAACCTGTGATGCGGTGGTCAGCGGATACCACATCTTTCAGTGAAGACAACACACATGTCCATTGTCGACGCTTCTTTTTGACGACGCTCGCTCAGTCGCTCGTTATCTGCTGCGCGTCTGTCTGCCATTGCGACAGCTTTCCTATCATTCTTCCGTGCGCTGGCTTGTTCACGAGCTCGAACGCTGTGGAGGCGTGGGTATAGCACGCAGAATGGAAGGAAGGAAGGAAACGGACAATGAGCTACCGTCCTGAGCGCTGGCAGTTGCTTGAATTGACTTACGCGGCGGCGAAACCGCCCGAGTCACCCATCAGAGTACCCTCCTCAACTTCTAATCCAGCAGCCATATCTTTATCCCTCCACTGCCTATTCTCCGCATTGGTAGCCCTCTTCTCGTCCATTCTGCCCTCTCTGCCTCCAGACCGAGGCACAGCTTCATCAGCTTTAGCATACGCTTCTGCCCTAGAAGCTTTGCGTTCTGCTTTCCGCGCATCCACCGAAGACTCGAGAGCATATTGCCTATCTGCTGCAGAGGGCAGTGAAGGGCCCAGAGCTCGCGACGAAGAGGGTAGCGAAGGACCGACGGTGACTGTTGAAGTCGAGGATGTTGAAGTCGAGGGCACACCGGCGTGCGTCAGGCGATCGACGTCGGCTCGCGCTGCTGCCAAAGCCAGCGAGTCGACTCGAGAGCGATTCGATGCGAATGACCATTTGTACCCAGTCTGAGAGGATGCGGGTCCAACGCTAGTCGGTACGCGGTAGTAGATCTCTTTCAGCGCGCCGTCGTTCCATCTCTGTGTCGTTGTACAGCACATCAGCCAGTCGTAGCGAAAAGCGGTGAGAGAGATATGGCTCACTCGGACGAACTTGCGAAAGTACTTGTGCGCAGAATCGGAAGACAGTTCGTCGAGGTACTACGTTCGTAGCACATCCATCAATAAGCAAAGAACATGTAGCAGATATTGTTTGACCGCAGTCGGGATCACCACGCAAGGAAGTGAAGAAGGGACATACCTTGCCACGCTCCTCTTTCAGCCATAATCTATACTCGTTCGATTTGAGGCTAAGGTCAAACGTTCAGACATCAGCTTGTACGACAGACAAGAAACGGTGATGCAACTAACAAATAATCATTTTCAGTAATCTCCTTGACGCCCAAAGCCTGCAGATCGAGCAGATCCTCATCGCTTGACGGCGTATGGTCCCGCTCCCGTTCCCGTTCGCGCTTGTTCTTCTTGTGCTCTCTATCTCTATCTCTGCCTTTCTCGCGATGTCTCTCTTTGGGACGATCAGGAGAAGCGGATCGTTTCCTATCTCGCTCGCGTTCACGTTCGCGATGACGCCTGCCCTCGCTGTCCCTATCCCTCTCTCTCGACGTTGAGCGCTCGCGATGCGATGGCATGTCTACTCTTTAACGCTGTAACAGCTGTATATCTTGATGATAATTGGGAAAGACCGTTGTTAAGTCATTTTGGACGGATAACTTTGTCCACCGCTTAGCATTACTTCCGACGGAAAACACACGTTGCTCAAGCGTAATCTCATCGACCATCGCGTTTTACTCGTGAATCGTAGAGTCGTATGTACTCGTTCTGCAACCCTGTCACCACTATGACACTACTCCGCTGTTGACAGGTCTAGCAACGCTAGCTACCTTATGAGACGAGGTATCATGCACACCATCCTGTCGTCCATCTCCGACATTATATTCAGAAACCCCACGGTCTCCCCGCTTGCAGCATCATAGGTGCACTCCCCTGGATGACGAGATCACTACACCATCAGCCTTCTACAGTCATCGCTTTTTCGCTGCAGTGGCGAGCACTGCCAAACCCGGGGGACCTACTTGAATACCAGGGCCGAGGAACTGCATCGGATGGCCCTGTGAGGAAGTTAATGATCGATTTTCTCTCGTCGATAGAGTATTGACTAGTCACTCACTGAGTTCAGTCCTGTTGGGCCACCTACGGGCGGAAACATCTGCCTCCAACTATTTACTCGTCATCCACTGATCCTTGATAAGTCAAGTTGAGATACCTACTAGTTCTGAGTTACTGGGTCCCTTGCACCCATAATCCGCGGCGGCTCCTCTTTCGGTCTAGCCATCTCCCTCTCGACCTGTGGCAGGTCTTGTATTGCGCCATACTGAGCTTGCGGCGCGGCTCCAGACTGATAGGCCGACACATCACGAGCAGATGGCATACCTTTCTTGTCCCGTGTAAACGCTTGTGAAGGCGTAGATCTGGTCTTTGTCGCAGGCGGAGTCTTTGGTCGCACTCTCACCATTGTTGGTAGAGTCGTCGTCATACTGGGTCCAGAGGTAGACTGCTTGCGAGTCGACGAGTAATATCCCTTCAATTTGGGGCGCGGAGACTTTGGCATTGTCTCGTCTTGATACGGCGGGTTTGGCGAGTATTGCGATTTTGACTTGCGGGTCGATTTGGATTTTGGTGAATAATGTGATGCTGAAGGAGACTGTTCATGGCTGAATCTACCATCGTGGTGAGGTCGGTGGGACGTCGCAGATCTGCCGCACGAACACGAACATGAACAAGTAGGCGAACGGGTCTCTGTACTTGACTTGCTAGAGACGTTGACGGACGCAGGGGCAGACTTGACTTTAGGCGTCGAAGTGCCTTCGCGCCACGTCAAGATCCGCGCTTCTTGTATAGGCGTAAGAAACAGACTCGAGTGTGGCGTCATGGGAGGATGGGGATTGAATATGCGACCGGGCGGCTTCAGCTTGGCGGGTCGCTGCGATGCTGGGTAAGTGTGCGGCATGGTCGGAAAAGCCTGCGTGCTCTTGCGATCATGAAAACGTGCTCTGGGGGTCGAATGGCGTCGTCGCTGCTATGTCTGTACTCTTGATCGAATTGCTGTACGTATGGAATAATCGAGGTTCTCTTTTGTTTGTCTCGCTGAATACTCACTGGCTATCTAGGCGACGCGATATATGGATGAAGAAGGCTCAGTGAATAGCCACAATAGCGATCTTCCACTATACACTCGATTGAGGAGGTTGATACCACGCATGAAAGTCGATGAGAAGTGCAATACCTCGCTGCGCCGTCGATCGATCGGCACCCATCGAGCGGTTCGAGAAGCGAGGGAAAGCAAGGCAGAAGGCGGAAGGCGGGAAGCGGGAAGGGAATGGTTCTGAAGGCGCGGATTCGTGCTTGTACTTTCTCGATGAAAGGAGGGATCAGTGGTAGAAGGTGTTGTTCAGTGACCGCGCGGCAGCTCGGTCGATCCGGGCCGATGCCAAGGAGCAGAGACGAGGTAGCGAGAAGATTCTGGTGTGTATGGAAGATGGAAGAAAGATGAAGGAGGAGTCGGTCGTTGATCGCGGCGATGTCAGATATCAAGGCATTTCTTGATCTGTCAAGCTGCAAGAATGTCAAATAACAATGTTGTTCGTCACAGTGCGCTGCGCTGAATCAGGATAGGTCGCCCGTCATCACGTCAGCGAGCCCTTTGTGCCGATAAGACGGGAGATGAGCGGAGCGGGATTAGTCTCCTCAGAGACGAAAAGCCGTCGATCAAACGCGGAGCTCAGCGTAAGGGGCTCATTAAAGGACCACGATACCACGATGACGAGCCTCGTCAAAGGCGCATAGCGGAAAGCACCCCATGACTTTCTTCCGAGGCAGTGCATCAGCGCCAAGCGCTGTGCCGAAGCAGTGATATGCGCGCCAGTCGTCTCCAGGCCCGTACGATCAGCGATGAAAGGAGCGTTTGGTCGTTGTTCGTATTGTTTCTCGTCTATGGCGAGATAGGTGCTTCGAGAAGGTGGAAGAAGCTGCAATGATAGGAAGTCTCAGAAACATCATGAGTCCGATGCGAGTGCTTCTGGCGTCTAGTGCATGTGAACGTCTCGTGCGTGATACACTGTCCGAGATGTCCGTCGCCTTCGGAGATGCGTTCGGGCCGGTGATGTTCGAGACCATCACTGACGAAGATGCTCAAGCGTATCTGGAATGATGCCTTCTACACCATCAATCAGTGATGGAGACACACACATACACACGTAAGAACATACATTACACCTGTTACACCTCATTTCGCCTCTTTGTCCGACAGCCGGACTATGCCGGCGAGGGCGGAATAGATGGGATCAACGAGGGATCAAGGACAAGGACGCACATTGAAAGGAACCACGTTGTCTTAGTATTTGTCTGGTTGGAAGGTTGAATGGTACAATGGATCAATGGATCAACGGGGCACAAAGCACGAAAGCAAGACGACATGTCATTGGATCAACCTTGATGGCAAGCTTGATTCATTCTTGATTCACCCGCTGGCACCTATATCAATCGCTCAATCGCTCAATCGCTCGCCCCAGCTCTCAGCCCCCTTTGTATCTTTCATTCCAGCGTGTCAACTTGCGAATCATTTTTCGCTTTGTCGCTATTACCTCAACTTCCCTTCTACTTCTTGTAGCGTTTGACAAGCTATCAACTAGTCCAGTCAGCAGTAGAAGCCTATCAGCAGCCTCAAGCAACAACGGTGAGTACTGCTTGTCATCGTCGTCGATCAACTCGTCTGTCTTCTGGCCGAGTCTCTTTCAATTCTGCCTTCTATTTCATTCATCATATCCATCACTGCTCCTATAACAATTATGTCGGATGCTGCATCCCGTCCGCTCTTGCGGCGGTTGTGACAGCCGAGCAAAGCATACACACGCCTGGTAGGGCGGCGTGTAAAAACCACGTAACATGATTCCGGTCTTTGGCTTCAGGTACTCTTTTGTATCCCACGTCAGCGGCGCGTAGCATCTGCAGGCATGCTTACTCGGCGTTGGGCAGTATACGCCCTAATCTTCTCTATACTAGTACTCGTAGTACCAGTACTAGACTCGTCTTCCTCCCCCTTTTCGTATTCCCTGTGAAAAACAAGAAGAGAGAAAATACCCTGAAAGAGTAAGACCACCGCTGACGTCTTGGCTCTTTCGATCCCTTGTACCGCTGCTCCGAATCTTACGCTATCCCTCGATCGATAACCCACCAATCCAACCAATCCCGATATCGCTGCTCGTACAATTACGGCTACTACGCCCATCGCTGATTGCTCGTCGTACCTCGGTCCCCCTGCGTTGCCCCCCGTTCGACAACTCCCCTGCATCCCCTTTTTGCTGCCCTGGGACAATCCTGGGAACCGGTCCGAACGTAATATCCGCCGTGACTAACGCGGTTTTCCCACTTTTATCCTTTCCTCATTTCGATAAATCGAAACGTATTTGCACTCTTTCTCACCATCGCAATCGTTGGTATCCTAAACACTTTCACCTATACCTCTTAATTTTTCATACCGGCTTGTCGGTCTCTTTCAACACCTTGATACACCTGCAGAGACAATCAACATGTCCCAAAAGAATCACCCCAGTGCCAAAGCACCTCAGAAGACTGTCGTAAGTTACAAGCATTCTTATCTTCTCCGCGACTAAAGCCTGCATGAGCTGATCCTGTTACCTTCACCAAGCTCAACTTGGGCAACCTTCCTCCCAAGCTCAAGGCCTCGGAGATGAAGCAGTCTGCGAGCGTGAGTTGGTCCTTTATCTTCAAGCTAGCTTGTCGTGCTCATTGTCGGCGCAGCAATACCCTCGTACTCCTTCCCGGGTAAACCCTAGTAAGTAACAACGTCTGATGACAGCTTGAATTCGCTGCTGACATTTCTATCTAGACCAACCTCCTTGGCCAGCATGTATGTATTACACTACCGGGTGCACTTGCGGCTGTCACTGACTATGTTATAGACCGAGGCTACCATGAGTACTCTTTTGCCCACGTGTGTTCCTCTCTACCTTTCTCATGTATGTGCATCTATTGACGCCTGCCTTAGGCCACTATGGGCGTCCGTCTCCCTACCATCCTTGGCAAGGCCATTGACGACGTCTGGAAGACCCTTAACCAGGAGTACGACGAGGAGAGGATCGTTGACCTCGTCAACTGCATCCACCGAATGGAAGACTTGATGGGTGACCTGCAAGGCAACAGCAAGCTCAGGCCTATCATCGACGACGGCGCGGGCGACGTCGCCCTTTGGAACAAGGTAAGCGAACTGGCTTTTTTATGATATCATATGTATCGCGGGGCACTGAAGAGACCCGTGGGGCACTTAGGAAATCGCCAAGTTCTTCCGAGGCAAGGATTTCATGAACGCCCCTTGGCTCTTCGCAGAGGCGTACAAGTACCGTAGGCTGAGAGAGTGCTTCTCTTTGAGCAAGTACTGGGTCGACTACGGTGAGGAGCTGCCACTCCTAGCAAAACGTAGCTTCTGCTAAATCTCCACTTCCAGACGTCTTCTTCCGCCAGAAGTGCGACACCTTTTCACGATCAAATACGGCCGTTTTCGAGCTTTCTCAACGATTTTCTGAACCTCAGGAGTTCGAGGCAGGCTTGTCTGAGGAGGAGAAGCTGGAGAAGAGAAAATTGATTTTCCTCGAGTTGACTCAAGGTGAGCCGCCGGTCTGTCCCCGTGGGCGTACATGAACTGACTAAATGGCAGTATGCTTGTGGGGTAACTCGACCGACTTGTCTCTGCTCATCGACATGACCGAGGAGGACATCAAGAAGCTTCAGTCCACTGGCGGTGAGCATCTCGCCGCGACCGAGAAGAACATTTTGGGGAACAACCTGCACAAGCTTGCCGACTACGTAACTACCATCAAGAACGGCCGAATCGACTTTGTCCTCGACAATGCCGGTTTCGAGCTCTACTGTGACTTGGTGTACGCCGACTGGCTCATCCAGTCTGGAACCTGTAGCCAAGTTATCTTCCACGGCAAGAAGTTTGCCTGGTTCGTCAGTGATGTTACCAAGAAGGACTGGGATTGGTAAGTTATGTATGCCAACGCGAAGTACGAACTTTCGTTGATGAGCGGTTAAACAGGATCCTCAACTCTTGTGTTTACGGTCAGCTCTTCGGCGAGGCCACTGACGTCGAGGTAGAGTCCCTCAGGACTCTTGGTCACAGATGGAAGCAGTACGAGCGTGAGGGCAAGTGGAAGTACGAAGGTGAGGGAAAAATACGCAGGCGAATTGAGCTGTACACTAATTCCCAATTTGTAGCGCACCCCTTCTGGTGTACCGGCTACACTTTCTGGGACCTTCATTCCGAAGCCCCTGATCTCTTCCAGTACCTCTCCGAGTCTGACCTCGTCATCTTCAAGGGTGACCTCAACCACCGTAAGCGCTCAGTCATCATTCCCGCGAAATCGGTTGCTGACTTGAAACGGCCCGGTAATAGGTAAACTTACATACGACTGCCACGCCCCTCTCGACACCCCCTTCAACATGGCGATTGGACCTCTCGCCTCTGAGCCTGGAGCTCCCCCAGTCTGCTCTCTCCGAACAATCAAGTCGGACGTCGTCGTTGGTATCCCCGGCGGTGTTGGTGAGAAGCTCGACGAGGAGGAGCCAGGATGGAAGATCTCTGGTAAATACGTGAGTGCTGCGTTTCCCAGGTTAGACGTGATTCAGATACTTATACAATCGCAATACAGGCCGTCGTCCTGCTCTCACAAGGCCGCAAGGGCGAGACGCCCGTGTACTAGGTTCTGCATCGAGACAATCGATTGTCAACTTTCTAGTAAACGTAGTGATGGTCTACAATTAGTTTGTGATTGTCTCGCATGATTGTTTTCTCGTATCATTAAATAGAATATCATAAACGTGTATGCACTGCTTTGACACACGCTGTTTGCTGGAATTGGTTATGCCTTGAATGCCTAGTCTCAATAGAATACGATGCAAACATCACGTACAATTACAGCTGCATTGGATTTATTATTTTATTGGTAGTGCCCAAGTACAGTATGGGAATCAAGCCTTATCTCAGAAACTCTTTTTACCCGAGTCCGCCTGGACGTGACCATTCTCATCCACGTCCAAACCCATGGGAGGAGCCATGGTCCTCTCGCTCGTAGCGAGTGAGTTGTCCCTCAGTCTGTGTGCGGATCCATCAACTGTGAGCAAAGAGCGAGAGACTCCTTGTCTTTCTTGTCTTTCTTGTCTTTCTTGACTATCCACTATTTCGCCTCCTCTCCCATGATCGCCATCTTCCTTGTCGTCGGCCGAAGAAGGTAGTTGAGCCTCTATGTCGCCCTGAGGCTGACCGGGTACGACATTGGGATCTGCCGGGTTCGCTGATCCAGCTGCTGGTTGTGTGCCTCTTGATCTGTTCAACGAGTAGGCGCGAGTGGGCAGCGTGAGAAGCAAGGCAGCAACCCACATCCCACAACCTATAATCCAGCACACCCTCAACGCGTTGGCGAAAGCGCTCAACACGGCATCTTTTGTCGCTCCATCTGGTAGATCGTGCAACGCTTTGTACCCTGCTGCAGACTCAGGAACAGTAAACGCCGTCCCGTACCCTGCAATCTTGACGAAGCGTGATCGGATCCCCGTATTTAACACGGCGGTGAACAAAGCCAAGCCTGCGACGACCACGCATCAGCACGAGTACTACAGAGCCCAAGAATGAAGGTGAAAGGCGAAAATTGTAGATGGACTTACCGATACTGCCACCCATACTTCGCGTCAAGGAGAATGCCGCCGTCGTAGCCGCCATCTCCTTCAAGGGCATGGCAGCTTGCAAGATCAACATTGGCGCTTGCAGACTTAGGCCGATGCCTATTCCGGCCAACGTCGTTATCCCCATAAACATTCCTAGAGACGCGCCATAGACGAAGAAACGATAGTACAGCCCAAAGGACAAAGCGGCAATGCCGTATCCAACCCAAACGACTGGCCTGACTATTCTGAGACGAGAGTTGATTTGCCCAGCTAACACCCGTCTCGTCGTCAGCATTTGCGCATACTTGACATAATGTAACGGTGCTTTACTCACCAACAACGGTCAACCAAGCTACCGCCATACTAAATGGCATGGAGTGAATACCTGATTCGATAGGTCCGTCTCCATACAACTAGCATATCATACCATCGTCAACAAGAATAGCAACCAAGCAATGATAGCCGACCTACCCCCTGGAACATTTGTGGGATGAGAAAGGTTGACGAGATGAAAGCCGTGGCATGTAGCGTAGATCCGATCAGGAAGAACAAGGTAGTCCGATTTTTGAACATGCGCTAAGGGGGATCAAAACATTAGTTTGTGGTGCCAACTTGATACGATCCCGACGGGCCGCTGCGGACACGCCACAGGGATATAAGAAATCAGAAATGACATACGGCTGGGATGATAGCGTTGCGCTTCGTTAAGAGGAAATTGATGATCGCCGCCACGAACAGTATCGCGCCAACAATGATGATTGGATACGCATCAACAGCGCCGAAACCGTTATCGGCCGCTTGGGAGAAGCCCACGATGAGCAAGGCGCACGCAGACATGATCAATAGGCTATCGAAAGGTTCGTACATGTTAAGCTGATTGCTCACATGGCCAGATGTGGACACTAAGTTGGATGTGCAAAAGCTAGACTCACAGCCCGAGGAAGTCAAATGTCTTGCGAAGTTGCGCAAAAGTAAGTTTCTGTGACGGATTCAACTTGAGCGTGAAGACAAGCAAGCCGAAGGCAACAGCGCAAGTCGGTAAGTTGATGTCTACGTTTGTCGATCGCAGTGGAACCTCTTGTCAGCTAAGCTACAAGACTGGTCGATCATTAAAATTGGCGATGCGACTCACAGAAACACCACCGCCTGTGATCGTAGAACAATGCAGGTCAATCAGACTGAGCGCGTAGCGCGAATTTGGCCAATACACGTACCAGGAGACTTTCTGGGTTAGAGAACCGCCGATGATCGGGCCCAGGACAGCGGCGATACCCCATGCTGATCCCATGACCCCTTGATACGCTCCTCGTTTGTGAAGAGGCACGATATCCGCTGTCATTCAGTCAGATACTGCTATGACAAAATTGAAGATATGCACACTCTTGTCACTCACACACGACAATGGACCTGTTTGGGACGTGAGCACCAAGATCAAAAGCTACAGAGAAATTGTGAGACACTCACGTCAGACCAATAATCGAGCCGCCGCCGAGACCCTGGAAAGCTCTTGAAATGATCAACCTACCAGAGTGAGATGTGTGAGCTGATTGGGGCAGAGAGACTAGTAACTTGAAATCGACGCACCACCTGATGTTTTTCGCTGCGCCACATAATGCCGAAAAGACAGAGAACATGATGATGGCTGCGTATAACATAGGTTTACGACCAACGATGTCTGATACACGGCCGTTCACCGGTGTCAGGAGTGTCGAGGCGAGCATGTATGACTGGGATGCATGATAAACCCATGCGTTCATGATTCTTGTTCGAGCGACTCACTGTGCCGACCCACGAGTACTCAGATGGCGATGCCCCGAGGTCGGATGCGATAGTGGGTAGAGCAGTAGTCACGATCTGCGGGGCCAATGACAGTGGTCAGCAACGGGACGTGAGGGTGAGGACGTGAGAGTGAATCAGACGCTTAGCTTACTGTTTGGTCCAAAGCGGCCAAGAAGAGCACTAGACCGATTCTGCGCCCAGATCAAGAATATAGTCAGAATTGAGATCGCAATTTGAAGTCGGGCAGTCAAGGAGCCGTCGACTCACGCAGGCATAACGAGGAGCAAGTTGTTCTTTGGCAGATCCGGCATATCTAAGCGATGTCGTTCATCACTGTCTGCAACGGACGTATGCTGGAGCTCAAACACGAGTGATCTCACCTTCATCGCCGTCTGTAAGACCCTGCCCTCGTTTCTTGGGCCTTTCTGACTCTAATTCAACGCCGCTTTGTGGGGAAGGGAGTCCATCGCTGCCACGCCGTGCTTTCTCATCGCTGGCTACGACTGCATCGGGGTTCGATACGCTGACACGGGGAGACGACGATGCCATAATGTCCGTTGTCTCTTCCTTGTTATATTCCTACCGAAATCCAACAAGCCTCATATACTTTCTCTGTCCTTTTGAATGGGTATAACTGGGCTTCGAGTGGCTCCGGACCACGTTGGGAGGAAGAGGGTGAAATCGAAGGAAACGCGCGAATGGCGCTTGTTTGATGTTGATGACCCTAGTCGCGCTCGAAAATGACCGAGATTTTCGCTCAATCTGCTACCAATAACGACGAGCGAGAGAAAGAGAATCGAGCTAAAGTCGAACAGTTATCGTGCGCTACAATGCTCGTGTTGAGTAATGGACGTGACTTGCCGATGACACCACTTTGTTGCTTTCTCGATCGCTCCAAAAAATCCTCGGCGCAATAATAACTCGGATTTGACCGATCCCATCACCAACTTGCTCCAAAAACAGGTACGCGCACGGAGCAGCAATGGCACCGATCTCCGACGTTAGCGCACTTACGTAAATAGCAATGTCCCGTCACGTGAGCAAATTGTTTCGGTTATGGTTCCCGTTTGGTGCGGCAGCGATAACTTGGCAATAGATAAAGCTTGAACTCTGCTACCTGATTCACAGTCAGAAGTATTGTGGATCGCCTGATACCGTTCGACACTGTCCCTCTCGACCAACTTAGCTTGCTGACGAGTCTTGCCGCGCCTGCGACAGCACTAAACACCTCACAGTACAACGGACACGCCGCGATGAGCTCGCCAAAGACTACCACCACCTGCATCCCGGCTTCGGGGAGCAACGCGAACAAGGCCAAGTTGCCCGAGAACGCGCTTGTCCTCCCGCCGACAGCACAGCTGCAAGCGTTGTTAACTATCATACGTGATGAGCGGACACAGCGGTGAGCCAGTGTTTACATTCTAATCACCTATTTGATGCTGTATCAAGGAGGATGGCTGATATATCTCCCCACAGAGGCGACTTCGTGTTGTAAGCCTTCCTGATCACAAGTAGTGTACCACGCCGTAACCACAGGACTGATTTCACATCCTTGTATAACAGCACTTCAGACCGTATTATCCGCTTACTAGTGGAAGAAGGTGAGCTTCATTACTTCATCTATCGTGATAACATCTGCTTAACCCGCTCTCCTATTGACATGCCCACGCTTACATCCCTGTTCCTTCTACAACATAGGTCTCAACCACTTACCGGTCGTGCCGAAGAAGGTTGTTACGCCCGTCGGCAAGGATTTCGATGGTGTCGCGTTCCAGGGTCGGATCTGCGGCGTTTCCATCATGCGTGGTGAGTCGGGGTCTGACCATCAATGCGTATCGTTTTAGTACTGACTTATCTCTGACGATAGCGGGAGAGGTGAGCTTCTACCTTCTTTAGACTGATCGAGGGCTTCGAGCGCTTCATCATGAGCTTGTAAGTCACAAGTACTTATGCTATATGTGATTAGGCGATGGAAGCGGGTTTGCGGGATTGTTGCCGTTCAGGTGGGTGTTTATCACATCAACTTACCCGTAATCATCTTATGCTGATAGCCCAATCTACCAACAGTGCGAATTGGCAAGGTGAGTCACATCATCCCGCCACGTCATGGGACGCTATGACCACGAAGCAGGAAATGTTGTTGACCGCTCGGGTACTCTTTCGTTCAGATTCTGATACAGCGCGTGAGCCCATCTTACACTTGTCTTTCTCTTCCTCTTGAAGGAAAACCTTACTGATGTCCAGACTCGATGTCCACGATGGTGTAGGACGAGGAGACAGCGCAACCCAAGCTCTTTGTAAGCTCATCTTCGTCCTGCATCTCAGGGAAGGACCGCAGCGGCTGATCAAGCTGCATTCTCAGTACGCCAAGCTCCCAGATGATATTGCAGAGCGATATGTCCTTCTTCTTGACCCGATGCTCGGTGAGCTTTCCCAATATCTTTGATGTGATCGTGAGCAGCTGACGAAGGATACCAGCAACCGGCGGTTCATGTATCAAAGCAATTGAGGTCCTCAAGGACCACGGAGTGAAGGAGGAGAAGATCCTCTTCTTGAACCTGGTAAGTCCGATCAGCCATGTATCGCGGTCAGGTGTGGAATGCAATTGCCTGTCATCTAACTTTCGTACAGATCGCTTCTCCCGAGGGCGTCAATAACGTCTGCACTCGCTTCCCTAAGCTGCGCATCGTGAGTACTGTTCATAGAATCAGCGTCGATGCGTCATCTGCCTAACAGCCAACTTGTTGTAGATCACCGCCTGGGTTGACGACGGATTAGACAGCCATTCCTACATTGTTCCAGGTCTCGGCGACTTTGGTGACAGGTAAGCTCAACAAACGGAGCCGTAGCGTGTCTAGAAGCTGATCTGGTTTACTCGCAGATACTTCTTATAGCTTCACAGGACGCCCTGCACGCAAAAGCCTGCATCCTCATGTGTATCACTGTGACGTGAGCCTAGAGACTGTCGACAAGTCATGTGCATGCATACGTTGCTGTGGCAGTATTGTCAATGCGCTATTGCACTGGAAGGCAAGACAGAGGGGAGTCACTGCCACTAACCTTACCAATCGGATATTTCCGGTGATATCTCCGAACCTCACTTTTCGCTCCTACCATAGTAATATTTTTCTGCCCTTGGCTCCGGCTGGGGTGACTGACAGTGCAGAAAGCTATCTTCTTCACCTCTTGCTTCCTCTTCCTTCTTCTTATTATATACAGTAAACTGTGAGTACAACGTACCCAACCCACCTACCAACCGTTTCTTACAAATCGCTTGCTTGGTCTTAGAGCGATTCGCTGACTTTATGCGCCAATCCCTCCTCCTCGTTTCACGCTCCCGATCTTTCTTCGCTCGAACATACTTTGCCGGTCCCAAAAAAACTTTTGGTCTCAAATCCACCTATCGATCTTCGGACGACGACAGCTCATCTCGCCCAACTAGAACTTTTGAAAAGAAAACAAAGATGTACGGTGCTCAAGGAGGTCGTTCTGCCAGCTGCTTCAAGTGCGGCCAACGTGCGTATTCTCCTTGATAGCGGGGATGTGGAAATCGTGGTAGTGGGTCTTTCTTTGGGCGTGGTGTGGTGTGCGTGAGCGTGAGCGTGCGTCGTGGTCAGTGGTCAGTGGGCAGTGTGCGTCGTGTTGAGTGACGATCTGTGTGCGAGGGGCCCGAGCGAGCGAGAGGGTCAACAAGAAGATACCAACACATTAGCAAGAATTCAAGATATACCCACCTCGTACATAGTCAACCTCAAGTATAATGCTGTGTCACTTGCCTCTCACATGAGGCGGCCAAGCGCACAATATGCCATTTTGTTATCTTTCTACCCTTTTTATTCCCGTCTTGGTCCTGCCTTTGTTGCCACCCGTAATCTCCGTACTTTTCTGGTATTTCAAACCGCGTTACCCTCTGCCCACATCAAGATTGCCATGACTAAGACGCACGCACACGCACACACCACACTACGTCCAAATGACCTACTGACACATCAAACGCCGGAGCTTACGTTTTGTCTGCTCACATCAGCCGGTCACGTCGCCGCGGTCTGCCCCGCTCAGGCTCCTACTTGCTACAACTGTGGACGTGAATATTGCTTTCCCTTCCTCTGCTGTCAGGTGAATTGTACTGACATATGCTTGGTTGTTGCTGATTCTCAGAGGCCGGTCATTTGAGCCGAGACGTGAGTGCATTGTTGTTCACCATCGCCTTATATCAGCAGAGCAGTATCACTGAGACTGCCCAATTATAGTGCCCCCAGCCCAAGAACAAGGCATGCTACACCTGCGGCCAAGAGGGCCACGTCTCTAGCGCTTGCCCCCAAGGCGGCCAAGCCGCTGGCGGTTTCGGCGGTGCGGCTGGCGGTGGTGGTGGTGGCGAGTGCTACCGATGCGGCAAGCCCGGTCACATCGTAAGTCTATCGCGGGGATGTGCGCAGTACCAGTGCTGATCGCTACATCAGGCCCGTATGTGCCCCGAGTCCGGTGAGGCTGGCCAGCAGACTGGATTCGGCCAAGGTGGTTACGGCGGCTACGGCGGTTTCAACAACAAGAGCTGCTACGTGAGTAATCCAGCTTCCCACTAGCGGATTTGTGCTGACGAGTATGGTGACCATTACAGACCTGCGGTGGCGTTGGCCACATCTCGCGTGACTGCCCTTCGAGCGGTGGTGGCGGTGGCGGCGGCGCCCGTCAATTCGGTGCCAGGGACGCTGGTGCCCGCAAGTGCTACGTGAGTGCGGGATGGTCATTGCAAGACTATTTATGCTGATACCTGAATGCTATTGTAGAACTGCGGCCAAGAGGGCCACATCTCTCGCGAGTGCCCTCAAGAGCAAGGTCGTACTGTGAGTTAACCATTCCTGCTCACTTATCCTTGACAACGTTCCGCGAAATAGTGCTGATAGTATCTCGGCCCCGATTGCAGTGTTACAACTGCGGTCAGCCCGGCCACATCGCCTCTGCCTGCCCCGGCGCTGCCGGTGCTGCCGGTGGCGAGGAGGCTCCTGCCGCCTAAGCTCGTGCGTGTTTGCGTGTGGGAATGAGGGAGTAGAGTGAGGTGACGACGGAGACGACGAGGGACGGACGTAGTCGATCTGAAGCTGCTTTGCGGTATACTAGTACAATCAACCAATCATTAAAATTACAAGGACAAGTCCTTGTTCTCTCCTTCTTCATTCTTTCGCGCCCCGCAGCCATCTGCCGAGATCATATGATCGTATATGCAAAAAACTTTCGCTATGCTTCACTATCGAGACGGGATTGATCGACAGGGCATCGAACCATGTACTAACAATACATGACGCAATGTGACTGATAACGCAGGTGACTGGGGTATAGCTGTGCTGAGTATATAAAAGGTGTACAATGTTATGGGATACAGGTTACTATCGATACAAATAAACATCTCTCCTGCTCGGCTCCACCTTTACGACTGCCTATCTATCCTGTTCAGCTGGTCTAGCATTGAACGCGGACATGGCACCCTCAAGCGCATCGTCCCATCTCCACAACAGGAACTCGAGCTCGTGGGTTTGTTTGACAACTTCTCGATCGGGCTCGGCCCGCGAAGCGTCTTGGTTCTCTCGATCCACAAATTCGCGATGAAACTGTTTGATTCTGTCAAAAATCTGATCAGTCTCTTCCATCCACCGGTTGATGGCTTCTTCGTTCTCGCGCCGGATACTCGTGCCTCCATCGCGATCGCAGTTGCGAAGGAATGCCAAGAAGTGCATACACCCGATGAACCAATGGGGCAGAGGTCCGTGCACCAAGCTGTTGATTTCGCTATCGAGGGGGTTCACGACCCAGTCCTTGTAGTCCGGAAACAATATCGTAAAGAGGGCCTCCCGCGTTCGCGAGGTCAAGAGAGAAGGATGGTAAGGCGAAATCACTTGTTCGCGCAGCAAAGTAAGGCTTTCCAGCCGTAGGTTGTCGAAAGGATGATCCTCAGATAAAAGCTGCCATGTTGATTCGTTAGCTTATCAAGAAAGTGTGATCTAAAGGAAGGCTCACCGTCACGAAGATCAATGTGCGATCTTCAGGCTCCGGTAGTAAGTCTATCAACGCGCCTATGAGCCTGAACATCGCTAGGCGCTTGACGGGGTCCTCCATGCTAGCGGTCAGAGGTATGAGGAGCTGGGCAACTATATCAGCATGACGAGTCCCACGGATCTCGACTAGACCGTTGAATCCGATAAGCTCACCTCTACCAGCGTAGATACGTCGGAGCAGCGAATGAGTGTGTTTGATAGCGAGTAGGCGAGGTGCAACAACCATGTGACTGCCGCATCCACGTGCGAGCTAGTCAGAGCAGCTTTTAAAACTGGGACGCTTTCCTCAAATCGGTATGGTCGGAGATAGCCTGACAAGTCCCTCGTTTGCTCGCTATCCGTGACGATTGAGAACGAAAGAAGATTGAGCGCTGCCAGCGATAAGTGCATGGTCCTGCTTGAAGAGTCGATGATCTCGTCAATGAGGAAATGATGAGTAAATTGGAGCTTCTCGGTCACGTCCTGCAAGCACATATCAGCTCACTGACTGCTTCGTGAAGTGCATCGAACGAACCAGAGCTCGATGTAGAGCGTTGTCTGCTTCTCGCCAGCTCTTAGCATGAGCATGCTGGAACTGGCGAATGCTGCCAGCCTTCATCAATTGTGGATACTTTTCGGAGAACATTCTCTCGGTCAAATGTGCATCGATTTTCGGAGCGAAATTGGCCGCGACTTGAAAAAAAAGACGTGTGAGCGTGACCTAAGTGGTGGAGACGGATCAGCCTAGATCGCATCCGCGGAGACTGGTTGGAGACCAAGAGCACAGCGGCCGTGAGGCACTCACCTCCTGTTCCCCACCTCGATCTAAAGTAGTCTCCACCCAATCATATGCACCGATGATCAAATCACACGTTGCGCTCAGAACGCTTCTCGCTGTTGATGATGTGGCTAGATGATACGCGACCGCAGGAAGGGCGGGGCTTAGTGCGTCGGAGAGCGACCGCAGAGTCGGTGTGCTGTTCCTGATCGTCATCCGAGGAAAGACTGTAACGGAAGACGTCAGCAGTCTGACTGTTGCGAACTTCCTGAACAGTCATTCACAGTGTATGGGAACGCACTCTTCATATAGGTCTGCAGGATGATCTCGAATCGCTGAACAACAGCGGTATGCATTGCGTTGCTCGCCTGCTCATTGGCCTCCACGTCTGTGATATGGGCGAGAAGCACAGATTCGGTCCGTTCCAATGTGCGGAGGGCCGTTTCGAGCGCCATCACCACCTCCAGAGGTCTGCAAGTAGCCGCAACTAAGTCCATGAGCGATGCGATGACACCTGGTCGTGCGGCTACGACTCGCAGAAAAAGGGGGATGTAGGCCATAGCATCGTCCTCCAGCATGAATTTCTGCGGTTCCATAAGCTTGACCGCCTCTTGCTTCGAACAGGAAACAAGTTCGAACAATTTCTCACTCGAAAGTCTCCCTGCCCTTCCCTGTCCATATGGTTGAATGACCCAAGCAGAGCTTCACATGCGGCGACACGGTCAACCATGTCGTCAGATCTCAAGTATCGCTGAACAACCTCGTTGAGCGGCTTGACCATTTCCTCTGTACGTCATTCACAGATACGTAAGGTGCTTGCCGAAGACATTGCGAGATTGGTCGGACTCACCTTTGAGAGGAACCCCCTCAAGGGCTCTGAACATGGCTGAGAGCTCTTCCATGATGGCGCGTCGTAGTGGGGCAGGACAAGACAGGTGGCCAGCCAAGGGGAGAGAAAGGGATGAGAGAAGGGAAAGAGGCGGCAAGAGGGGAAGCAACAGCTGTAGTCGAGTAATAATGATAGGTTTCGAAGAGGAAAGTCATTTAACACGGTTTCGTGCCTGCAAAAAGTCATGACGTGCACAAGGGGTTGGTTTCAGATCAGACATCAAGTCTCTCTTTCTTGCCGATCTGATTCCTCTCACATTGTCAAGCCAATCTTTCACAGCAACTCACTGGGTCAGTGCAGCAGTCCCAAGTAGTGTAGTATCACTTTCAAGTGCAACGCTCGTATTTCTGTTCATCCACTTTCTTCCTTCATGGATATACATCATTGCCCGACGAAATTTCAAAACATCAGACCATCTAATAGTACCTATCTTTCCCCTAGATGGCCCTTGGGCAGGCGTTTTGAGCTGTGTATTCCTCGTAGACGGAGATCCTTGCCTTCGTGAAAGACCACCATGTCTGTTGTCACGATGATCATCGGCTTGAGCCTTAGAGCCCAACTGCTCGATCAGCTCCCGGATACCGATACACGCGAATAGTGGGTTGGTCCTGGTTCTGTTGAGAGGTCGGCTGACGTTAGCTGACGTTTTCCGCAAGCTTGCGAGAATCGCACACGGTGTGAAATATGACCAAGTTGGGGATAACAACGAGGAATACACGGTGAAACACAGCAGAGGCGTGTCCGAGTCGGACGTGTCTGTTTTCGGGTGCCTGAAAAACATGGAAAAAGCCGGTGTAGGCCGCATCACCGGGACTAGTCGACATTAGAAGAAACATTAGTCTTTTTCAACGATTACTCTATCGTTTGCATGTCAATGTACCACGAGATGTCGCTGTCGCTTGCATACCAACATTCGTAGTTTGTCTGGTCCGCTCATCCCAAGTCATGTCTGCAGCGGCCCTGTTCAAGCTGCTCCCGCAGACTCACCCGGCAGGACCGTTCGACTACAATCTCGGCTTCTTCAACATCTTCTTGACCGCTCTAGTGCTCACGACACCATGCACATCAGGATGGAAGTTGTTCCGTATAGCTATAGCTGCCCCAATCACTACTGGTATTTGGGTGTATCTCACTGTCACGGCGATAAGCGCCAATGACACAGAACAGTTTGGAATACCTATCTTGATGAGTGAGCCAAATCCGAGAACACCTCTGCTTTTGATGGCTAGTGCAGAAGCTGACATGTCCACGCTATGTTAAGCTATCCACTTCATGCGGACCATCGAATGGTTGCTCTTCTTCCCCCCTGAGGAACATTGCCATCGCCTCCGACCGCGCTCAGCCGTGCGAGCGAATCAGCTCTCAAACTCATCAGCAGCCAATGGACAATCTGCTCAGAAGCTGCCGAATGCAGAAAAGGCGACAGAAGACGAAGTACTGGTTCCCGAACCGGTCCCACCACCTTTCACTTGGGCCAAATTCTATTGGGCGTGCAGTCTCTGGTGGGCGTGGCGCGGTATAGGGTGGAACTATTGCTGCCCGCTCTCATCATCTGCTCATCGGGACCCATACGCTCGGACCTCGTCTCGACGGTCATTCTTCGCGCACAAAATATACACCTATATCCTTTCTTGGCTGATCTTCGACCTCGCGCGAACATATATGAACGTCTCATACGCCTCAGCATTCTTCTCGGGCATTCCAGGCATCGCACCATCGTACGACTCGCTTACGATCAGCGAAAGGGCTCTTCACAGTACAGCTATAGCCGTCAGGATTTGGTACAGCTTGGTGCGCACGCACGTCGAAGCGAGTCTAATCTGCGTGGGCATCGGAGGAATCATGGGTTGGGAAGGCGAGATATGGAGTCCGTGGGGTTGGCCGTCGCTGTTTGGCAGTTTGGGCGATCTATGGAGACATCCTGGTTTGTCAACCATGTGGTCAAGGGTACGTCGTCTGTACAGATGTCTTAACACAACACCGTACTGATAACTTCGGCCTGCAGACTTGGCAAGGTAACAGTCGACGGTGGCTCTACGTTCTGGGCTGGCTCGGTATTGGCGAAAACCTTTTGGGCCTAACTCATACCGGTATCTCGTCCCACCCCCGGGGTCCTGTGGGTGCGACATCTGCAACGTCATCGAGAAATTCGCCCAGTGCGTCCGGTGCTGTGTCCCCATCTCATCCACTACCTAGCGGTGCGCCTAGTCAATTACCAAAGCGAAGTATCTCGCCTAAATTGATGGTGCAAAACCTCATCAAGTCCTTCATCGTCTTTGTGCTTTCAGGCCTAAATCACGATGTGACCGCCATCATGTTCTTCGTCAAATATCCTCCTTCAGGCAAGCAAGTGGGTGTATGGGATCTGATGGTCTTCACGCCTTTCTTCGCCATTCAACCCATCGCATTAGCATTAGAAGCGGGCGTCAAATCAGCCTGGAGAGGATGGAAGGTCAAATATCATCCTGAATGGAAAAAGGGCGGCAAGCAAGAACCTCAATGGCTCGTATTCCTCGAAAGAGCACTAGGTTTCGCTTGGACATGGATATGGCTGGGGTGGACGGCGAGGTGGTTCGTGGAAGGTGCCGCACAGCTTGGCGCTTATAGGCGAGGTGAAGGAAGAACCGAATTTCCATCGCTCTTTGGTGGTTTATACGCCGGCAGATGGACTCACTAGACAATAGAGGTACATAGACTGCATGCGTTCCTGCATTCATACTCATGCATGATGATTCTGTTGCATACCTATCCAGATTACACTGGCATGCAGCACCTGGCAAGGAGCGTGGTAAGAGGTAAACAGTGCCACATTGCTGAAAATGCCGGAAGAAAACGGGATATTGCCGAATTCGAGCTGCATATGTCTTGTGCCATCTTTGATAAAAGTTCGAGTTCACAAAATCACAAAACCATCCAATTGAGCGTTGTACACGATATATAGCACATCTCAACACGCAAAACAGCACAAAACTACAGTTGCGGCGCAGAGCAACACGTATCGGGATCTGAACCTCGTCGCTGCCCACGCTGTCGCTACGCTTCGGTGGCTTCCCGAATTGGTTGACCGCTCGATCATCCGACTTGCTAGATCGTCCGAATAACGCTACAACGCTGCGCTATGGCTCTCGCTTCGTCCTCCTCGTCTGCTTCGGCTCTGCGTAGTAGTGCCGGAAGATGGGTCTCCCTCGCTGTGTCCGCGGCAAGGCCGAAGACCAAGGTCTCTCGCTGTGCTGAGCGTAAGCGGATAGGTGGACAAGGTGCGTTTTGCTTTTGAAGAATATTTCGTCAGAGTGACCCAGCGTGGCACTGGAGGAATAATCGAACAACGATCAGAGCTATGATGCTGATAAATGTATGTCAATAGCCCGACCATACTCTGCTGCTGCGGCAGCTGTTGTTCAGGAAGAAGAAGCGATCTCCACAAATTCTTACGACCATACACACTCGCGATCCTCTCCATCACGGTCATCTGGCTCATCACAGCCTTCGTACGGATCCACAAAATCAGCTTCAGCGGTAGTAACGCCCTCTTCCGCACAAGCGTACTTGACCGACCTCCTGTCTCTTCCCGAAAATCGACAATTCTCACCTTCCCTCTCACTCCAGATCTTAACACATAAATCATATCGCTACGCTCACCCAGTCCGCCACCACCAACAATACTATGAACAACCACAATCCCAATCATCATCCTCGGCGTGGCCTGCAAACGATCCGGACCAAGGGATAGCATCGCATAATTCACGTTTGTCATTCTTGGGCAGAAGAGCCTTTGCTTCCTACCTCTCTATATTCCTTCACGATGCTTTCGGCAGTACGGGACAAAGCTCGTTGCTCAGAGATTTGGGAGGAGACTTTCTGAAAGGACGGAATCTCCAAGATAGGATCGACGGGCTGAGACATGTTAACAATATTGGGAGAGTCGTGGCCAAGCCATGGGGTATCAACGAGATGGTCAGATGGGATCGGAATGAGGTGTGTTGATCGGTTTCTCTCACTGTGGTCGCGATTGAAGGAGCAAGCAAGCACGCGAACAAGAACTCGAGCTGACGATTATCCCGTTTCCTTTCGCAGAACTCCCTAGCTGGCGGCTCGCTTCGTGTGGGCGGGATGGCTGTCGAAGCTGTATTAGGAGGGATATTCACTCAATTCGGTTCACCGGCTGCTCATCGCGCCTTCCACTTGCACATCTTACCTCATTACAAAGGGCAATTGAAGGATCCCAGATTAGTCGAAAAGGTTGAGAGCGTCAAGGAAGGTTTAGAAAGGGATTTCGGCAAGGGCATATTGTCAAAGCTATAACGCAATTCGTATGGCTACGGGCTGCACTTGGGGTCTCTTGGGATGACATATGGTCTATGAAAGCGGCGAAGGGTCGGGACGGTATTTGCACGAGCATCATAACGAGGATTAGGCGAAATACAATCTTGCATTGATCATAGCATAGATTAGGTAGGACTGTTGCAAAGCACAACAAGTCGATTGGAGCAGTGGCACATGAGCATGAATCAAGCATTCACAATTTCACTCCTTGCAATGTTGCCGGCAAGCACTCGTAGTGTGCTGCAGTATCATGTGGTCATTGCCACGCGTCTCAATCACGAGTCCAAGTCCGATCGCACGATGCAGAATTCTGCTGTAATGATGTAGGACATACGAGCTAGAGGGATATAATGATGTCTTCGTTTGTCGCCCAGGTTGCACCTGCACCATCTCAATAGCACACATCATCAAGTCCTGAACCGCACCTCCTCGAATCTGCAAACGATCCTGCCGCGATGTATGGCTTGCATGAAAAGGATGCTACCCTCCCATCTATCAACTATACAAGCCCGACCCAGCCCTCAAAAAAGATCCCTAATCCGCAACGCTTGTCTAACCGATGGTGATCTTCTCGTCGGCATCGTTGAAGTCGTACGCGGGAATCTCGAGGTTGAGAGGTGCGGGACCACGTCGGATACGACCAGAGATGTCGTAGTGCGAACCGTGACAAGGGCAGAACCAACCTCCGTAATCACCCGCCTCGCCGATGGGGACACAACCCAAATGTGTGCAGACACCCAACATGACAAGCCTAAACGTAAATGCATTTCATCAGTACCAAGACAACAGCGTTAAACTTGTCGACCATTAGCGAAATAATACGTGACTCACCACTCTGGCCTCTGTGTACGGTCGCTGTCCTTCTCGGGATCACGGAGCGACTTTATGTCGACAGCGTTGGCCTCGTCAATCTCATCTGGGGTGCGGTGTCGGATGAACACGGGCTTTCCTCGCCACTTGACGATGAGGTTCTTGCCTATGGGTCAGGGAGTCGGACATCAGCATTGCTCTGACAATCCCTGCAGTAGAGTGATATAAGAAGCGATCAGACTCACCCTCTGGGATGGAGCCCATCTCAACCTCGATCTTCGCCAAGGCCAAGACGTCGGCAGAGGCAGCCATGTTACTGAGAATGTCTGAGACGGTGGATTTAGCACCTGAAGCAGCCAAGATACCTGTAGCGCCGACGGCAAAGTAGGAGATGGTGCGGTTCAAGCCAGTGTTCTTGGCGCGATAAGGGGAAAAGTCTGGGACGCCAGTAGCGGATGTGCGAGGAGAGTCGGTAGCTGCTTCCATGGGGTGAGCGGCGGCAGATCGGGCAGAGGAGGAGAGGAATCGTTGTTGGAAGCCGGCGCCAGTTGGGAGGGCTAATAACAAACGACAGATGTTAGCATACTTGAATCAGTGATTGATAATGTCGATCTCGATTCTACACAATCAACTTCCGCAGAACACGACAACACTTGTGACTCCACTTGAGAGACGATAAACAAACGGGACAAAGCAACACACCATTGGTCCTTCCGATGTGTCCCCTAGCACCAGCCTTGAACGCCCAAGTGGGGACCGCGTCGTGCCTCGCTCCTACGGCACCGTGAGCATCGCCGTGCGCCGTTGACCCGCTGCTTGGGACGGCAAAGTTGATCCGGGGGGCGAGGGGCACGCCCGATGCGAGGGTGCGCGTGGTGGGGAGGAGGTTGACTCGGCTGATGTGGGATGCCATCTTTTGCACTTCCGTTTGACACTGGATGCTAGAGCAAAGTAGGAAAGACGGAAAGACGATTGAGAGGAAACAAAAGCCACGACCACTAAAGAGTGTTAATGGTGAAATCGGACAAGTTGTCATTGGTCCAGGTTGGCACAGTGCTCCTCTCTCTCTGCCTCGGAAAGATGAGGGATCACCCCATATAGCAAATAACGCCGAAACACCGAGTCACCATACATACCTCTGATTGCGTGTGGCAGTCATTCACCTGCCATTCACCATAGCATGCATACAACAACTGCATATACACAGGTTACAACCTACAGCGCATAACTGCTACATGCAACGACACCCGCCCCCAGCTAATCCAAGAACGGTCGCTGATTCAAGATCTGCGCGACTTCCCAAGAAGTAGCATGATCGCCGTCCATATCGTGCCATGTCCAATAATCAGACAACATCCTCGCGCCAGCGCGATTATCAAAGCATGCATGTGGGCTGTAAGATTGTTCGGCGTCAGCCATGATATTGTACTTCATTCATCGACTGACATAGGCAGAAGATAAAACGCTCGAATCGTTACTCACCCGAATGCCCCAAGCATGTCTAATGCTGTTCGACGCGAAGGATGATCTGGCGGAATCTCGAATCCAGCGATGAGGATCGGCCAAGTGAGCCTATAACATGCATCAGCTTGCTTCTTACACTGGTAGCAAGAGATCTTGAATACAGTTGTGCAGAACACAGGACTCACCAGGTGATCTTGCCATACAACGCCAATAGCTCGCTGGCCAGCTCAATGATCGCCTCTGATGACTTCTTGACTCTCTCGTCATGACTGCTGACATTGTAGACTTTTCTCAACATCCTGATTTTGATTGCGTGTCGATACGAGTGGTTTCCATATTGCGTTCGAGGATGTAATGGTGTAAAGTTCTCAGCTTCGTCCCAAACTTTCAATTCGGCCATTAACGATTGGGCAGCAGAGTGCAACGCTATTGTGGCAGCGTCCAGACGAGGACTGTCGGGACTAGGAGACAGAGCCGGATCGTCCTCGATCAAGGGCTTGCCGTGCGACCGGACAGAAGCGATGAGCGTGCATGCCTGGATTCATCAAGATTAAGTCAGCTTCTACTAAGAGATCAGATCTCGGGCAGCGAGGAGCACACTCACTCTCGCTATGAGGTCAACCATTCCACGAGAAATGCCTGGAGCTAGGTCAGCGGGTGCGAATATCAATGACGAACGACTCAACACTCACCAAACATCCTATCCACGCTTTCCCACTCCATATCAGTTGCTGACCAGCCTTCCGCCTCAAAGAACCAGGGCGTGAAAGCGTCTTGCAGGATTGTAGGCGCTAGCTCTGTGGTCATGCACCCGAAAACGTCTCTGATGGCTAGTTGCTCCATGAAAAATCGGTACGGTGACAATCTATCTCGCGGCGCGTCTTGTAGGATGTGTTGAGCTCCGCCTAGCTCTTCGATCAGGGATAAGACCGTTGAGAGGAGGTGATGCCATGAGTCGTCGGCTGCGAGACTCTACACCCGCATAGGCACACGCTTTGGTCAGCTTCGACCATGGAAACAGTCACAGGAGACACGAGATCCGCACGCACACTGGCAATGGTACAGCTTAATAAAGCAGCAAGGATCAATTCAATCTCCTCCTTATTGACCTCTTTCGGTTTGCCATCCGGTCCTTCAAGGGTTTCTCGAATGAGGGAAAGCACTTTCGACTTTGCAGCTTTGGTGATTCTCCAAGCTGCAGCCTGATTCATCGAATTGCCAGAGTAACTCAGATGAACACCGCCCACTGCCAAGATCGCCGTGCGCAGCGCGTCAGCCGCGGGTAACGTCCTATGTGGTTCATTGGCGTAAGCAATTCGCGTTCGTCCCCGTGATGATGTAGAATGCAGCTTACCCTGGAAGATGGTTAAAGGCTAGTGGCGCATGAACTGATATCCACGGATTCCAAGGATGATGTGGCGATTCAAAGGCGAGAATGATGTGGACTGTTCGCGAGAGGTAGTGGCGTATAACCAAGCGTTCGTCTCTATACACGCAGATTCGACGTTGAGCCACGCACTGCATTGATATAGAGTGAGAAGACATACAAGGTGGGAAAGAACGTTTGGAGAAACGATCTGCAAACGACTAGTCAGAATGCTGGCGGTATATTGAGAAGCATGGACATACGGCTCCATCATTAGTTCCGCTCTCGACCTATCGGGCACGAGCAAACTGGCGAATTCGACTTCTTTCTCCTTTCCTTTCCCATTCTGCATCTGCATGTCTCGAGGCAGGAACCCAGGAGGAACGTGAATTGTCCTCGGACCTATACTAGGTGGTATTGCCTTGAGGCGTCGTGTGGGGACTTGGCCATTGTTGTTTAAAGTAGGATGATTATGTCGCATGCTGCTGAGGCTAAACGCAGGGATATTTTTCGTCGAGCTAGTGATGGGGGAACGAGAGATGGCCGTAGGTGATATTGAGTTTGCACCGTCTTGGTAAGGCGATGTCGTTGATGCATCATCAGTGCGACGTTTCTTATTTCGCCGGCGCTGGTCGGCGTCGCCCGATGGCCACATGCACTGTCGTCTATCAGCTCTCTCGTACTATAGTCTCCGGAGCCTTGTGCATGATGAGAGCGTACTGGCTCACCTCTCTGGACTTTATTCGGCACTTGTCGCAAATGGGTCGTTGCTCATTACACTTGACTTTACGAGCTCTGCACGTGAGACACCCGTCTCTTGATCTCGAGCCTTTCTCCGCTGTCCCATTGTCATTGGCGCCGGGGCTGATCACGTTGTTGGATCCACTACCACTGCTGTGTATTTGCTGTGGACTGTATCCCAGAGGCGGTGGCTCAGTCGACTCCATGTTGGCTGATACAGCCGACGCGGTGAGAGACAAAGTATTACTACTGTACAATGTTTATTTTACAGAAACGTTAAATGAGCGATAACGCTGGACACTGACTTATTGTTGTTGGAGATAGCCGAAAACGAGGAGCGCGGCTATCATCTACCAGTTCGTCTATTAGCGATGTTAAGTAGATCTGTTCCCGCTAATACTGATTACGAGATGACTAATGACCATTTTGTAATCCTCGTATGACATTCGATGACGATACTTTATCGGTTCAAATGGCCCCGATTCTCCCGGTTGTCAGGATTGGCGATTACACCTGCGTAAACTCAGCAATTGATCTTGCGCGTTCTGCAATCTAGAAATCTCATATCTCAAGCGCGATTCTAAGAAGAGGGCATGCTCTCCGCTCGACTAGTAGCTACCACCTTTGCTCATACTCGCTCAACAGCCCGTTTCGCCCGGCCATCCACTCGTACCTACACTCAAGGTATAACCCGCCCTGCAACAGAACGTTCACTACAGCACATCCGAGCTATGTCTTCGCAATCCGCTAAACTCGAGAGGACTGATCCGTCGTCTGTGGCTAACCCTCTGGGTGAAGGAGGATATATCAAGACTGCAGGCTGTATCATCATTGGGTGGGTAATTGCTCTAGATCGCTTGCTAGTCCAACCGTTCGACGTAGCTGACGAATGTTGATACGCCCTCCAGAGACGAAGTGCTCAACGGCAAGACCAAAGATACCAATAGCAAGTAAGTCCGACTTGTCTATACATGCCTCGGCGTACTGATATGTGCTGCCCGTAGCTTCTTCGCTCAATTCTGCTTCGACCTAGGAATAGAGCTGTACGTCTCTTCGTAGTCTTGGCAAGACGATCGAGCAAGCTAATTTCGTTCTTTGACTCTTGTAGCAAGCGGATAGAGGTTATCGCCGATGATGAGGATGAGATGTACGTTTCGGTCAATCCAAAATTCAAGCGAGTCCGGCTAATAGCTTCTATTTTCGTCGACAGTGTCGAAGCCGCACGCAGGATGGTGGACAAGTACGATTTCGTCGTTACTTCCGGTGGCATTGGTCCTACCCATGATGGCAAGTGGAGGGTTGTACCTTGAATTGCATCCAGCTGACAAGAAGTCTTACTCTTTGTCACTCGCCCTCGTACACTTTCTCACGACCTGTCATATCGTTACCAACTCAACGATTTACGCTATATCCATACTTGTTCGTGCTCGGAACAACGACGGGGCGCAGACATAACTTATGCTTCCCTCGGTGCCGCGTTCAACCTGCCACTATCACACCACCCCGAGACCCTCAAAAGGATGTGGGAGCTGACCACTCCGCAACGCCGAGCAGAGCTGGAAAAGGCTACTCCCGCTCAGAGAGAGGCTAGAGAGAGAATGGCCCTTTTCCCTACTACGCAAAAAGACGGTGATGCGAAGAGCGAAGTGATCTTTGTCGAAGGTGATAAATGGGTGCCTGTTGTGAGACTCGGTGGCAAGGTGGGTTTCCTGTCGTTCGCAGACCAGATTCGTTTCCAAGGACAACTAGACTCGACGTCAACGATCATCAGCTTACTTATCGACGGACATAGCTCTGCATCTTCCCAGGCATTCCATCGCTCTTCCAACAGCTCTTACTAGCCTTGACACCCTACCTCCCTCTGCCACCAGCATCAGCAAAGCCTTTCAGACATCTCATTTACACCTCGTAAGTCTCTACTACCCTATGTTGTGTATATGTTCAGTACAGTTGATGCACATCCGGCAGAAAACCGGAATCGGTGATTGCTCCATTCCTGACTGAGCTGCAAGCAAGAGTGAAGAAAGAGGGCATACGCGTCGGTTCTTGTGGGTCGTGCCTGTCGTCTTCCTCCAGTATAGGTATCGAGTGCTGATGTGAGAATGGTATAGACCCATACCTCTATTCAGGCGTACACGTCAGCTTGATAGGCCACGATGTGGACCGAATCAGAGAATTGGGGCAGGAGGTGAGTGTGAAGTCAGGCCCCGTGACATCTAGTTTATGATGTGCTGATCGCTCTTGCGCTAGGTCGTGAGAGAGGTCGAGGGCAAAGTGGTTTCTGAGGGCAAGCTGGGTGATGACAAGGGTGCCAAGATCTAGCGATTGGGAGATCGGGAATTGACCTTGGGCAGTTTCATTTCGTTCACTCTACTCAGTCTTGCATGAAGGTATCCGTAGTATGGTCCTGGGTGCTCTTCCATGCAGCTCTGCAGCTCTAAAGCCTGCATATTGCACTTCAGGTCGTCCGTTACAGGGCAGACCGCCGTGGTAATTGTACGGATTGTGCGATGCGGGGCACCACATTTTGCGAACGGTGATTTACTTCTACGAGCACATCCATTCGTCTGCTGTTCATTACATTAGCACAACTTGAATCTCGTCCACCGTCCACCAAGCAGAGGACCCATATCGCAGAAGACACAGCTGCACCATCGACCCGTTACAAGTCAATTTCCCAATAATCATTTACGAGAACGAGAACGATCGAAGGAACAAACGATGAGCGCCCCCGGTGCTCCCCCTGCTGCAGGCGGCGCGCTTGACCCGCGCTCTTCGCCTCTACATCAGCCTTCGGTAGTGCACAATACGCGTATTTTGTCCTCGCTGAGTACGGTGAGTGCCTGACCCTTACGACGGAGTCTGCTGGCTGCGATGGCATTGGGTCTATCGAAATGTTCTGCTAGGTAAACGCTGATGTTGCGATGTTCTGCCCCTCACTGTCATCTGCTGGCTCAAATCTATCTCTGCTCGTCATCGATACTCGCTCCATCTCTCGCTACATATACACACGGTCTAAATTATCTTCACGAATGATTCACTGCGCGTAACGCACTGCAGCTCGCATCGTGCTTCTCCGGCTTGATCGCTGGTATACTGGGCTTGACCAACTCATCAGGCTTCTTACTATACTTCATCACCTGCTGCCTCACCGCAGCGACACTGGGAATCACGAAATGCGGCTTAGGATTAGAGATAGATCGATACGTCCCTCAAGCCCAATCACAATCTGCTACTGCCCGAACTCGTAAATCTCTAAAAGCAGCGCCGTCAAGCAAGTCGGTGTGGGATAAGGGGAGAGGATGGTGGGCTCTTTCCGGCCTAGGCCAGGAGACGTTCTTAGGCTTTCTGTTATTTTGGATCGGAAGCTATGCTCTTATACATGGTGAGTTGCGTCCCTGGATCTTACACGCCATGTCATCTCCTTTTCTGTCCTCGTAATGTCTGTGGTCGAGCGCAGCTGATCTGTCTCACTAATGCATTTATAGTCTACGATTAACGCTTGCGATCAACGCGGGGATCATCCATATTCGATAGATCATGCAAATGCTCTCATAATGTTGCGTACTTGTACAATGAGCTGTGCAATAATGCTGTAAATGCTAGAATGCTGATCGTCATTGTGCTAATATTGTACATTGCCGTCCATCATACGATGGCCCAACTCAAGTCATGGCAATGACAGGGTCAGGAGACAGATATTTCAATAGCTGTCTCCTCAGATGGGCAAATGTCGCCACACCCTTGTATGCCCATCCTCACTTTAACGATTCTCAGGCTCATCTCGGAGCGCCGGTTCTAGGATCGATCGGGCCCAACGGACAAAGAGCAGCAGCCACTGTCCTGCCTTCCTCTGCTAGGAGGTTGTATGTCGATGCTGCGTTGCGCTGCAAATTGCGCAAAGCAGAGTCAGCACTGGCGCCAGCAGCGAGCTGCTTGAGCGCGAGCCTGACTTTAAACTTACCGAGTCCATGACGTCTAGCTGTATACCTAGACTGCTTATGTATTCTCTAATAGCTTTGGGCGCTGGAATGGCTCTTTGCCCCGTACCAAATAGTAGTATCTCTATATGATCAATGAGCAACGATAGACATTATTCGATGTCCACTATCATTGTCCAAAAAGCAGGACAGGATACGAGTGGAAGTGAAAAGGACGTACCAGGCCTCGGGACCAGAACTTCAAACGCGCGGAAACGCTCTTTACTCCAACCCTTCCACATCCCCTCGAACCCACGACTAGTATCCTCAATCGAAGGCGGGTCCACATCCCAAAGAACCGCACGACCAGAATGGATAATGGTCCCACCGGGAATCAGGAGATCATCACTCAACACCCATCCGCGCGGAGTAAGCTTGTTTATTGCCAGTGGAGCATCAGATCCTTCAGTGCCTTCAGCAGGAGCAAGCATGTTCTGAAACCATCTCCTTTGCGTGAGCTGGGCGACTTGCGCGGTTGGTTGCGCGCGAGCTGGGTTGGGGGTAGGACGACGGATGTTGTAAGCCGGGGTGAGGGACGATGACGCGAGGAGCGACCGCGGGCGCATTGCGCGACTTGTGCTTTGCATGACAACGAGAACGTAGGAGGTCATGCGCGTTTGTGCGATTTGCTAGGGATAAGCGTTGTAGGTGTCGAGTGCGAGCAGTCGTTTCAGCCGATAAATCATGGAGAGCTGTCAATGTTCTTCTACAGATCGATGCGACTGGCAGGACGTCATGTACCAAAACCAAGTTTACGTAAAGATCTCCACCATAACACGCAAGGATACAGTCTCAAAAGTCAGTGTCTACTCATAGTGGACAAACCACTTGTCAAGACAGCTGAACCTCCCAAAACAACCCACGCATCGTTCTTTCTACTTCGACACACTCAAAGCCAACTGTACCGCTTACGCGAACAATGTCAGAAGGCGAAGCGGGCCCATCGACTCTACGTACCCGGAAACAACCCCCAGCATCGCTCGAGCAGCGCTCTTCCTCTGCGTCCAACACAAGAAAAGACGATAACTCAAATGAGCAGGATGAGCGAGCAGGAGGAGGACGAGAGGGAGGACAGCCGCGGTCAGCTGCGAGTAGTGTCAACTTCCCTGGTGGACTGCCGTTGCCTGCTGTAAAAGGCACTATGGGCGGGATAGGTCAGTACTTGAGCTTATGCCCACATCTCTACCTTGAGTACAGCTGATAGGTTGAATGAACGATTAGAATCGCCGCGCAGGACTCATGGGTACTCGTCCTCCATCTCATCGACTACTGTACGTTGACTTTATAAATCCTACTTCGAAGCCAGTGAAGGCTCTGCTTCGACTTCAGCAACTCTCCACCATATTGACATCATGACCTGTGCGCATTGATATAATAGATCAGAGACGACCTACCTTCTACCCCACTGACAGCTTCGACAATCGTGTCACAACAAAACGGATCGTCAGAGCACAACCAAAATGGGAACACTGCACCAACACCTCCTCCACCGTCAGCCGTCTTCCGCGCCGATCCCACTGTCAAAAGCTGTTTGCTCGACGTCAAGCTCGAAGCAAGAGCAGAGATTGCGCGCTTGTTCGGGGTTGCTTAACTTTCTTAGCATTCAAAACGTTTATCCTGATTGATGTATATGGAAGCAACAGACACAGCCAATCCCCATGAGTTGATATAGTGATATGCAGTTGATGCATTTACATATGAACATAGATGCAAGGTATCTTCTGCGCTATTCACTCTTACTTCACACTTCCTTCTCGAATTGTCCACCTCAAAAACCGTCTTCCCTCAACTTCAACATCAGCCCACCATAGAACCTCGCCAAATCAAACTTCTCCTTTTTCTTCTTCTCCCTCTCCTTCTCCTTACTTTGCTCCCTGTCCTTTTCACGCTGCGCTTCAGCAAGCTGCCGCTTGCCCGCCTCGGTGGAGCTGCCCACAGGTAAGTAATCTGTAACCCAGTCCACTACTTGGCCTACTTGCGCGAGATCCCAAGACGAAGATGACGATGACGTCTCGGGCTTATCGGATCTCGAAGTGGACTGCGAACACTTCTGCTGTTCGGCTTTGACTCGCAGGTCGCGTTGCTCCGCTGATTCGCCTAGCCCGAGATAGTCGTTCAACCCTTGACGTGCCTCCGGAGTCATTCCCAGCATAGCCAAGGCTTCATCCGCTTTCTTTTCCTTCTTCCCTCCATTGGTCGAAGATGATGATGTCGAGGCGCTCCCGACAGAAGGGAACAGTCCACCTTCTCCTCTCAGTTCCCAATGATGGCATTCGTCCACTACGCCCAAGAACTCGCCCCATTTAGCGCTGGAAACACCGACAAGACCGTCATTCCCCTGGTATTGTCTCTTCTCTGTGTCTTGTGGGAGAGCGGACTCCAATGCATAACCATTCTCCTCTGCAGCGTCGAGGACGAGCTTCGGGAACCACAGTGGATGTAGAACGGACATCTTCTTCGTTCTTCCCGCGACAGAGAGGTACTTGACGTTCGGCATATCTGGAGTGGAAGGGTTGAAATGGTCGCGCAAATATGCTGTTGTGAGGTTGGAATAGGCAGGAGAATCGAAAATTGATAGAAGGTATTTCGTTAATGCCGAAGTGAAACCTCCCAACCCTTCTGCTTTGGCAGATTTCTCCGCTTCGGCCGGAAGAGCGAGCAATGGCGACTTGAGTGAATACGGCAAACCCTTGATGCGCTCTGCCGTCAAAGCGGCAGTCGCGACTGCAGCGGCTGAACCGACGCCAATGTTGGCGGCGCACCAGTCCATAAACGGTGACCCTCTATGGGGCGTGCCGATGGTCGTGAGAGAAAGAGGGGTGTAAGATGTCGGTTTCAAGTGGGATATTAGGTACCTGCAGTCCAGACCGCCCATTGAATGAGCCACAAAGTTGATTCCTGCGCCTTTGGGCAAGTTGTCCTTGAGATACTCGTGCATCTGCTCGGCGCGTTCCTTGATCGAACCGGTGCTACAGGTAGTTGTACCATGTCAGCATGCAGTCTCTTCCCCAAAGGTTACAACAGCAATGCTGCAGAGACACTCACCCTTTGACCCCAACGACCACGACATCAACACCCATTCTATCTCTCAATACCTCCAGTACACTTTGCCAATAGTGTAGTTTGAGCGAGGGAAACAAGGGTATTGGTGTAGCTGTTGAGAAGCCATACAAACCTGCACAAACTGTCAGCTGAGCTGGAAAGGTGTAGAGAGAGCCAGCTCACCATGACAAAGAACGACTGTCTCTCTGGGCGGCTTGACAGATCCCGGCACTAGCAGACGGTGATCGTTCATTAACCTGTATATCTCTTTAGGCTCGCTTGGTAAGGTCGGGTCTGGAGCGAGCTTGCGATGTTGGTCTTGATGTGCGCCATGATGGTGTCGATGGTGGGGAGGATCTGATGTAGTGCTCTCTTCTGGGGACACCGCTTCGCTATGGTCGCGCAAGCGAGATGGTCCAGCTATTTTCGATGCGCCAGACTTTGTAGCAGCAGGTGCTTCAGATACGGAGGATTGGGCTTCGGCCAAAGCTGCCGATGTGCGAAGTAAAGATTTTTCGACATCGTCCCTCCATTGGATTGCATAGCTGGCGGCTTTGCCCTTTCCTTTCTTGTTGACTGAAGGGATGGAGTCTATACACCTGTTGACGACGTATCGGGCTAGCTGGAGGTATCGAAAGGGCGAGAGCGTGGTGCCCATCGTGGCGAGATTGCACGAGCACGTGCGTTGTAGGGGTTGTAAAGAAAGGGAAGGGGAGCTCGAGGAGAGAAGGTGGGGTCGGCGAAGCGGGGCGTACGAGCGAGGTGCGTGTGGAAAGAATGACTATGGGTGTAGCATTGATGTGTATGTGTTTGGGTGATTGTCAGAGTTGTTAATGTATGCCAAACAGTAGTTGTGCAGTTGACAAAAAGTCTGTACGAGTTCTTGTAGCAAACTGTAAATGTTGGGGTGGGTGACACGACGATGACGTCTGGTACCGAATATATAATTATTATTATTGTAATTTTGAAATAGTCCCGTTTCGGCCGGATCTCTACATTACTATGTTAATAAGAAATATTGCGAACGACCCATTACAAAGATTACAAATGAAGCATTCCTGATGAATAAAAACAGATTCGCCACCCACCACAACAATCCAAACACCAATTTGTTGGGGAATGAGAGGCAGAACTGTTGACAAGTGGTCCGAAGAGGTAAACAAACTGTTGTCAGCTGATTAGTGATATAGTAACGTTACTTTATACGCTGCTCTATACGGCAGTTTGTTTTCAGAGGGCATCAGCGAGGTGAGCGGAGAGAAGGACTCATGCATCTTTGGTCTATAATACTTGAATACCTGTTAAGCAGTGTGGGGGGATACACGAAAGAGCCACAGCTGTCTCACAGCCAATGCAATGAACGCTTAGAGTGAGTGGTGCAAGCTGTTGACGCAGACTAGGGCTCTGTGTATAGAAGATACCTCAGACATTTATGCAGAGGTACATAGCAACTATCCATGTTGTTGCCTGGGTACAAGCCAAAATGTCAACAATAGCAAATAGTAGGAAAAGAGAATGCACCCGAAGCGAGATACGCGTACATTGCTGCGTACGAGCGTGATTTTACAAAACAATGACTTTTGGAAAAACGTGTTTTGCACCGCACCGCATCGCATCGCACTGCATCTATTTCTGCTGCCATCGCAAGCAATATAGCATAGTAGACTCGTATCAGATTATAGACAAAGGACGTTTGATACGTTCTTTTTCTCGTTCTCGCTCACATATACACATACGTACACGCATACTGCGACGCGGTCAGACCTCTTTCTTTACCACGCGACGATTATAGACCGAACTTGTCAGCCCCGATTTTGTTCGCCTTACGACACTCATTCGCTCGATCATACCTGCACTATCCTTCTCTGCTTGTTCGCATCCCACAACCATCTTACGATTTAAGTAGACTCGACTTACGATAAAGATAGAAAAATCCATCATGCGATTCACGTTTACGACCATACTCCCCCTGGCCCTGTCCCTCCTCACGTCCACGTTGGCCGCAACGACATGTAATGGCTATTCCGATCTGTGTGACAGATCATATAGCAACATCACTTTCCTTGGAGCGCACGACTCGTACGCTGTAGGTTCGTCAGTAGCGGACAATCAGGACAAGGACGTCACGTCCCAGCTTGTAAGTCCTTGCGCTCTTGTTCCATATTTCGTAGTATACGAATCCAGACTAAGATGTACACTCTGGACAGAACGACGGTATTCGCACCCTTCAGATTCAGACGTATGTTCTTAGACGATCTGTCACTCTAGCTGTCGTACTGATCATATACATTCTCATAGCCATAACGAATCCGATGGCATCCACGTCTGTCACACCTCTTGCGTGAGTAGCAGCACATAACAATTTGACTGTGATGATGAGCTGACAGGTTTTATATCTCTGCAGAGCCTCGTTGACGGCGGCACACTCGAGAGCTATCTCGCCAAGGTGGCTAGCTGGCTCAGCTCAAATGCAAATGACGGTGTGTATCCTAACAGCGTATCGTATACTTGCGTCACATGTTCTGATATCTCACGCCTTCTTCAGTAATCACCATCGTTATGGTGAACATCGACGATCTCGATCCGACCGCATTCGAATCGGCCTTTTCTGAATCCGGTTTATCAAACTACACTTATTCCCCATCGTCGTCCACGACCGATGTCAGCTCGTGGCCCACATTGGGCGATCTCATCGATGCGGGAACAAGAGCGGTGGTGTTCATGGATACCGAAGCCGACTTTTCGAGTGTGCCTTGGCTCATTGATGAGTTCTCAAACATGTGGGAAGACGCCTACGGTGAGTTGCGTGGCCATCCTTCTTAAACCAGTCAATTATGCACACACATTCTGATATACGATGGCGACGTGCAGATGTCACGGACCAGTCATTCGGCTGCGCCGTGAACCGCACAACTGGCAGCGCTGGATCTCAACTCATGCTCATCAACCATTTCTTGGACACTGTACGTCGCATGGCTTCACATGTTTCAGCGCAATAGCTGACTTGCTCTCAATTGTAGACGTACACCCTTGCCGGCACGACGTTCTGGGTTCCTAACAAGTCACTGTTGAACGAGACCAATGCCGCATCTGGTACGGGCAGTATCGGTGCTCACGTCGATAACTGTTACTCCATCTGGGGGTAAGCTTACTTTTCTGAAATCTTTCGACATCGGACTGACCACCGTGGTATACTTAGACGCAACCCCAACCACATCTTGCTCGACTACTACGACTCGAACGGTAACGCTCCCTTTGACTTAGTGGCATCCATGAACGGCGTGTCCGATCCCACCAACACCGTCACTGCCGGCACAGCATCCAGCACCAGCACAGCGACATCAGCGGTCGTGTCTACTAGCTCGCTCAGTAGTGCAGGACAGCGTGTTGGCGGCGTCAACGCCATATTCGCAAGTGTTATTTTGGGTGCGGGACTGCTCTTTGGTATGGTCATGGGTGTCGGTAGGGTGATGGTGTAATGCGCCAAAGTAGGAAATGAGTCAGCAGGCCTGGCGGTCGGAGTCATCTCGAGAGCATAAGAAGTAGGCTGGAAAACAATTGTTGTGATTCATATGATCGCTCAGTCACGCATTCACATAGACAAACTTGTCATCACGATCATTGTCATTCTCATGGACTATCATTCATATACATCAATAGAGTAGGCTACTCGATGCATGTTGCATGATTGGTACTAGCATTGCATCTTGGCCGCTACGTGAGATGGAAAGGCAATAACATGATGACGTTTGAGTTGGTGGTAGTATGACATCGTCTATAGACTTTTAGTCTACGTATGGCCTACTTATCCTTCCAGCCATCTCCGGCCCACTCGACGACATCAGGCCACTGCTCCGCCTTGACTCTTTCAGAGGTTCCAGCCGGCGTGGGCAAGCTCTGAAGACCTTTTGCCAACCATTCACCTTCCTCTTTGCCCTTTGCCAGAGCTAGCTGTGCTTTGCTCTTCAAAGCTTTCTTCGAGTCTCGGACAGAGATGAAAGCGTCGTCTGAACCTGGGACCGAACCCCGGACGTAGATTAAGTTCAAAACGTGATCTACCCTATGCACAAGCAAGTTCTGCGTCGTACGCATCACCGTCCCCATATGTCCCGGCATCTTCTTCAGTGGAATAACTCTTCCCGGATCCTATACCACGCAATGCAAAACATCAGCAACGGCTTCACAGTGAAAACTCTTTGCAGCATTGAAGGAGGCTCAGAAATGATGATGGCGATCTGCAATTCCTGCTACACCACTCACCTGATTCTGACCGATAGATCCTCCGCTTCTGTGTTTGACCGACACACCGTGCGATGCTTTCAGACCTCGGAAACCGTATCGCTTCATCACACCCTGGAAGCCTTTTCCGATACTGCATTGAGTATCAGCGAAAGGCTCATCCACATCGCTCACGGTAACGGTTTCTGGCCAAGAGAAGGAGATACTCACGTCACACCCTGCACATCAACGAACTGACCAGGGACGAAATGCCCCGCGCTCAATTCCGTGCCCACATTCAACACAGCATCATCGGATACCTGATATTCTTTCAGTTGGTATTTCGGTTCCACTCCTGCTTTTCTGAAGTGACCCAGTTGCTGCGCTGTGGTCGTCTTTGCCGGTCGCGACGAGGCGCCGATCTGTAATGTGTGATAAGGCGAGGTGGGCGGTGGTGGAGTATGGCGCACGACCTGATTTGCATCGACCTATGATCGAAAAGTCAACACGAGCGTTAGCGGGCTATACTCATACACACAACAGTCTACAAGTGGGTTGAGACTCTGTACGACACTTGACAGTCTAGATAAAGCACTACAAGTACTCCTTGATCACAGATCACCCCCTGACTCACCTGCAGAACAGTCACGGGCCATCGCTTCCCATCCTGGTCCCATAACGCTGTCATCCCTCTTTTTCTAGCTATAAGACCAGTCCGTAATGTATGCGGGTTCCACTTGTTCACAGGATTTTGTGTCGATGTCGACCCACTCGAGCTGCTTGCTTCAGCGGCAGCGACAACAAGAGCATCTGTGGCGGCTGTCGCGAGAGAGCGACGGAAGGGCTGCTGCAGCGTCCGGATGACTGAACGCATGGCGAGTCGTGAGTAATTATGCGTAATATGGCCCAAGCAAGTGACAAAATGTCTAGATGTACGAGTGAAAAGACGTTTACTCGGTCAAGTTAGGGAAATTTGGTGCAGCAAAGCGTTTTCGTTGTTGTAGCGGTGATCGCCGCTTTTCAACATACAGCTTTCTCCTTTGTTACCATAGCTCACCGTCACTGCTAATGCTATTATGAGCATTAGGATTCCATTTATTCCGCATCTCGCTCTTTGTCGATATATCTACCGACAACAGTGGTATCCGACACCAGCGTCTCATCCATTCACTTGACATCAAGATCAACCCGCACGCAAAGTCACATCGTCAATATTTCTGTACAAACAACTACGACCAGTCAGCCAGCCAGCGGGCGGCCCCCTTTTCGTTTCTTTCGTAAAAGCTGTACTATTGCATCACACAACATCACACTAATTGCCCTGAAGGTGATTTTGGTGTTTTGATACTTTCGCCCTCGTTTCACATCACATCGCTTCACCAATCGTCGCCCCTTCGTCTTTCGTGCCGCTACTATCTCACCAGAGACCCCGATCGTCACCGAGCACTGCAATCATGGCGGCGATGGCTGCAAACTCCTCACCAAAACGTTCTAGTCAAGGATATAACGGTAACGGTAACGGTCCTTCGTCCAGTAACAACTACGCTGGACAGTCACCTGTATCAGCTCGGAACGGCCCCTTGTCCCCATCATCACACGGAGGGCCTTCTCCAGCTTCATACGGAGGGCCTTCTCCCGCTTCATATGGAGGACCCTCTCCCGCGTCACAGTATGGCGGTTCCGCTCCCGCTTCCGGCACAGCACAACATGGTCCCCCTCGTACATCATCTCTAAACACTACTGCTCAAATTCCGCCTGGAACAGCATACAGCGGTCCTCCTGGCCAAACCTACACCAGCGGTCCTCATGCCGTCTCTGGCCCTGGATCAGCCTACGGAGGTCCCCAATCGGCTGGTGGGTATAGCAATCCCCCTTCTGCATCGGCAGGAGGATACAACAACAACTCTTCTGCATTGGCCGGAGGTTATAGCAACCCGCCTTCTGCATCGGCAGGAGGCTACAGCAACCCACCTTCTGCATCAGCAGCAGGTTACAGCAACCCGCCTTCTGCATCAGCAGGCGGTTACAGTAATCCCCCTTCTGCATCCGCAGGGGGGTATAACAACCCGCCTTTTGCGTCGGCAGGAGGATACAGCAACCCACCTTCTGCCTCGGCCCACAGTAACGCCCCTTCCGCTTCGGCATACAGCAATCCCCCTTCGGGTCACCCCATGAGCATCTATGCAGAAGGTGTGTCGGCTGACGGAAGTAGCACGGGCTACGGAGGCGACTCTGCAAGACAGAGCAGGGTGGTATCTCAAAATGCACCTCTTTTGGATCAATGTGAGTTGATCCTCTGCATGTCCGTAAACGTCGCTGTGTGGAAACCACCTCGGTCATTTTGCTTATGCTGACCTCGGTCCGACAATTGTAGCTCATTTACGCCCCGGCAAACAGGCCGAACTGCTCTCGCAGCATCGCACACTCGAGCTGTACCGTGAAAACGCCAAGAAGACCAACGATCCCGAACTCATATTCGAGTTCGCCGTGTTCATGATTGATGCAGCCAAATCTATGATCCCACCAGAAGTGGAAAACGATGCCAACCCTCCCCCCACCTTGCCGAAGCTCATCGAGAAGCGAGATGAACTCACTAAAGAAGCTACAGCTTTGCTCAAACGCTTAGCCGATCGAGGGTTCCCCGACGCTCAGTACTTCTTGGCGGACTGCTATGCCAATGGTATCGGTACCGTTAGAGGGAAACAGGACTTCGATAGGGCTTTCCCACTGTTTGTGCTCGCTGCGAAACATGGTCATCCCGATGCTTGTTACCGCGCTGGATCATGCTGTGAGCACGGATGGGGATGCAGGCGGGAGAGCGCCAAAGCTTTGCAGTTTTACAAGTGAGTCGTCAGATGGTTCCTGGGTTCATTATTTCTGTTGGACGAGTCTGACAAATTAATGTCTTGCAGGAAAGCTGCGGTCGGACTTCACCCGGGAGCGATGTATCGGCTCGGCACAGCCGAACTGAATGGCTCTTTAGGCCTGAACAAGCGACCGAAGGAGGGTGTCAAGTGGCTGAAGCGATCGGCTGAACACGCCACAGAAGAGTTCCCTCATGCTCTACACGAATTGGCGTTACTGCACGAAAGAGGTCTCGAGAACGTCGTCTTTGTCGATCTCGATTATGCGGCCGAGCTCCTTGCGCAAGCTGCAGAATTCGGCTATGCGCCCAGTGCTTTCAAGCTAGGAGAATGCTATGAGTTTGGGAGGATGGGATGTCCCATGGATCCCGCGCTGTCTATACATTACTACGTGAGTTGTATCACATGACCCGACACGCCTATGGTCCATCGGGCTAATATCCCTTGTCGATATAGAACATCGCCGCCCAGCAAAGCCATCCTCAGGCTTGTTTCGCGCTTACAGCGTGGTATCTGGTCGGATCGGATGGTGTCCTTCCTCAATCTGATACAGAAGCATATTTATGGGCCAAGAAGGCGGCAGAGTTAGGTCTGGTCAAGGCCATGTATACGATAGGTTACTTTACCGAGGTATGTTCATGGCGTCCGCAGTACTCAGGAAGCTGACACTTTAAATTGTTATTTCCCACCACAGACCGGCGTAGGAATCGACCCCGATCTCGGTGCATCAATGCAGTGGTATAAAGCAGCAGCGGAGAAAGGTGATCCTCGAGCTGTAAAGCGTCTGAACGCAGGCAACACCAAAGGTGCTGGTTCTCGCGCTTTGGACCGGAGATTAGAGATGGAAGCGATGAAGGAGGAGCGGCTCACCGAAAAGGGCGGTAAGGAGGGATGTCTCATCATGTAATGAGAGGAGATGGACATGGACAGGCAGTAGCCATGCTGCCCAGCAAGGATGCTGCTGTTGGCGCGTTGTGGGGCGCGATGGATATCATGTAGCACATATACGATACTCAAGTACAGTAGTGACATAGACTCGCTTGCTAGTTTGGGAATCGAGTCGTAGGGTAAGATCATCTTAGTATCTGATCGGGTTATATACACTTTCTGCGAACCATATAACGACCACGACTATGTTAATGATTCGACTTCGCTTGCTTCCTTTAAAGCGTTGCCCATTCTTTGACAGGCCATCTGTGTGCGAGTGGCGCCATTTAAGATGAACGAAGCACGATCGAAGCCAGTACTGCATTGTACCAACCCTACTCCACGAGATGAGAATCACATCATCAAGCTTGTCAGCTTCGTGATAGTAAAGCGAGCGCTTCCCATATCCTCAGTCGACGTGCTACGGAAACCCAGAACTCTGAGTAAGTATCCTCTATTGCCTGAGCATGAATGGATGGATGGATGGATGGATGGATGGACACGATGTTAACCAGAGCGAGAAGTGGTACCGGGTTTTCTGAAATGTGAGCGAAGAGAAGGCAGAAGCATGAAAGTCGTGTGCTTCCGACGACAAGAACTGTATGGTCTTCCGTGGGGTTCCTCCATTTTATTTGACGCTGGCTGCAACGGATGCCAATAGAGGATATATATACGTGGTAATCGATGCGCGATCTTGTTCACCTTTCTGTCACTTTCGCAGCCCACACAATACCTTACTGCTTTACTATAAGCCAAGCCACACATTCTCACGCGCGCTCTGCTCTATAATTGGCAGGCAAATGGAGACACCTTCCACCAGCCAGCAGAGCACTGCTGCTGGGCTGGACATCGAAGAGATTACTGAGCCTTTAGTGCTTTACAGAAACAAAACATCCACCCATCAGATTATTTACCGAGAGACAGGCTTTGGCACGGACGGGATGGCAGTCTCTGTTCCTGGCTACACGCTCCACAAGGTAGAGGACGGGTATAGGCTGCGTGGCGATATGGGTCAACTTACGTGGTTCATCAACGAGAGCGCGTTTGAAGATAAACACGCCTTAGTCAACGGCACGGATTTGTCGTGCATTGCCGTGTACCCGTCGTCTCGCGCTCGTCCGCTTTCGATACGCAGTTTTCGGGGCTCACGCGTCCCTGCATGGCATGACGAAGCCGAGTCACTTGGCATGTCGCGCTACCGGTCCCATTGTTATTCCGAGATGATTTCTGGCTCAGTCGAGTCTGAAGAGGCATTTGCCGCTTTTCGGCGAGGCGAGACTGGCCCTCTGACCGATCTGACAAAGACAACATGTTTTGCCATACCTACTTGGGACAGGAACATCGATAATGCGCTGCTCACACAGTCAGACGGAAATCAGAGCGACAGCGATTCAGACACATCTACTATTGTAGCAATGGTGGACAAGGAAGGGTCTCAACGAGCCGCCGCCACATTTGTGGCATTGCTGGCGGAAGTGGAGTCAGACGAAACTCAGACGGAGGGTGGTCCGCATATGTCTCCTGAAGTGGCGACTGCGAGTGAGGAAGTCTCTCAAGGAGACACCACAATGTCTGGACAGTCGGTGGCGGAAGGACAATTGAGGAATGCGGAAAGTCGGTTTGCACAGTAAAGTATAGTTGGAAGGAGAGGGCAGGATACCAGCGCTCTCGTCGTCGCGTTACTGCCACTGTAGATATTTCTCATGCGTCTCATCATGAATGGCTTGTGCTATACTGTATGCCCTCCGTCATGGCCAGTACAGTGATTTGCTCGTATCGCAGGTGAGCCAATTGTGAGCTGAGCGTTGCGTGGGTTACAATGGATGAGCCAACGCATCAGACCAGCCAAGAGTACAAACAGGTAAATGTTGGACCACTAAAGCGCTTGCAGCAATGTATGATACCGTAACAAGTGGCAGACGTGTTCATTTCCTGATTGATCGCTTCGTCCGCCCCTCTGAAAGAAGGACGGCGTTCAGGAAGTGATGAAGCTTCTGTGCGAGCAACTGGCCCCCTCGATGTCATGGGACAATGGATGAGAGGACGCAAGAATGAGACACATACTTCACTTCTAATTTGCCACGAAGGCGTCCTTGAGTTGACTGTCAGAGGCGTACAACCCAGCTTCGCAATTGAAGTCAAGTGCAAGCGAATCATACGAACCATGACGCCATATATGTGTCCATCTTTTGTCTCGTTTTTTCTACGACTGTGAAAGGACAGGCCACTATGAGGTAGGCTGCAGTCAAGGTATATTTATGGCGGTATCCAACTTGTTTCGCCACAGGTATCCAACTTCTTTAGTCAATCCAAGTCCTCGCTTCAGTCGACACAAACACCCTGAGCAATAGCTTCACTTGCTCGTACACCGTCACATCTATCGACTTGTACGAAGCACTCATCCACGAACCATGGCAGCCTCGTCTCAGAGTCAACAAAGCACCGCGGCGACTTCCCGCCCTGAAGGTATTGTTGAGCCAACCGTGTTGTATACCAACAGCACCCCTAGGTACCAGATCACATATCAAGATACCGGCTTTGGTGTGGATGGAATGAGAATTTCTTTGCCCGGCTTCACCCTTCGTAACGCCGGCGACTGCTACGAGCTGTATGAGCATAACGACTTCGAGGCACGCATATCTCGCCGCGACTTTGATGAACAAGCAAGTGTGGATGGTTCCAACTTCGTCCTCAAGGTATTCAGAAAAGGCGAAGCATCTCCTGTTGTGCTTTTCGGGAACGACGATCCATCCCTCTGCCCATGGGTCGACGAGGCCAAGTCGCTTGCAATGATTGGCTCAAGAACTTATCAGTCATGCATCACCGGAACCTTCTCGTCTGAGCGAGCGCTTTTCGACTTCCGGCGCACTCAAGAAGCCACATTGGACAACTTGACAAGGAGGATGTATTATGCCAAACCCAGCGCGGAAAGATGCATTGACTCCGCCCTGTTCTCAGCAGCAGCGCAGACTGATAACCAGGGGGAAGAGCACCAGCACACACGTTCATGCTCTCCAAGAGGATCGAATGATGCCGCCACAAACACCTGATTCTGGTGGTTGGACGAGTCGCTGGTAGGTTTCATGCCACGCTTACAATCATGAACGCGGCCATGAAACGGGAAGAGCAGTGCAGTATGTGAAAGTCAAGAACATTGCGGAGAAGGCATCGGAGAGTTTACGAGCAATGATCTGAATTTGTGAAGCATCTGAACGAGCAGGCGTCGCGTCGCATCGTTTGACCTACAGAAGCGGACCACCGATAGCTACAGTACTATAGAAACATGTGATTCTTGTACGTATGCAATGTCAGCACTCGAATTTTTGATGTCCCACTCCTCTTATACTGCACATATCAGTTGAGAGTACAAGCACCAGCTCCAGTCGTGTATGGACCTGTGGCCGAAGTGGGTATTGGCGAAGAAACTGGCACTTGTGTATCGAGCTTGGAAGCAGAAGCGGACGTGAACGCTGTGGAAGAGCTGTGAGTAAATGCAGTCACACGCCATTTGGATAAGACGCATGTCGTTACCTGATAGAAACCCTGAAGCGAGCGAGACTTGCACTTATCGTCAAGTTTTGCGCAAGAGGGCGGTCAAGACGGCATCTGTAGTACCCTACCTTCCTCTTTCAGACAGAGGCAATAGGACGCCATTACTGTAGCTTTCAGAGTGGCGCGTTTCAACTCAAAATCAGTTCTATCGCCTTTTCTTACCGCGACGTGTTCGAACGACAGCATGATATGTGTGTACATATATGCAGGGCATAGTACCTCTGTCATTACGCGAGCCCAACATCTTCTCCAACCGTCGTCACCTCAGTACGCTAGCAAGTCGTCAACGCCGCAGTATACTGACGAGATACTCTGCGGGACACTCATACTCAACGTCATTCAACAAATTGTTCGACAGACATTTCGAACATCACTCTCACCAATTCTGCACCGGATCGCAAACCGGCATCGACAGGTAACCCCGACTACAACTCCGAAGAACCACATTAAGAACATCATCGTGAGATAGATTCAACAAACACACGGTCTCCGATGGCGGAGCCTAGCGGGGAGCCACTCGACGCGGCCCCGGGCGAAGAACCAATCTACGCCACGGCTGATGCGGACTCGCATGCCTTACCAACGACTGGGTCTCATGGCTACACGTTTGTAGTCACTTCGTCTCAGGTCGATCATGGATCTGTGCCTCTCAGGCGTATCTGTATATATTACGAAGATGCGGACGACAAACTTGCCACTTTGTTCGTCAAAGTAGAAACAGTGTTTGAGAGAGAGGAACGCAGGAAGAGTGGCTGGGAATAGCCGAAACGCATGGAGGCCGAGACGAAAGTGGACAAGCCACAACCTTGCAGCATGCGGTCGACACATATCTACCCACAGCTGACGATGAGGCAGAGCGTCTTCCGCTCGAAGACGTCAGGACCCGACTGCGGGACCTGTACTCTCGCCTCTTCACTAATGATCCTGGTTCGGATTAGCACTGTTATTTACGAGCACGCGAGCACTGCAGCGATGGAGGCTGTGTAAGCGTATGAAGTGCCGAGTAATGACAGCGGACTAGGATGTTTTGCTTATCGAGCTGCGGTCCAGTGCGCCACGTTGATCGCCATAGGTCAGTCACAGTTTCATAGACGTCAAGAGGGTAACAAAGGAAATCACACTGTCAGCGGGAGCTCATGGTAAACGGAGGGAGAATTAAGAATCACCAGGCAATCTAAGAATAAGAGCCAAGGGAGTGCCCAGAGAGGACTTGCTCATTGTGTCTGCGTGAAAGCGTCATACGCTTTTCACGAAATGTGAAGCGAGCCCACCGTTGTCCTCTGAGGTGTATACGAAATACCGCGTTCGAATACATGCTATCCTTTGTCCGCGTGAATCAAGGGAGGAAGGTCAGTTCGTTTCTGACAGTATTGAGCAGAACAAGCATATACATGAGAGCATTTCCTTCCTCACTTTATTCAACATCATTCCTACCTTTACCTTCCAACGGTCTTACCACAACATAGCTATCTATCAGTCCTCTAATAACAAGGGCTCCTTGACCAGCCCACCAAAGGACCGTGCAACTATTTGCCTACGATGTCACAAATGACATCCAACAACCAAGCTTCAGCTTCTACTTCTAGGAGCGGTGCCTCTTCACAAGATGACACTGTGCTTGATGTGCGTTTCAAGGACGGCACCTCCTTTGTGTACCGGGGTATCAACGAAGACGAGGATGAATTGGCAATCACCGCGCAAGGATCACTCCTCAAGATTGGTGACAATTATCAGCTCACACCTATCTTGTTCGCCAGAAATCTCACCGCAGGGGCGGTGTTCACCAAAGACGAATTCGAACAGGACTTCGTATACGACGATTCCACTTTTCACACTGTGTTGAGAGAGACCCAGGGATCATCCCTCAGGCTGCTGCGTGGCGGCATCACTTCCGGCCCACCTGGGGCGGTGAAAATGCTTGCTCTGATGGGCATGTGTCACTGCGAATGCGACAAAATCGAGGTGTCCGGAGATGCTGAAGGGTACATGTCGTTCAAAAACGGTATATTTACAGAGCTTACCAACGTTGAACAGAGGATCTTCGCAACTAAACCCAGACACCGACGTAGCATCTTGAACACGTTGCCCTCTACTTTGTCTCGCTTGGGATTGGACTCCCTAGTGGACACAATCCTCCGGCCGGAAGCATCAGTTGGCTCGGCTCAGCGCGACATACGATACAACAGCACAGTGCTAGATGCAGACAGATCAACTCATCTCACTCTGCCGGACGTCAATGCTCTGGAGCGCAGCACCAATGCTCAGCTGACCAGAGGTCAAACAGACCGTGCCGTGGAGGATGACTGGGCTGAGTACGGGTCTGCCGAGTGCGATAGTGATCCTCCACCTCCGTACTCCCCCTGATCAGGGTAGAGTGCCGCCAGTGGGGCTGATATAAGGTATGCGATGATGCAGCTGAACTTTTGCTGGAGCTCCCTGTGCTTGAGACTGGTCATTCGCGGATTCTCATCTTCCCTTTCTTTACTCTCGTATACATTGTCAGATATCGACTGGCGCGACGAACCCACAGGTACAGATATTGGGGAAGCCAACGGATCACACTTTATCAGGGGCAATGCATAAAAATGAGTAATGCCAACGAGAGATATGATACAATGTAGACCTGCTGTTATCTCATCCACCAAGGTTAAATACCACCTGCTCGTCTTCTTGGGGTAGCAGAAGCTCTAGACCCTGCGCCAATCCCAGCACTTCGGGGTGTAGCGGCTACGCCCAGTCCTCCTATCTTTGGTGTACGCGATACGGCTTCTTGTCGTAGTTTCTCCGCTTTTGCGCGCTCAATGCTAAGAGATTTCAATGTTAGCATAATGCTATCATGCTATCATGCTTTCAGACCTCGACTCTACTCACTCTTCTCGCTGTCGCGCCATTTCCGCCTCCATCTCCGTCTTCTTGCTGAAATCCCGATTTGCCCTCGCTCGAGCCAGAGCATCAAAGTTCTTCTCCCGAATCGAAAAGAAGACACCGCCAAGCTCGGCTGTAGTGAAATCAGCCGACTACCATAGTCATAAGCGGCTGATACACTTACCAAGCCAATATGGATCAACCGATGTAACACACATCATGTATTCTGGATCAACGTCAGCAATCATTTGGGACCAAGAGCGACCCAATACTCACGTTTCGATGTGAGAACCACTGCACGCCATTGTCAGCTCAAGTCATACTAGCCGAAGTCTTAGCACTCACGCTCATGATAAACGACGTAATCCGGCATGTCTGCTTTTGCGTTAGGGTCTGCATTGTGATTGATATGAGGAAGACTTACACCCAAGACCATACAGAGAACTAGTCGGATGTAGAACACATGGCAACTGCAACCGATCGTTAGTAGCTGTTGAAGGACTCAGATCGACTGCACTCACTCCGGTTCTGACATTCATATACTCTCCGATACCTTTGACTCTGGCAGCCTGGTGGAAGTACCCGGCGGTGATACATTTGCTGCTTGCTCGTCAGCTAACTTTCCTAATCTGCACATACAAGGCGCTCACCGGACAATGTCCCAGTCCGTACCAACAGATAAGATCTCCATCTTCTGCGTCTTCATGATATCTTCAAGCTGGCCTCGGACTTCTCTAGCTTTACGCATGAGCTTTGGATGTAAGAAGTGCTTCATGGACCACGAGTCGGAGTACCTGAGAAAGCTGTTAGCTGATGTGCTATTATCTTCAAGGCATCCACAGCTCACCCATTGCTCTTCCACTGCGTGTAAACGTGAAGAAGCGTCAAGTGATCGCTCTCCGGCACGAAGAACTTTTCCCTCGCAGCATCACTTTCCTCGGCTCTTTGAGGCGGCCGGTAGAAGACTGATGGGACCGACAACATGGAAACAATGGTGAGCATCTCCGATGAACACTTGTACTCCGTAGCGACGATGAGCATCTTTGCCAATGATGGTTCCATAGGGAAGTCGGACATTTTCTTGCCCGCTGGGGTGAGGTCGCCCACATTGTCTAGTGCAGCGAGGACCCATAATTGGTACATTGAGTTGAGGATATTTTCCTAAGAATGAGGTCAGCTTTGTGTGGTCATTCTGACGCAGTTCGACGTACTTGAGGAGGCGGGTCCATGAAGTCAAATTCCAAGAGATTCTTCACACCAAGCGATTTCAAAAGCAGGACTGTGTTGGCAAGATTTGTACGCTGTATCTCGGGTATATTGCTCGGGAACAATTCGTTGAGATATGCGGTCTCGGTAAAGAGACGGTAGCAGAACCTGATATGGGGAACATGGTCAACTCTACCAAAGCGGGTCACCGCTTCACTCACCCAGGACCAGTACGTCCGGCTCGACCTGCTCTCTGCCCGCAATTCGCTTGACTGATCGGCGTGATCTGTAGCGCGTCCATTCCGACTTTCGGATTGTAGACTTTCAATTTGGAATATCCGGCATCGACCACATACAATATACCGTCGACTGAAGAGAGTAATGAGCATGTCTTCACATATGAATGTGAATTCCTATACCTACCTGTGAGGGAAGTTTCGGCAATGTTGGTTGCAATGACTACCTTTCTTCGGCCATCAGGTGTAGGCTGGAAGATTTTTGCTTGGAGATCCGCTGGCATCTGAGAATAGATGGGAAGGATGGCCAACGGCGGCGGATCATCCAATTGCGAAAGCCGCTCTGTGGATTGGCTTAGCGGAGATACGCGTCGATTGATAAAGCAACAGAACTCACCTTCGATGACCTGACAAGTGCACTCGATGTCCTCTTGACCTGTCATGAAGACGAGGATGTCTCCTGATGGACTGGACAGGTGGATTTGCAATACTTGTTTGATAGAAGCATCGACGTAATCTTCGCATGGCGATTTGGAGTGGAAAATCTCGACCGGGAAGGTTCGACCGGGAATCGTGAACGTAGCAGCATTGCCGAAGAATCGCGAGAACTAGGTGGGATATCAGCGCTGGACCTTGAGATGCCAGCCGAAGCTTACCTTATCAGCGTTCATGGTGGCGGATGTAACAATGAGCTTCAGGTCTCGGCGTCGAGTGAGAACTGCAGTCTGTCAGCCGTATTCCATCATGCAAGATAGCAGTGACAGCTCACTCTTGCGTAACAAGCCCATCAATATATCGGTACTAAGCGATCGCTCATGCGCTTCATCAAGAATGATGACGCTATACCGATCAAGATCGCCTTCATTCAGCGATTCTCGTAGCAGGACACCGTCCGTCATGACTGCGTAGGTCGGATTAGCCTTCGCTCGAACACAGACAGGACAATTGACTCACACTTGATCTTGGTTTCTTTCGATGTGCAGTCCTCGAAACGGATCGCATAACCAACAGTCGAGCCCAATGTGCACTGAGGTACATGTCAGCTATCTCCGGACTGACGCGAGGATTTGCCTCACCTCCATCTCTTCGCTGACACGCTTCGCAACGGACATGGCGGCGACACGTCGGGGTTGAGTGCAGCCAATGATACCGTTGTTGCAGTACCCGTCCTCATATAAGAACTGTCCTAATTGAGTTGTTTTGCCAGAACCAGTCTCACCGACGACAATGAGGACTATTTGAAACAATTAGCTGATCGCTCAATCGCAATGTCGTGTTCGCTCACCCTGGTGGTCCCGAATCATGGCCATGAGTTCTTCTCGAACAGCAAAGGCAGGCAGATATTCCCGTTGTTCCTTCAATGTCCTGCTTCTTGCAAAGGCCGATACACCTTCGGACTTCAGAAGGTGGGACGAAAATTGTGAGTCGGCCTTGTAATTCTTATCGTCCCCTTTTTGCCCTTCTGTAGCCAATTGTCAGCTAATTTCGTGTCCTTCCGCACAAGAGACGTACCCTCGCCAAGGTCCGGCTCGTCGGTGACACCCATGAGGTTACCCAGAGTTGTCCCCGCCATCGAAGCGGCCTTTGCTGCAGCCTGCCACCCGAGTCAACAACCCTAATGGCCTTTCATAGACGAGGACCTGGACGTACCTTTTCCCTTTCTTGCCGTTCCCTGCGCTCCTTAACTAAAGCTGACCCTTGCTTACTGAATTTAGCCAGATCGCTCGTTCCATCTCGTACAGGATTGATAGGGTCCAGTTGCTTAGTATATGCGACTGTCCCATCGAGGAAAGGCGGTTTCAAATCGTGCACCAGAACATGAACCTTTGAGTCCGAATCATCCTCAAAGTCCAAATCAACAGCTCCTCGTTGAGCGACACCGGAAGTTAGCATTCGGTTCGTCTCCCATAGGTCGTTGTCGGCGTTCTGGTGAAGACGTCAGCCTCCATCCGAGTTCTACAGTACAACGGCAGCCATTCACAAATTGCGCCTGCCGAGCGGTCTGCCGTTTCACCGCTTTTGCCTGAAGCTCTTCCTCCTTGTCTCGCTCAAGGCTCTCCCACTGCATAAAGGGGTTATGCTCCTCGTCGGGCGCCTAAGGGTCGGAATTAGTATGCGCCTTGTCTTCGAACAGGGACCACTCACAACAGCACCTTCATCGTCGTAGCTATACCAATCACGATCTAGCCTGACTTGTTCCTCCTCCCATTCTTTTGCGTCCACCTCCGTGCCTCCTCCGCCGTCGGGCGAGCTCTGTCGGCCAGATCGCGGTGTTTGTTCCCAACTCTGTCCCCGTCGCGAGCTTTCGCCTCCTTTGCCCCATCCCCCAGGCCCTCGTCTCGGTGTTTCATCCCAGCCACGATTAGGCACTCGCATACTACCGCCATCAGTATCTCTGTCCGTCCTAGACGTCCGAGGGGTAGGAGCCGCATCCCAGCTCTTACCGCCATGACCTCGGTCCTCTCCACGTCCTCGCTCATCTCGTCGATCGTATCGCCCATTTCCGTTTCCATTGTCCCTGTCCCTGTCTCTGGATTGGTTATACCCCCTATCTCCATCCTGTCTGCGGTCTCCATTTCGGTTTCTATCATCTCCGTATGAACCGCGATTCAAGCGTGACTGGAAGTCGCCCAAGCCTTGATGCTGTCCATTGGAGCCCTTATCGGAGGTTGAGGCAGTGATGGACGTCGAGGGCATGTTACGTTCCCGTCGCCTCGCATCGAGCCTGCGCCGAGCTTCGTCTGAGAGGCCCGAACCACGACTTGGAGTCTCTTCTGGTCGCACACGCACAGCCTCCCTTTTCACAGGTATAATCGGTACTGTGGTATGTTAAATGGAAGTAGCATGAGACAGGAGAGAAACGCAATTCACCTTTGAAGACACCTCCAGATGATGAAACACCATTCTCGTCCTCGTCATCGTCGATACGCGGTCGCTTGGATGGCGGTTCAGACTTCGATCCGCCAGCAGCAGCCGCTGCAGCCCGCTTTTCAGCCGCTAATCTGTCTAGCCCAAGCAATGAAGGCCGTGCAGTGGGAGGCGCCCGGAAGGCGACAGCCTGACAAGTAATGAGCTTTGACCTTGATGAGACATGATGGCTACGTACCTCGCCTCCTGATCGTCTGAGACCACCTTTTCGCGCAGGGTCTGGAGCTAACGTGTCCGAACTGTCATGCTCCATACCTTCCATCTTATCACCTTCACCGCTTGGCGGTCGTCCGCCCATCATGCGAGGGGGTGAATGATTCGACCCTCTCCTATCATTCGATTGCGAAGCAATGGACTCGTGGGCAAGGATTCGAGTATGCAGTGAGAGCATAGCTTCCTCGGGAAATTTGCCAAATGTTGAAACAGCTGTAAAGGCGAGTTAGTCGACGACATGAGAGCTTTGGCCTGATGACTCACCTCGCAGGAATGCATCACCGCCCCTGTTTCCTCTGGCGATTTCTACTATACGCTTACCCAAGACATCGTTGGGGTTGACTTGGTTCATCAAGCGCGACATCTGAGGAGCAACGAATTTAGCCTATACATGAGTGCAATGACAGCTATGAGCTCACCTCAATCGCTATCTGATGGCTGAAGTCGGGCTCCCCTTCCGTTGCATCTCCCGCACGGGGCGGTGAGCGCGCTGACATCTTGCTCTGAATGACTGCAGCAGATGTCGATGATTAGCTTGTCGTTCAGCAACATTGAAGTTGCTGTCCGAGTCAACCAAAACATCGAAGCTGTTAGCAGACGGCAACGGAAGCAGATTGTGATTGAAGATGTTCCACGTCATAACAAAATTTCAGTAAGAGCCAAATACCATGTATTCAAAAGCGACAGATGCAGTAGAGTTACACTTATATCACTGAGGAAACCAGCTTGAAGACTCTCAACACGACCTGCCATCGTCGTAGAACCCGCCCAGACACCCTCTTCGGGTTTTTAGTACCGACTTCACCAAAGTGCGACCGCGCGAGAGAGCAATGGCCGTATCCCAGGATGGGTTCATGACAGAACTCGAGGGATATCGCAAGGCACTACTCCGAGCGAAACCTCAGGAGTTGCAGGACGGGTGTGTAGTACTTTCACCCTCATTCCAACCCAGTAAGACTTCTTTGACTGATATGAAATGACCACAGCGTCCTGCTAGCTCAAAGCATCGAATTCGCGCTCCAGACCTGCAACGAAAGCTCCCAGCTCAAACTTCTCGAGCTCGTCCTCATACTCGTACGACAGCTGGCTTCGGTTGTCCACGATGCGGGCGCTCAACATGCTCCAAATATCGTTTCCATTGTACACGATCGCGTGGCTCCTGCCTTTCAGCCTGGAGCTCCGCTCGCATCATTCGTCATGAGCAATTTGGAGAACCCTCTCAAGGGTCAGCAAACACGAGCGTCGGAAGTGCTCGCCGCCGCAGGACGACTGTCGGCACTGCTGCCGCCTTCAGAAAGCGCATCGTCCTCATCTGCTGCTTTTTCCACCTTCTGCGTCCCTCTCTTCAGACATGCTATCAGCGAGGGAATGGCTCGTCGAGCTAATATCGCGGTGGTGTTCGCTCTACTCGAACACGTTCCGCTCGATGCCGTACCATCCACGCTACTAGCGGAACTGTTAGACGATCTGCATAACGTCGACTCTGCAAATCAGCGATGTACCCTCATAGTCAAACTGCTCATCAAGCTTTACATTCCGCCAAACGAGAATACGTCGGTCGATTCTACAGTACGCCAACGACTGATCATACCGCTGCTGCCCTTCCTTGATGCTGGCAAATACCCTGTCCAAGTCTCAACCCATATGAATCGATATCTGCTGCCAGCCTTGTTCAAGCGAGATCCAGCATACGTCACTGTGCTTCTCGACATGCTTAGTGAGCGACCAGAGCTATTCGCCGCCTGGGTCGGAGTCGCCTCACTCGGTGTGTCACTTGGGCATGTGCGTATCGAAGACCTGCCAGCGAAAGAGACCGAGGACGCTCTCGCCCACGAGGATGCAGATGTACGACTCCGTGCATTCGAACTGGTCACTGGCTCGAAAGATCAATTGACTGGTAAGGTGCTAGGCCTAGTGAAGAAGGGCTTTGAGTGGAATGACTCATCACCGGGGACTGGGTGAGCTGCCCTGACATTTCTCCGCTTTAGCTATACTGAACAGATATCACGATCCTAGGAGTCGCTCTTCCTTTTCCTCGGCGTCGTACGCATTTTTCGTCCGCCTCCATCAGCTTGAGACCCTAACTCGCCGAAACGCTCGCAAAAAGGCGAAGAACCCCTCGTTGGCCATCCAGGAAGCTGACCTGAATGACGTTCTCGAGACCACTGCCGCTTTCCGAGACTGGTTTCTTACGATCTACATCGACACCAATCTTCGACAGGCGTTGCGGTATCCGGTCTTCAAAGCTCTCCTCGCGCTCAATCTGTTGCAGGTGTACTTGAATGTTTTTGGAGAGGATGCCGGCGTACAAAAACAGATTTTCACGGAGAACCGGGTGGAAATGCTCCTTGCTTGTCAGGCGAGCGAATTCGGCGAGATCCGTACGAGATCAAGAAAGATGTGAGTACAACTTCCCCGAGCCCCTGGGTATATCTTGGTCTGACTGGATAATTATCAGTCTCGAGTCAGCTCTCGTCCTATTGGCCGGGTATGAAAACTTGGAAACACCTTCATCTCAGAACCTTCTACATTCCGCTTTGGTCTCCCTCAATCATCCCCGCCGTACGCAAGCAGAAGCTGGTAAGGCAGTACTCTGTATACTTTTCAGCAAAGTAGTGCAGGACGATCTGGACCAGCAAAAGTCAATTGCATTCGTTTCCGACCTGTTGGACCGACTAGAGGTTAGCTTGAAGGCTGTAGAAGCAGATCTCGTGCGCGGTATGGAGGAGAGTCCATTGCATGGCACACTTTCAGCTCTGAGGTAAGCTCTGCCACACACGCATATTGTAGACGCTTATCATCGGCACAGAGATCTCATAACCTGTTTGTCCTTCAAGAGCGCTGAAGCGCAAACGGTGTGGCGGCCTACTTTGCATCGCATTTTCGGTGTGGTCGATCGTATCTGGGAAGTGACGCGCACAGTCATATCACTTGCCCCAAGCAAGTTGGACGGAGACGCGAGCAAACAGGGTGTTCCCGAGCATGAAATCGCGCGAGTGTACGAGGTGCTCGGCGGAGCTGATGAGGCAGAAGAAGACGATGAGGCAATGGATCATACTGGACTGCTATCGGGCTGTTGGCGCGCAACCAGAAATGCAGGGTAAGTGATGCCCATCTGAAGCAGAAGCAACGTACTGATCTGAGATCAATTGCGGGTTTTCTTCGTCAGTGAACTGCTGGCAGCTGTCCTGGTCCGCCCACTCATACAAAGCGGCGAGGAGCAGAATGTGTGGACTCGTAACGAAGTAGATCGAGCGGGATTATGCTTCCTGACCTGGATGCACGAGATACGGCATAGAGGCACGTTTTCCAAGATCGCCTCGGCTTTCGCAGAGGTGGTTGAAGCTGTCCGACAGCACGCCGTCGTTCGAGATCTGTGTGACAGATGGCTGCAGGTGAGTTTGGCACCGATAGAGTGTGATTTTTGAGTCACTGATATACTTCATGATAGCACGAGCTTGTCACCATTTCGTCCGATCAGATTTCAACCACACGTCGATCTGCCGCTCTGCCATACAGTATTCTGGCCATTGTCTCGGGCGATGAGAAATTGCTGGATGTTGCGGTGGCATCGCTGATTGACCTTGCGCGAGTGGACAACGCATCGACATCGAATACCACTAAAATTCACGCTTTCAATGTGCTGAAGATTGTACTGCTTGATGCAAAGCAGACCAAGTTCTTCGACAAATACTTCGAGAGATCCGTGTTGATGGCTTTACGAGCATTCGAATCGCCAGAGTAAGCCCATCGCTTCTCACGTTGCACGATTGGCTGACAGACACATGCGTTATAGCTGGAATGTCCGAAATGTCGGCTTGATCCTCTTTTCGACTATGGTACACCGATGTCTGAGTTCTGCTCGAGGTGGACAAGACTACTTCCGATCTCGGTCTGCTCTAGCGACTCGCCAATCTTTCTCTTTCTTCCACGCCAAATACCCTCAGATCGTACCTTTCATCACTCGCTATTTGGTCCAGGCGACGGCTAAGTCCGGCACCACAAGTGGCAACAAGCATTCTCCGCTCTTTCCCATCCTAATTATTATCCGAAGTCTCCGGTGGTCTGATACGCATCAGGAATTACAAAGGGATCTGATTGACGCCGTGTCGCCATTCCTCAGTAGTCGGGAATACCAGGTAAGTTCAGGTACGCTTTAGAAAGATGGAAACTAGGTCTGACTGGCAGCATACAAAGGTTCGTCAAGTCGCCGCGCAAGCTCTATCATCCCTTATCTCTCCGACCGGAGCCATTGAACGAGCACTCAAGATTGTCTCCTCAAATGACTCCAATACAACCGATTTGAACTCCCTGCACGGCAATCTCCTGCTTCTCCATCTACTGGTTGCGAACGTCATTCAGTGGGACGAAGTCCCCTTCGATTCCACTCAACGTTTCGAGGATGGTCTGGCCCACCTCGTTGGCGTGCATGTGCCAGGCATAGCTCCGCCGATCACTGAGGCTCTTATGAGTTCCGTAACCAGTTACCTGTCTTCTGCGAGACCGGGGGACTCTCGACTTCTGCACAAAGCAGTACAGCGAACAGACACATATCTATCACAGCGAGGCTCAATACCCCCTGTTCCCGCTGAGGAGTTCCGGCATTCCGCTTGCGTAGGCTTCTTGCTGCAGCATCAGCCTACGAAGAAGCTGTTCACACAACTGCTGGCAACGGGCGCTACCGAGATTGACCATGTCCGAGCACTGGAAAACCTTGTCGATCATCCCGCATTGCTCGACGTGGACGTCTTTTCGCGTTGCACAGACCTCGCAATTGATCCTGTCAGTGGGGAAACCGTTCAGTCCCTTGCTTTGGAGGCAATGGCAGATCTGCCATGGTCGAACAGCGTTTGGGGAGGTTCTCAACAAACACGGAGTAATGTCATAGGGCGATTGGAAGAATTGAGCAAGGCGAAATGTGTGCCACTTAGGGAAGCGGCGCTGCCTGCACTAGGTCGATTCCTGGCTCATGTGAGTTGTATCGCGCATTCTCTGCTTCACCGAGCTGACTAGTAGCAGTATATGGGCGAGACAACGGATGTGGAGGCTGAGCAGGTTGTTGAGCGATTGAGCGATCTGGTCTTGGATGCCTCGGACGAGGATCAGGTGCGTAGCGACTCTGCGCTGTCATTTACTTGAGCGAGAGGAGTGCTGACAAGCTCATTGATTGGCCCGCAGTCTCAGCCTTCTCGCTGGTCCGCCTTGCAACACCTCTATCACCTGCGAAATGACATCTTCAAGCCTGACCTGCCGCTGCATTCCTGCACGAATATCCACCGCGCTCTGCTTCGCTTAATACAGGACGACGAGGAGGAAATCCGACAAGGCGCCGCAAGCATCGTCGCGACTGCTTTCGGTCATGATCATGGCAGAAGAGCAGTTCATGGCGAGATGCTTTGGGTGTACTGGACATGGATGCAGGAGCACTATTCTTCTCAGATCGAGGATAGAGATGTAAGCTGGCTAGAGGCTCTTGTATTGGACAAAGAAGGTGTCGGTATGTTAAGAAAGACTCTCATCCATGTCTATCAATAGTGCTGACATGTGTTCGCGTGGGGTGGCAGAACACGATTTGGGCGTACTGCGAAACGACACTTCCTCCGAGATCCTATTCGGGATCGAACCTCCAAACCTATTCCGCGATCCACTCGTGGACTCGCACAACGCCGCAAGGATATTCGCCAATACTCAACCCACTACTGAGTTTTTGAATCGCATCCGCCACGAGAAGGAGGTATTGCGTGCTGAGTTGGAAGAGAACCGTTCCAATTCGAGGATGTCGTCAAGTCCTATTGATGATGCGTGGCAAGCGAGGCGGACTATCCTCAGACGCATGGAGATCTTCGAGCTCATCACTAGCGAATAATCTGGCAGGAGTTAATCATTTTGTACATATCTGTAGACTACTGATGGTCGAATGTAAGCTGTTGTACATCCTGTATCCGGACTTATGAGACGGTAGTTATCACGTCCATCGCTGATGTTACACCTGAACGTGTTGCAATTGACCATTGCGAGCGGCACAGATGCTGTAAGCTCGCATTCTTGCAAATGGCCTTACAGGCCGCATCCTTTATATACAGTCTGCGACGTCAATCTTTCATCTACGGCCACAGAGATCAGAAAACGCCGCATCCCGTTCGATCTGCGCAGCTAAGCTGGTCATCGCGGGGTCAGTACCAGAGTGAGAGATCATCTGGGAATCCCTCGTGCTGTAGTTTTTTGTCATACCTGTATTTTTTCCTTGTCTAACCCTCCACCCTGGCTGGCGAGATGCCCCTGAGCGTGTTAAGCGAGCTAGCATGTAGCAAATCCTATCCCGAACGAAGCAGTGTCAGTGTGTGTTACGTCGCTAAGATCAGCATATTGGCGTTGATGGACTTTTGAGTGAGCTGTACCCTGCATATGGGGCTGCAACGAAATGCTCGCCGTACGTCATCTAGTTACCCGCCCCGCGCCATCTTCCTCGCACGAGCAACCTCGACCAGACTAGCATAAGACCAAGTAAGGTCTCTCGCACCTTGCGGCCCACCGTCGTGTCTGTAGTGATTCAATATCGGTCAGTATCCAAGCACCAACGGGATAGATACAGCATCGTTGTCGTATCCTCAAATCTGCTCACCTGCTTATCTGCTCGCTCATCCGCCCATGCTCTTTCTCGCTGTATCTCCTTCCAGCCCGGATGAAGTTGTCTGCCACTTCCCCCAAAGCCTCAATAGCTCTTTTGAATCGTTTATCGCCTTTGAGCCAGACTTGTCCGGCGTGTACGTGCTTGCTTGATGATGATGCAAGTATATCTGACCAGAATGGCATTGTTATATTGTGAATCTCGATTATTCCACTGGTCAAGAATTCCTCTCGAGCCAGGTAGAGCGCGTGCGCGAGAGAGAACGTGCATATGTACCTGTCGTCCCGCAAGTCACGCAGAGACGTCAGCACTTGATAACATCTCAAGTCACGATAGTCAATCTGTGTTTGGACTGTGAGAAAACGCTATGCGCCACTCACCATGGATTAGCCTTGCTCTTCCCAACGCCATCGTATACGTCCTCCTTGTATCGGCCTAATGTCCATCCTCGCGTCCACTTGCGATCCTTGTTGATATCGTATAGACCGTCAAAGGACCTGATGTACCGATGCAGACTGGCCAGAACAGTCGGATGGGATGGTGACAACGACACGCCTGAATGAGAGCCATTCTCTTTTGTTGTGATGCTAGATCCAGATCCATGGTCTTGGCTTGCGTGGATTAAGGTGAGAGGTAACGAACAGTCGAGCCATTCTCGGTCCGGGAATTCCATCTCGTCTACTTCTCTTTCGGTCGCCCCGAGTTGCGTTTCAACATTCGGCTGAAACTGCTCGTAATCCATGGAAGAGAGCCAATAACCCTTTCCTTCGTCCCAGAAAGGCTCGACAGCTTCATTAATGGCTCGAACTTGGGCGGCGTAGAAGCTGGCTGCGCCCGTATCATTTAGTCTGGCGGCGAGATCTGCGCCAGCCTCAAGTGCGCGCATGGAGACCATCAGTGTGAAGAGGTGATGTCCGTCTCTATCACGTACTCATTAGCATTATACATGGGTAGCCTCATCCATGGGAGATGAAAGCTGGGTCTGAGAAGACGAGAAAATAAGAGAAGGACTGGAGAGCACTTACACTTCCTCCCACAGATCGAAACCACCTTTCCACCAGCCATGCGCGACTTCTTCCAGATCGTTCTTGACAACGAGCCCCGGATGTTTCACATGTCGAGGAGCGTACAAGTGGGTCATGACGTATGGCTTGTCCAGAGGAAGATTGCGGTCCAGCAAGTAGCTGGCATAGGGTATCAAAGACAGTGCTCTCAGAGCTGGTCCGTCTCTGAGCCATCAATTTAGCTCATACTCTTCATCAATACGTCTGTTTGCGAGTGTAGGAGACCAAATACTCACCGTTGTGGCCTGCCCCAGCTGCCTGTGAACGCTGAGCCATTCACGTGGAATTTGGGCTCGTTCAGTCCACCAGCGTACAGATCGCCAGAAGGGTTGGGAACAAGCTGCAGTTCAGCTTGGGAGGCGATATATGCTCTGAGTAATGACTCGTATAGCACATCGTTGGCCTTTGTCTCTGACTTGTGTGCCCTCTTGTGAGATCGAAGTTTGTTATCGTGGCCTACGCGATGGAAGAACGGCGATACGAGAGTGGAGACAGTCAACGCCGAGTCGCGCGTCCAGGTATACTATAATTACTATCAGCAGGCGTCCTGGACCAGAGTATAGAGTCGCACAAAGTAGTCTGGCACATTCTCATGCTCTGCTTTACTAGGACTGGCAATGACGAGTCCGTCCAGCGCTCCTGCAGCAGGTCCTATATTCCGCAATATCCTTTCGACCGCAAGAATCAATTCCTGTTCCAACCACTTGTCCAAGGTCGGACCTCGCCCCCTGAGCTCGGCGATAGAGTGATAGACTCCATGTCGACTTGCTTGCGAGTATAGCAAGTATGTCGTGAGCGCAACTAGCAGGGGGAAGAGGTACAATCTGTTGAGCTTGGTCCGACGAGTGGATGAAGCTGATTGTGAAATTGTCGAGTACGGCTGTTCCACTTCTGCACCCTTCGTTTGTCCTGTGACCTCTGTCTCCCTCGAGGGCGAGTCCGAAAAAGTGTCGCTACTCATCGTAGCATATCAACGGCGCTCTGTCGACTCAACGGCTGTGCGCCTCTCTGATAAGAGAACCTGTAAGTGATCAAAGTTGTCTGCAGTACTGCATGGCTCAATGAACTTATCTTATTGATGATTGAATCATTATGTGAAACCATCTTACACACCGGCAATATGTTACTCACCAGTCACTCATCCTGGTGCCCCACTCAACTCTTTCCAGATTATGACGCACTCTTTCTGTTTCTCGCATGACCACCTCGACATCGTACAATTTCATCTCATTCGCTTCTCTCTCTTCTACTCTCCGACAACCAATAATAACATCCACAATGTCAGAGCAAGACAAGAAGCAAGGTACGTCCTCATAACCTCACGCTGATGACGCCACGACCACTGACTTGTCCCCTGTTCCCGTCTCTGCAGAATCTCAGGCCGTCCCCGCTGAGCAGATCACGGAAGAAGCCAAAAAGGCCGAGCCTGATGCTGCTGAAGCTGCCGAGGAGGTGAGTCAGATCCATGTCTTCCTTCTTCATTGCTCTTCCTTGCTAGTAATCAGGGTGGCTGACGAATGGTTTGCGACTGCTGGCTCATAGATGGAGAGCAAAGGGCAGGACGTCTTGCCCACGATCACATGATCGCGAGTGTGAATGACGAGAAACCGAAGGGCATAAGGGAAAATTAAGACCATCGCACAAAACCATCAACCATGCATGAGATTCTAGCACGACGAGCAGCTGGGAGTCGTATTGTACAACAATGAAAGTAAGAGGGTCACCGCTAACAAATGATCACGAGACTAGCCCACATCTCACCGTTTAACAACCCAGATCCCCTAATTCTCTATTGATAGACCGTTTTCACAGAGGAGTTCCAACAGTACTTAATAAATACCCTCACGACCCCCTCCCATCGCAGTCCATCACGTCTTCGCCTTCTTCCACGAACCGCTTCCTCTCCCTTCGCCATGGCTCCCACACATCGCCGTACTTTTTCAATAATCGCCCGAGCTCTGCCCGCTGTTCCATCTACGCTCGAGTCAGTCAAACCGTCCAACATCTTCTCAACGCACCACCTTCGTATTGTGGATGAGAAATAGGGATCTGAAATTACTTACGATGACAGCCGGGACTTCTTCGCCCTTTGCAACACCCCAAACATCGTTGAACATTTCACCCAATTTCGGCTTGGGCAGCTTCTCCGCTCGACTGAATGCGCGAAGGACTTCCTGCTTGTTCTTTGCTAAAAGACTCTTTTCTTGCTCTTCTCCCCACCAGCTCTTCGAGACGAGAAACGCGCGGAACCGGTGGATCGGGTTATCTACATTCGTTCCGTTATAAATCCTCATTGATCAGCCACTTCCAACGATCACTGTCCTATCCAATTAAGCCAATCGCAAGACCCGGTGCTCACCTACGACACTCCACTCTTTGACCTCTTCGATAGGACGATAGACGCTCGAGTCATCACTAGTGGAATGATGCCCGATCCTATAAGTCATAGCTTCCACCAATACTCCTTTCTTCCCTTCCACAGCCCTCCGTCGAGCTTCTCTAACAGCCGACAATACCGCCAAAGCATCATTACCGTCTACTCGGATGGTATCTAGCCCGTAAGCCGGTCCGCGAGAAGCGATACCGTCGCCTGCGTACTGATCTATGATGGGAGTAGAGATCGCAAAGCTGCTCAGGTTGGTAAGATGGCAGGATTCGCAAGTGACGGCAGAGCAGCATAATCAGCTATCTTCCAATGCTGTTATTGGAACGTTTGTGACGGCGAAGACCCACCCGTTATTGCGACAGAACCAGATACACGGCCCGCCCAAGACCGAGTTCATGCCCAAAGCAGCGTGGAAGTCGCCTTCGCTCGCAGCGCCTGCAACGTGAAGCTGTGCGTTAGGCTATGTTCGATAGCCATCTCTGACGTATGTGAACGTTTACATGAGGAATAAGGAGCACTCACCATCCCCAAAATAACAAATAACACAATCACCCTGCCTTTCATCGTCGAGCTTGAGCGCATAAGCGGCTCCTGCAGCCTGGGGCATCCTGCAGCCTCATGTGTCAGCTTCCCCGCTTTATTTCGTACAGGGATCATTGATTAGCGACTCACTGCGTAGCAAGCGGACTGGTGATAGTATGGAACCCCAGTTCCGGCGCCGAGTAATGGACAGGCATCATGCGGCCTTTCGTACCTTTATCCTCGACGTTGCCAAAGCATTGAGCCATCAGGGCGTCGAGCGTAAAACCACGATGCAGGAGTGCCGCTGACTCGCGCTACATCATCTCTTGTCAGGGTAAGAGAACTACTGGGGAACATACGCACATATTGCCCGAAGATCTCGTCGCCTCCCAACATGGCTGCGGCACTACCGACGATAGCGGCTTCTTCACCTGCGCACTGCATGTAGAATGATATTCGCCCTTGCCGTTGAGATTGATAGAGCACGTTGTCAACGATCGGTATAAGGGTCATAGTCCGGTACCTGCGAAGTGCAACAGTGCATCACAGGTAAGTCTCAGTAATCAGCGCGTAGGAGAGACAGTTCACATGGCCAGCGCTTCATCCTTGTCGATCTAAGACTGAAGTGTCAATCCATAATCTAGGTATCTTAATGGAGAAACCGTGATAGTCTTAGCTGACCCACCTCTGGCATACGAGCGTTGCGGACCGGATGTCCTTCCTCGTCCAGCACCCTGTAGGTCGGGATGGTCTATGATCCAGTAACGCAATCAGTCACGCTCTTGCTCGCCATGCAAACTCTATGTGGCGAACACACCCAAGACCCACTTTGGCAACAGCGTTGAACCACCCCATATCGCCCGACCACCAACTCTCGTGCGTACCTCTTCTCAACGGCCGGCTCATGCGAGACTGCCTCTCGGCCGGACTACCAGATACATATAGTGGTCGACCATCTTGTGATGGTGCTTGAGCTTGAGTCGGGGTTTCGAATGTTGGTAAAGGCGTTGGTTGTGGGAGTGGCGCCGAAGTAGGTGTTGTGTGATGTTTTGCCGGGACGTTGGGTGGTGGACCTGTTATCTATGCGTCATCAATTGAGAGTCAGCCTAGGACATTCCTATCATCCATAAGTACGGCAAGGTTGGCGACATACTAGCGAACGCGATGCCGATGCCACGCTGTGACGGAAAGCTGTGCGAGAGAATGGACGTAGTATCCCTCGAGTTAGCGTCAGCATCTGGAGTATGACCGTACCGCGTCAAGCTGTGAGGGAGAGTGTAGTAAGCGTCAACTTCGATAGCTCTCGGTGGTACTGATCAGTAGCAGATGTGCATAGCCCTTGTCGTACATGCTGAATGCATAATCAGCTGTCTACGCGCATGTTTTCAGTGGTGATCTGCTGATCTCAATCACACAACACTGCCTTATAACCGGTTGACAACCACAATAGCCAGCGGCGAGATCCGAAATAGCGGCCATGTCCGCTACAACATCAACCTCCACTTTGTTGATCGACGCAAACAATTAACGCAATCGAGACATACAAGGTAAATTCCAATGACATCATTGATGAATGCAGAAACTATTATCGGCTGTCTCGAACCTGACTTTGAGCGAATCGCTCCACAACGCCGAGATGTGTTCTGTCGGTTGTACCACGCAGCAAACGGGGATATTGTCCGTCACGAATGGGAAAGGGATCACGTACTCCTAGATGCTCGGCGTGCGCTGCCAGATCGAGAGCAAATGTCTAAAAGGGAAACAACTAAACTCTTGCTTTTCAGGAGGATCGCTCCTCCTGGGATGTGAATGAGCAAGGGCAGCACGACAAGCATGCTTTGTAGGAATCCCCGCATTAGCGCATAAAGTGACTTTGCACTCCTAATCGGAGCCAGACCGTCCGCCCGAATCAGGAAAGCTCAAAAGCCCAAAGCGAACAGATGGCCAAAGGTCATCAACGTCATTATAAAACCTAGCCCGAACCCGTTACAGTAGCACGTAAGCTGCGAACCAGGGGACCAGGGCCGAAAGCGCTGCGAGGCGTCGATCACCTTGCGGAAACTCAAGGTTATTTCTCTGCACGAGGCAGAGCGTGTCACTCTCAAGCCTTGTCTCGCTATCTTTGCATACCTGATGCCCTTGCCCGCGGAAAGTTGCCCGTTTCTGCCTTTGGACAGTTGCATCATTGCCTCGAGTCCCTCTGCTCCTTTGCTCCTTTGCTCCATTGATCCATTGATGCATTTCTCCTTTGGTCTTTTTCTGTCTGCTGCTTGTCGTCACTCTCCCTGATCTTTCGGTTACTGCCGAAAATAAATAGAGTGAGAACAAGCATTCCAGTAGACGAGACGGCACGCTAGCTGCGGACCAGAGGACGACACGGAAGCGACTTAGGGTTTGAGTCCGTTCACTTTGTCATCCTGTCTGATGTCGCACTTTTCCTTTCTGCTTGATTGGTGGAGTCTGGTATCAGTCATATGCATCACGCATCAATTAGCTCATTGCCGTCATAGGTCTCTCGTTAAGGGGGTGACTTTTACATGACGCGCCCTTATCCCAAGCTGCCGTGACGTTGTTGTGAGAGACGGTCAAATCAGATAGATAAACTTGGTTTTATCTGACGTCTGTTTTCTTTCGTTCTCTCTTCTCTTCCTCATCACGTCAACCGTCTTTCGATATTTCTGCTCTTTGTGTATAGTCTCGTATAATCTATCTCCTTCCTTAACCGTCCAACCTATAATCAGTCGTTAGTTGCACACAATGGGCATGTTCAACAAGAAAGGCGGCAAGAGCGGCGAGTGGTACTTCAACGACAAGGACAACAATGGTGGCAAGAAGACAGGCTTGTTCGCCGATATCAAGAATGACTTGATTGCCATGGTGGTGAGTGTCGTTCCATGTCTCTTTCGCCATCTATCCTACGCTCGACGCGACGCTGACAATGCTTGTTGACAGGGCGAGTTTGTCGGAACTGTACGTTTAACAAACTCTCGATCGTTGTTTGGACCTAGGCCGGGTCCTGGTACCTCGTTGGCCCACCGTTGATGTGATTGCTGATATCTTGCTTTTCTGGTTGTCCCGACAGGTTCTGTTCCTTCTGTTCGGATTGGGCGTGAGTTCCTCGGCGCGTCCGGCATCTTAGAACAAATAGCTGATCCTGACGATCTTCCAGGCTGTACAAACTGTCGCTGCCAACTTGGCAGAGGATAGCAGCGGCACGTCATCCGGTACCACTCCAACGGGAAGCGATTCCGCTCGACTCATGGCCTACTACTATATCTCTTGCGCTTTCGGCTTCTCCCTTTTCGCCACCGCCTCCATCTTCTACCGCTTCACTGGAAGTATCTTCAACCCTAACGTCTCCCTCGCTTTGTACATAATCGGCGCCATCAAGACCGTCCGTTTCATTCGTGAGTAGCCTTTCTCTGCATGCGTTAGAAGGGCGAATGAAGAGTTGGCAGCTGATCCTGTGATTCCTCGTCGATAGTGGTCTCTATCGCTCAGCTGGTCGGCGCTATCGCCGCTACAGCGATCCTCAGGGGTCTTACTCCCGGCACGTTATCGGTCGGCGTCGCTCTTGGCGAAGGCACCAGCCGAACACAGGGTCTCTTCATCGAGATGTTCACCACTGCCACGCTCTGTCTCAGCGTTCTTATGCTTGCTGCTGGTGCGTCAATCTTATCATCCGGTTATTCAGTTCATTGCTGATCCTGAAGATTGGAATAGAGAAACACCTCCTCACTCCCTTCGCGCCCTTGGGCTTCGGTTTCACCCTCTTCGTTGTGATGATGTTCTCGTGCGCATTCACTGGTGGTGCAGTCAAGTGAGTGGGATTCTTTTGCGTCGCGTATGATCTGAGTCTGACGCGCCTTTCTCACAGCACTGCTCGTGCTTTCGGTCCAGCCGTCCTCTCCGGTTTCAACAACTACCACTGGATCTACTGTGAGTCCTGCCATGACTCTCAATCCGCATATCGTAGGATACGCACTGATCCGTGATCTGCTGCAGGGCTCGGTCCTTACCTCGGTGCCCTGCTCGCCACTGCCTTCTACCTGTTCCTCAAAGCCGTCCACTACTGGTAAGTTAATCCGACTTGTTCTCTTGGTAGTATCAGTACTGATCCCACTGCTATTCAGGCGCGTCAACCCCGGTCAAGACTCGACGGACGAGAACGAGTCTCCCGTTGTTCAAGTTCCTTCGCGCTCTTCGGGGGCCGACGGGGCCAACGGACGCGACACCGTCTAAGTCAATCACAATTTCGACATCGCCATCACATTAACCGATTCAACATCATATAGGCGTAGCCTACGTCTTTCAAAAAGCTTTCAGCTTTGTACGCATATTCGACTCCCGCATAATCATACATGATACAATGATATATATACATATAGGTCGCCCGTGGGCCATCTCAGCATTGTTCGAGAGATTCGCAGATCGGAGATCAGGACATATATACTGTAAGGATAGCTCGAACTGTAGCATAATCAAAGTCATAGTACTCGTATGCGAGCCGTAATCCCTCATGACAACGCGAGCAATCTAGCTATCAACGCAATTACACAAGCTACAGTGCGTGGTCGTGTGGACACGGTATGGCAGCTGCGTGATCGTCACAGGTTCGTGATATGCCTATGGCGACTCAAGTCAAAGATTCATACAACGCGAGGTACAATAGTGGACAAGACGTGCGCAAGGAATGCGCAATAATCTACTCGTGCAGAGAGATACAACTGTCGGGAAAGGAACAAAGATTATCGTGTCAAAAGTCGTTCAACGTATGAAGAGAGAAGGAAGAGTGTTTTGATCATACAATCATAAACGAGACGAGTCACAAGCACTGATGGAGAGTAGAGGTATACGGCTTCTTGTCTCGAATGCGAGGGTAAGTCAAGCTCCAGGACCACCAGGCAGCCTATCGCCGCCTTCACCTTTACCCAGTCTCCACCCTCCGACACCCATGAGTACGCCCAGCACGACAAAGGCTACGACAGCAATGATGATAGGGTACGTGACGCGGCGTCTCGCAAGTTGAGACGTAGGGATTAAGGGCTGTCGCTCTGCGTCTGAGGGAGACAAGTCGTCGTTACCGGCCGAAGCAGAGGGACGACGGTTGAAGGTTATTGTGATTGGCGAATTGGGCGCGGACGAGGTTCGTACAGCAGTAGGCGGTTGAGGTGAGGATACCGTTGTCGCTGCGGGGTCCGCGTGCGCGTGCGGCGTGTGCGAGGGGTGAGGCGGGTGCGGCTCAGGTGCGAATGATACGTTCGACATGTTGGTCTATATCTTGGGAAGTAATGTTGCTGTGGCTAGCGAAAGGAATAGTCAGAAATAAGGATCGTACAGTAAACTTCGTTGTTGCTCTCATCACTCGCAATTTATCAAGTGGGATTGGGTCGATCGGCCGAATTGTGTGACGGGATCAGGTGGCGATGTGTATTGCCCCGATACTGTCTTTTCGTTCTACAAGTCTTGTGTTGTCGTGGCAGTATGTGCCAGAGTCGTGAGTGAAGTGATATGGTGTTTCGAGTCAAATAGCAAAGTACCAACGTATCGATTTCTGGCAGGAGAAAGCGACACGATAGGGCGGGTGATCTCGTACTCGTAAATTGCGATTGCTACAAAGGAGCACTTGCCCGCTTAGGCATACATACATACGCAATCGAAATCTCACACTAGTCGCTCTCACCCCGCATTCCCCACAGTCACGACAGTGCCTGGAGATTGACTCAGATCCGAGATACGCTACGTGCCACTGTCTATTCCTACGGGTAATCCCGGTAGTACCCAAACACGTGGTTTATAATGCCGATTCAGCTTAGTTCAACTAGCTCAGCATTCCCACTTTGTACCGCGTTGCAGCTCACAACTTTAGACTTTTTTCGTTTTCTAATACTCTTCACGCTCCATCTCATTATTCTCAACACCAACCAAAACAACCAAAACCACAGCAAAATGTCCACCACCGAGCAGACCTACATCATGATCAAGTGCGTCTCGTCCTCCTTCTCCCACTATCTCAGCGGCGAGCCGTACCTCCGTGCTCTTAGCGATTCTTGTCCGCCTGGGCTTGCTGATCACCCTGCTCGCTTTGCCTGGGCTGGGTTGACCTCGAAATGTACGAATGCTGACCTGCTTGCTGTCTCTGCTCTCCCTACTTTCCATCAATCATCTATCATCAATCATGTTCTGATCGTTGCGCTCACTCACCTCCACTCTGACCTACCAACACCTCACCTCACCCTCACCCCTCGCACGTGCTCAGGCCTGACGGCGTTCAGCGCGGTCTCGTCGGCGAGATCATCGCCCGATTCGAGAAGCGTGGCTTCAAGGTCAGTCTAGACGCGCTATTCGCTTGTACCTCCTCGGCCATTTGCTAAATACCTTCTCTATTGATACAGCTCGTCGCCCTCAAGCTCGCTTCCCCTACCAAGGTCAGTACTCCTCTTCTATGCCGTCCAGTCGTATCTCAGAGCTAACACGAATACGTTGATACCACAGTCCCACCTCGAGAAGCACTACGGTGACCTCGCCGAGAAGCCCTTCTTCCCCCGTTTGGTCGAGTACAGTGCGTGCCTTCATGAACAGCATCGAGAGATCTCTTCAACAAAGCAGCTGATATCTATCCTCGTGCTTCTTTTCACTCTCTCACCTACTTTTAACATCTTGCGAACGCGAACGCCAACCCGCAGTGCTCTCCGGCCCCGTCGTCTGCATGGTCTGGGAGGGCCTTGACGCCGTCAAGACTGGCCGTGTCATGCTCGGCGCTACCAACCCTCTCGCCTCTGCTCCCGGTATGTCCCACAATCTACCATGCCACCAAGAGTCCTCGCTGACAATCTGTATACAGGCACCATCAGGGGTGACTACGCTCTCCAGGTCGGCATGGTAAGTGATTCATCCTTTCGCGAAGCTTGTCTGACCCAGTTCCACCGTTATGTGATCGTCTATAGAACGTCTGTAAGTCGGAGTTGAAATTGAATATCTCTACTATAGCTGACTCTCCACCCAGGCCACGGTTCCGACTCTGTTGAGAACGGCCAGAAGGAGATTGAGCTCTGGTTCCCGTGAGTACCATACCACCATTCAACGTACCGAGCAAAGCTATTCACGCCTGGATCTCGACTTACACTTCTGTATCATCGCAGCGAGGGCATCAACCAGTACAAGCTCTCTGCTCAGTCCTGGATCTACGAGGCTTAAGTGTCATACGCACTTGAGCTGCGCCAAGCCAGCTCATAGAAGCATACTTCCTGAGTTCCGCTCTGGCTCCGTAGTTTTAGATGGCGGAATGCATATCATATGCTCGATTTACGCGATGAGTGCGGATGACTCGTTAAGAAGACGAATGACATGACGTGTGTGGAATCTACTTTGATATATTGAATACAACTACGGCCCAAAACGGGAGAGAAGAGAGGAGGTATAAACTGCTCGACCACACTAAGCTCTCAGTCGTCCATTCGTTACGACGGTTGGGATACACACGTCTCTACTCTAGAATTATAGGCTTCGGGGCACATTGCTATTGAGCCACCTCCAGAGTGTAGATGAATTTAGCGAGGTAGTGTAATCCCGCACTAGCTTCTTCCGCTGTGACACGTATGAGCTTCGGCGGAAGGAGGAAGCCGTACTGCAAGTCGGCAACACACTCAGCTTCACTTGTGAGAGACTGGATGGACCACTTACAGTACCCGTATCTCGCAGTTCGGCAGAGTATGACCACCTCACATCCGTGATTCCGTAAGAGTAATCAATCGCGTCTCCGGGAGCGCTACCATAACACTTCAATCAGTATAATATACGTAAACGGAGAGGTCAGAGAGCTGGAAGAGAGTAACCTACCGATATGTCAGATCACACGCTTGACCCGCTTCGTACCCTTCACCCCGTTTTGATCGCATAGCTTTCGCGACTCCTAGTCCGGCCTCCATCAACATTTCTGCATCAGGCGGGAAATCCTCGCACGAGTGGGCAAAGGGGAACATGACTAAGGAGCGCTTCATCAGTATGTTATCCCATGAGTCTGTCAGTCTCGCTGTAAGAGAAGAGCCACTTGAGGGAGAGCGAGATGGATCTGATACTCACAGAGCTGACCATAACTGTGCAAATCGACAAAAGCGCGGATCTTAGATCCTCGCTCCGCAGCACTGCTCAAGTAGTCCGAAACAGCTTTGGACTCGTATGATTCAAAAGCCGCTTTGCCGGGATACGCTTCAGAGCATGCGGTCGCAGATTTGGAAGGACGCCATTTGTAGCCCCAGTTGGAATTTAGGTCGATGCCTGAATAGAAGAAAGGTTGTGTCAGCTTGCTATAGATTGACTAGAGACTATGGCAGAGTCGCCATAGATCCAGTTTGCGCATATTAACGAGCAAGTCACGAAAACGTACCTAAGCAAGATTTGCTGCCTATCTGCTGCCTGTTCTTCCTCCATAATCGACTATGATCCCGACTATACTCGAGCCCGTCAGGATTGATTGTCGGTATGACGGTAAACGTGAATGAGCGTAAAAGTGTTGCTGCCTCAGACGAAGGGTCGTGCGTGGCTGATAGTAACAGAGTATGGAGGAAGTACAATGCTGAAGATGGTCCGACCCACTATATTTTATGTATTAGTTGAATGACCTCTACGCTCAAAGTACAATCATGAAGGCGGACGTACCTCGCGCCCATGCTGCCCGCTTTGCACGATAAACTCTAGCTCTTGATCCCCCTCGACCATTTGCCCGCTTCTGCCCTCCCCTCTGCCGCTTCTGGTAGCTGCTGCAGAGCCATTAACGTGCTTGACGACCTTTGCGCTCCATCCCCTGATATCTCGACCCTCAAACGTCGTGCCAACAGTGAAAGTGTTCACTTCGACAACCTCAGTCTCACTTTCGCCCTCGCCGCTGAGTGGGACACCGTCGAACGTATTGATGAGTGTATCGCCAAATTTGTATAAATCGGACAAGGGGTGATACGTATCGTGAAACGGCGTGTCGATGGTGGTCAAATTGAACGGATCAATCTTGTTCTTGTTCTTCTTCCCTTTCTTCTTCTTCAGCGCATCGACTGCTTCAAGATCCTCCTCGTAGTCACGAGTATATGTGTCTTCAATAAGGGATTGGAGATTAGGGATAAATGGGCGGAAAGACGATGAGGGCATGTGCTTCCGTAGAACGGCACATTGGTGAGAAGACAGTCGGACATCGATAGTCGAGTGTGAAGTGTGCCAAACGTCCAGATTCAATGACTACGACGAGTATCGTTCGTATCGTGTTAGCATCACTCGAATAAGCTGAGGTGAAGTTACGACTCAAGGTACGTACCTCGATAACGCCCATAACGTCCTCCTTGACACTTCTGTCAAGCATACTCCAATTAATTCGCCAAACACTCTGCTCATCATACCTCTCCACTCCTCCTATACTCGAGCCAGCTTCGATATCAACGAAAGATAATTGCTTATTCTGATCTGCGATGACCGCACCAAGCGCCAAGCGCGAGAAGGCGAGTAACGCCAAGATACTCTGTCCCGACCGCATGTTGTGTCGTCTATCCCAACCAGCCTTATACACCAGAAGTCTCGCTGCTCGGTGCTGTGATGTGACGATGGATGTCTGTGAGCGGCTTAAATGGATACTTGAGAGTAGTATAGGTCAAGACGGCGGATGCAAGTGGGTGAGTGAGTGAGACAAGTTGAAATTGCAGTTGCGGTAATTTGGGCTAACAGTGGTCACACGAGCAGATTCGTCACAGTTGACACCGGCGACAGCCGACACAACAAACTCTATCATACAATAATAAGATGCCAGTATCAACTCATTACCATTTACTGTATGCATGAAGTCGTCTCTATCGTATCGTGAATACAGGTCGTATCTATCGTGTGTACAAGGTCGCACCGTCTTTACTCGTATACTCATACCATGCCGTCGTATTGTATGCACCATCCACACTCACCTCGTGATCATGAAGGAAACTTCCTTATAATACAAACCGCTTCCATTTTGTCGTACCGGCGACCCTTCAGCCGCTGATTACGATCAACGCCGGTCATGTCCACCCCCTCTACCTCTGCCACCTCCGCGCCCTCTGCCACGATCGCCTCCACCCCGTCCTCGCTGTCTGAAATTGGTTCGATTGTCAGAGACATCTGAGGCACGACTGTCGTACTCTCGCCAGCGTTGTGGCTGACATCCTGGTCGTTGGCAGCGCTGTTCCTGAAAGTGCTGACCTGTCCGCTTATTAGGCGACCGAGGTGGGTCATATCTTGAGGTGGATGTATTGTCATTCTGGGGCGATATTGCAGCCGCTGTAGCAGCTGGTGTGGGCACAAGCTTCTCCAGCTTTGCTATTTGGGCCTTTAGGGCTTCAAGAGTTTCGACGACATTGTTAGTGTCCAAGGCAGGCGCGGCAGCCGGCGGAAGACCCCTTGCGCTATCGTCCTCTGCGCGTGGTCGTTTATCCACTGTGACCCGAGCGTAGCTGTGGTGACGAATCAGTGATCAGACAGCACATCATTTGACTCACGGGTCAACGCGATGTTCTGGCGGAATGGCTCCTTTGCTCAGACAAAGAGCCACGCAGGCCACGGTTGACACGTCGGAAGCCATTGTCATATTCGTCATACCTCTTCACTGGCTCAGGCTCGTGTGTCCTGGATGCGTTAACAGGCATAGCGGGTGACCTAGGGTCAGGATAGCGTCTGTGAGATCATATTGATCAATCCTATATCGGTCCGCGGGGTCCGTGCGTTCCGATGGCGAGAAGACTGCGGGCGAGCTCATTACGCTGTTGAGCACCTTGAATCAGAGCTACTAGTCAGGCAGTAGGAGAGGGAGAAAGATCCCTTGACAAGCTATCTTGAAGATGCGTCAGGTAGAAAGTTGCGAGAACCGAATCAGGTGAGTTGGTACAAGGATCAGAATATGCCGGGAAGAAAGAGCGATGCAGCGTTTGCAGTGTTTATAAAAGACATACCCGTCGATGGCGTGGGAGTGAGCGCAAAGGAGCGAGTCAAGAGGCGATGCGAGTGACGCAGATCATAGCTGGCCAAGGCGGTTGACAAGAAAGGAGCTGCCGGGGAAGCCTTCCTTTATGATGCGGCAGATGACGCGGGCTGATCTTGAGGCAGCGGTCTACTTCCCCTAGCTGTCCCATTTGTCTCGTCGTCCGGTGCAATGAGTATGGCCTTTCAAATTCTTGCTGCTCTTGTAGCCTCCTGTATGTAACTCACTGAACGTGATGAGGGATGATGATTGACATTGTCACTTTGCTCTTCCATGCGCCATGGACAATGAGCACAATAACAGATATGAAACGTCTAATACCTGTCCATCCCGGTTGTAATCACTGCCGGTGACACGCGGCTTCATATCGCTGAATACCTGGTATCAGCATATTCCCGGGATGTGGCACGCGAGGTACTCTCAGCTTTCAGATGGACAGTATGACATGTACGAGTAACTTCGAGTTTGTTATTGTTATTCTACCTTGATCACTCACCCATTAAATACCAAAAAGGAGCACCAACACAATGCCATACGCTCACGACGGTTTAGCTTCGCCGCCTCAACGGCCCGCTTCCCTCTCACCAGAGCCCAACGATGTTCCCGGTCCATCAAAGAAAGCTCGAGCTACAGTCGTTGACATCCAGCGCAGACAAGTGAGGCTCGCACATATGTGTGAATATATATAACTCATGCTGATACTCGTGATTTATAGGTAGAGAAGCTCCTGGCTAATCCGGACAAAGAGATTCAGCTGCCTCTTGGTGTGAAAGAGAAGACGCTCCGAGCTCCGAGAGATATGATGAAGAATGTTCAAGGCTCTAGTGCTGGCGCAGGCTCGGGCGAGTTCCACGTGTACAAGCAGTCTCGAAGGCGAGAGTACGAACGATTGCGGATGATGGAGACCAAGGCCAAGGCGGTGTGTAATGTTATGATCTGACACTCTGGTATCTTGGGAATATGAGCTGACAATTTTGCGACTCTTTTAGGAGGAGGATCAAGCGGCGTTCCTCGCTAGACAAGCAGAACGAGATGCTGCCGCAGATGCCAAGACATCCAAGAATCGCGCTAGACGTCAAAAGCGCAAACAGGGCCGCAAGGGCGATACGGAGAATGGCGCAGGCGGCAACACGAATGGCGGCAGTGGAGGCGTAGCCAAGCGAAAGTTGGAAGGTGGTGGGGCCGGCGTTGTCTTCAAAAGACCAGGAGAAGAGAGTGAGAGTGAGGAAGAGGAGGATGTGGGACCTGCTTTACCTACGCCAGTAGTGCAAGAGGCACAGGACGCCGCACCACCCATAGCGGCTTCGGAAGCGCCGATCCTCATTCACGATGACGACTAGAGGGAAGGGTCATTCATCACTTGTATATGCATGCACGACGTATGCCATTGTGAGTTGTACTGATACTGATGATCGTCTCTTCGTATGAGCGACCGTGGCTTTGCCTTTCCGTTGTTTGCTGCTTTTTTCTGGTCGGCAACACAAAGACTGACCGCGATCCTTTGATCGAGCCGATAAAGCGAAGATCCCTCTTAACCTCACACTTGCATCCTTTATGCACTGACTCCTGACCCCTTCTTTTCAATGCGCAATGTGTGGACGCTGTCACCGTGGCTGCACACCGAGAATGTACTTATACTCGAAGTCTTGCTCTCGCATCTCATGATTGAGTTCTTGCTCTCGGACGGGCCTTGAAAAGTGCGACTTCATATCGAGCGCAATGGTTGAAGTACGCTCTACGCCAGGTGCCATCGTGCGCCGGGCTCCGCCGTCACCGCAAGCGCTGGTCATCATCCTGTTCATAGTCATCATCGCCTACGTCTATATTAGCGGGAGGAGCAAAGGCGGGAGCGCGTCAAAAAGTGCTAAATCCCGAACATCGGGGCGGGGCGGGGAGAAATCGAGCAAAGCAGGTGATGACAGTGAGACTGAGGCGAGAAAGGACGAGAAACGAGGCAGGAAGAAGCGTAGTGGTAGAGACGATAGCGATTTGGAGAGTGGAGATGAAAAGGCGGAGCGTCGCCGTGGCAAGAAGACAAAAGATGAAAAGAAGTCGAAGAAGGGCGATAAAAGTTCTAGCGACTCGTCCGCCGCGCCGACGCCTGTAAGTGCGAGCGATTTGTGGGTCGAACCAGATTCAGCTTTACCGCTCTCGGCTCGACCCGATACGCGAAGTGCGCGGCCTCGCAAGGGCGTGTTCCGTAAACGAAACGAGGACGATTCGCTACCTCCAACCCCCAATACATCGTCAGGTAACAGAGTCAAGTTTACTGATACCGAAGGTCTGACGCCGTCAGAGGTGACGGGGCATTATCGGAAGTTTGGCGATACCGTCGGCCTGCGAAACGATAGTTCTGAGAAATACGATCACGTTGGCAAAGAGTCGAAACACGCTTGGGCCGATCACAAGAAACTGCTCTACGACCCTACGCAGTTCAGCGTCGCTAAGCTCAGGAGCAAGGCTAAAGGGAAGCTGCCTGAGAGGTTGATGGAGATGATGGCGGAAGCCGAGAAGATCAGCCAGGCGGAACCGGGCACAGCGCATTGGTCTCAAATATTGAAAGATGAATGGGACCCGGATCTGGGACCTGTGCCAGCCGTAGCGTGGAGGATGGCAAAGCAGTTTGGCGCCATGTTGACAATGGAAGACGTGAAGCTCGTCGTCGCCGCGTGCAAAGAGAGGTGCAAGTTGGCTCCCAAATTGCAGACGCACAATATCGACGAGTTCATCGCGCTCATCAATGTCCCGGCCAATAACCCCGAATTCCCATACAAGTTTGCTCTGGCGTGGTACCTTGACTCGTATCGATGTACCGAGTTCAAGAAGCGTATGGGCATCACTGACGAGCCAGTCCCGATGACTACGCATGAGCAAATGGGACGAGCAGCAATGTGTTTGGGGTGGTTGCAGTATCTGGCGCGTTTGCAGATGGTTAAAAGGATGTTCACGGGTTTGGATCTAGATGGCTTAGCGATGCGGGCTCAGGCGATGCAGGAGAAATCAGGCTTCCGTTTAGACTTGACGGTATTCATGCCAGGCGGCCCACAGAAGATGTACAAGAAAGACGAGGCGGACTGGTATCAGAGACTGAGTCGATCGGCAGGCGCTTTCCGCTCGTTCCACCTCGAGATCGCCAACTTGTTCTACGGCACGCAAAACGATATGATGCACCGCGAAATCTTCACAAGACGACGACTCATTTTCCGACCTGGCTGGACCGTGCTCGGCGTATCTCAACCATTATCAGATAACAGTCAGCCGCAATCCCGTTTATCCCTATTCCGTATTCGCGGGACGTACCTCGAGTTACATACAGATCTGGACGAAGCGATCCCGAAAGAGTGGCTGGCAGCTATTCGCATTATGAAGAAACCATTGGCGTTACTTGGTCCGAGCGAAGTGTGTTTCCAGTCAATACGGCAATACTTCTGGAACAAGTCTTCTCTCTCTAGAAGCAATGAGCGATTCAACGCAATCACGTTTTGGCTTGCATGGAGAATGTGCGGCGAAGGTTTACAAGAGGATGTCGTCAACGGAGCAGTGCAGAAGAATGCGGCTTACGATTTCATTCGATCTATCGATCTCGGCGGCTATGTACCGATTCATCTACCCAGGCCAGACAACCCACATCCACGATTCGTCGACATAGGAGGCTTCCCAGCAATAGAAGTCTTTCTCATCTCCTTTATCCAACAAGGCCAACGAGGCGCCACGGTCGATTTGCTATTCAATCCTGCCTTCGGCCTACTTCCCGAGATAGACAAACTTCGACCAGCAACTCGCTTACTCTCCAAAGCTCCACCGCGACTCAAGCTGTTCATCGCCGTTCCCAACAAGCAAGTAGTGGAAACCTTCCAAAACGAGATCCAACATGCACTGGCACAAGTAGGGAGACAGCACGTGTCTCGCGGAGCCAGCAAAGCGCAAGCTCGAAACGCTTTGGCTCAATTAGGCATGAGGGTCTTGTCAGAAGTATACATTGTCGATGACAGTGCACCCGTAGCGGAGGATGGGTCCTCAGCCCCAGAAGGTATTAGATTGGGCTACAGACCGATGTTCCCGCCCGATCTTCTTGACGATACCGGAGCTGGAGGTTCACCTACAGGACCGACACCGCCATTCCGACCTCCGGGACCAGTCAATACCGGCAGTATATCAAGACCACTAACTTCGCCATCACGTCCTCAGGGTCCATCCAACACTGGAGGTCGACCCACTCCGCCTGCCCCTCTAGGCGCGGGAAGCAGCGGTAATAGCGATGAGGAAGATGTGCCGATCGACGGGAGGTTTGCAAAGGTGGGTGTAGAGAGCGGTTTCAATGGAGGCGGGGGTGGAAATTGAGGAACGGGTTCAGAGCATTTGCACCAGGTGAAGCGCAAAGGCAGCGGAGTAGATGCATACTTTAAATCAAGAAGGATCCTAATACCATGAGGGCATAGTCAAAGTGTTGCGAGATGGCGATTGGCGTCAATCTCAGTCCGATAACAGAATCACCAGTTAGGCCTACACTCGTGAGACACCCATAGCGTCGTGAGAACGATTCACTTCTCTAACCAACACATCTCTGCTGCCGGCCGCAAACTCACGATGCCAGTGTTCCCTTGTTGATAGCGTGCACCCGTTCTTCTCGGCTCATATCTGTGATAGCCTGTGTGAAGGTAATATTGGCGAATCAGTACTCGGCGCCGTTTCCGCACAGTCCTCAAAGTCATGCATGAATGTATCGCCACAAAGCTTGGGGAAGCTGAACTCACCTGAGTCATGGTCCTAGACATCATAGGCCACCCTTCTCTCCCTGGCCCACCGAGCGCGGGGGGTGCACCAGCGCCATTGAACGGACGTCGAACCCCGAATTCCTCCATAGACGGCAAGAGCGTGAACGACAATGGATCATTTGGTTTTCCCATACCAGTACCATTGGTGGCGTATGGACCCGCTGGGTCGAACTGCGGGATGTCCGGGATAGGCATTGGTCTGTGGGGATATTTCATCTTCCACAGCGCTTCTTTCTCCCAGCGTCTACTCACAGTACGAGTACACAAAGGCAGCAGTGTCAGCTGTATATAAAAAATAGTGCTTCGCATCGGGGCTGAGAGGCAACACCTACTTCCTCTCCTTATTAGCAGCTCTGCGCCTCGCCCGCTCCTCCTTCTCCCGCGCTCTGGCAGCCACTTTCCACAACTTAATATGCTGTTTCTCCAATTTGCGCCAATTTTCTTCTTCAGCCTTACGTTCCCTCATCACAGCCTTTCTCTGAGCTGGACTCAGTTGATAATAGTTCGTAGGCAGAGGTCGGAGCTTGACTGGAGGTAAAGTTGGTGCTGGTGGGTCTGGGAAAGCATAGTCTACTCGATTCACTTGGGATGATATGGCTGGGAGAGGCCTACCGTACGATGGTATTGTTGCGTGCTTCGATTTCGACGGTTTATAGTATTTCGTCTGGTAAGGCTAGGAAAAAACACAACAGTCAGATAGATGAGTTCAGCTGCTACGATATTGTTCTTGCTCCTTTTCGCTACAGCCCGCGTGATGCACATCGACTCACTGTGTATCCAGCCGCGCTGTACTCGTATCTGTAACCATGCCTCGAATCAATTCCCATCCTGCCGTAACCAGGCTGATCCCATTCGACCCGTTTCCCAAACAACCTCTGCCACAAGCTCGGCTTCTCGTACCGATATTCATATCCATATCCATGATCGTATACGTCCTGGTCGTGTGCTGTGCGAGTAGGAAGAGGCAGCGGGCAATATGCTGTGGATGAGCTTTCGCCAGGCCAAGATGCGTTGATCCCTTGAGCTAGCGAGTGACGTGACATCGCTCAAGTGCGTTCTACAAGTATATGATGCGAGAGGTGATTACGGTGCGTCGAAGTCCCGGTCGACCCGTCGTGCAGATATAATCGTAGTCAAGGACATGGGCTGGATGATCAGAAATTGTTAATGCTTTCATGTCATTGTGTGCATCAGTAAGCTGTCATAGGTCGATCAATCAGCTGAGAAGCCATCATTGTTACCGTCTTCACCATCAAATAAGTGATGATGGGCTGATCAGAACAACAATCAGAATACGCATCAGTGTTGCGAGCAGCTTTCCTAACGGAAACACAGCACCTCGCATCTGAGAAGTTATTGTTCTCGAGCCATCACGAACATCTCACTTCACATGCATGTCATCATTACACGTGAACAAATAGCATAAAGGTATGCACCGAAAAAAAGCAACTAGCAAACGCAGCAGGCCTCCATCACTCCTTCAACTAGACCTATGAGCTGGTCTTGAGCGAAGGAGGAAGGGAGCTAGCGTGGCTGGGCGCAGATCCCTCGCCAGCACCAGCTCTATCTCTGTTGCCGCCCCTGTTGCCGCCTCGTCCACCGCGTCCTCCCCTGCCATTTCCACGACCTCCACGACCTCCTCGACCGCCCCGACCACCTCGTCCGCCTCGCCCACCCTTGAAATCCCGCTTTCGGTCATTGCTGTCATTGAGCTTCTCAGCGGCGATCTTGCCCTGGAAGTTGGCCCGAGTCTGCCAGAACGCTCGTTGTTCGTCCTCTACAAATGCAAGTGCCATTAGCGATTGGCCAGTATACAGAATTTGTGAACTAAGTACTTACCTGACATGCGTGCCCACTCCACCTCCACTCCACCGAACAAGATCTTTGCCTCCTTGAGCTTGTTCATCTCGTCATCACTGAAAACGCTTCCATCACCCTTGGCAATCGAACCAGACTTTGATCCTGGAGGGAAAGCAAGGAAAGGGTTTGCAACAATTTCCGAAACGTGAGCTTTGAGGTCCTTCCAATCTGGGTTCTCGCCATTGTTGATGAACTTGATCGAAGACTCTGGCTCGAAAGGTATCTTGGAAGCGTCCAAGACCTGTCCAGTGTGGCGATCGCACTCAAGCTGAGCACCCTTGTACTCGATGACAAGTGGTTTGGGCTCCTATTCGAGCCACTTTCGTCAGCTGTCCGATCGGAGTTTTATGGCTCGCAAGAAACTCACCTCGGTTCTGGCGTTCTTGCCGTCACGCTCCTCCCCATCCTCATCTCTATCTCTCTTCTTGCCGTTCGACTGCTCAGCCTTGCGACCCTTGACCTCTGGCCTCTTTCCAACAATGTCCACGTCATCAGGAATGTTCGCCAAAGCCGGGAGGAAGCCCTTCTTCGCCTTCTCCATCTCCTTGAAAGCGTTGAATTTGCGTGGTGCGCTATCGGCCTTGGGCTTGCCACCCTTGTCTCCGAGTTCACCCTGCTTTCCGCGGTGCAGAGTAGACTGGTCGATACCCTTCTCCTTTGCCTTCATCTGGACGTATGCGTCCCTGATACACACTGTCAGCTCTCCTCAGGGATAGTGAGGCCCGCGCTTGCTCACTTGGTCATCTTCAGCATCTCCTCACCATCCGGAAGGAATTTGGGGATGGTTTCTTGCTCTAAGAAGCTCTGCATGTCGGCGGCGTAGGCAAACTCGACGAAAACGGAGCCCTGTATGAGGTTGGTGTGAGCATACGACCTAGTTGCTCATATAGCTCTGGCTCACCTTGAACTTGCCCTTGCCCTTGCCGGCGATACCCTTGCCCTCGATGTCCGCCCTTCTCATGCGCACAGCGTTGATCCTCCCAAACTGGTCGAAGTACTTCTCGACCTTTTCTTGGCCATTGGTCTCGTTGTCACCCTCACCGAAACCTTTAACATAGGCGGATCTGTCCCAAGCGGTCGTGTTGGGCTCCAACGCCTTTTTCCTCCTCACGTTGGTCCCGTCCTCGCTGACTGCGAGCAAAGGGTGGGGACCATCCTGAGCGATCGCGCGACGAACAGCGTACGCGATAAAGGGCACGCCGAAGTCCTGGAATTCTCTCATGCGCTTGAAAGTACAGATGGTCTTGATGGGAACCCAACCTTCAGCATTGCAGCAAGTGAGGGAGAAGAAGTATTTGTCGACGGGCAAGTTGGAGTCGGAGAAGTAGAATGAGACTGCACAGACCAGCGGACCAGATCAGCAGTGGTTCCTGTTTGTATGAGAGGTAGTTACGCACTCTGCTTTGCGGCCTTAACGAGCAGCTCGTCAATTTCTGCCTCCTCCTTTCCTTCAATCTTGGGCAAAGGGCCAAGCTCTTCTGCCTTGACCTCGGAAGTGCTCGCCTCTGGCTCCTGAGCAGCGGGCGCCTCTGTTTGTGCGTCAACGTCCATGGTCGAGGTCTCTGCTGTGACTTGGGGTTGCTCTTCGGGCTTAGTCTCGGACATGATGGTGGAGTAGCACCTGAACTTTTTCGTCAACGGGTGATGGTGCGGTATATAGAGCCGCTTTTATGTGTTTGATTTGCCTAGATTTGACTTGCGGCTGGTGAGTAAAGAAGACTAGGAAAGAGGACACTGAGTATAGACAATGACTCGTAGCGTATGTGTGGATGATTTCAAAATTCTGAATCCAAAAAGTGGAGAAGAAGGACGGGATCAAATATGTGAGAGTCTTCCAGTGCCACATCGCTGTGTATGATCTTATATCCACGGCGTTATCCAAGAGAGATGTGGCACGGTTTTTGCCACTGACGAGTTCTCCTACTTTTGGGTGTGGAGGTTGTCCACCTATCCAGCCATCTTTGGCTTTTGAATACGATTATCCCTGATTCTCTCATGATGCACGATACACGAGAGATGATATAGCTCATGTACAAGGATGGCGGGTCGTTGCATGGTAGAGATGCTAACTCTTACCGTCTGTGCGCAGAAGATACGACGAGGCACGCCCAGCATGTCTGTGTTATGGTACTACTGAAAGCTTGTGCGAGGCCAAGGCTATGGATTGACCGAGAATGGCTACGAGCGATGCAGTAGTGCAACGAGGGTTTTATCATTGACAGGTTGGACTGATCATTGCTCATCTTCATCCTCTATTCGTTATCCTCTGCCTTTCGTTCTACTCAACCCTCACGGACTCTCGCTGCAGGTCAGCACACTACCAAGCCCTACGCTCAAACACCCTCTCGACGAGGTCAACGCTTTTCCTAAAACAGATTCTCTTCTCACCTAAAACGACTACTAAAATAGCCAAGATGTCCCGCAAGTCAGCAGTCACCTCTTCGACCACCGCCGCTGTCGCGATAGCAGCTCTCTCAGCACTTCCAGCCGCTTTCGCTGCGACCCCCGCTGCGCGGTGGGGTCATCAAGCAGCATATGTCAGCTCGCAGCAGGCAATGTATATCGTAGGAGGAGAAGTCACTTCGTCAGATGCGGAAATCACCAACGAGGTCTTGATTCTCTCTGTGAGTGTCGCGTTGCACCAAAGAAAGCCTTTCGTCCTATCCTAAAGACTAACGATTTTCCCTACCAGCTCAACTCCTCGAGCCCGTCTTTCAGTACCGGCTCAAGCACCGGTCTTCCGCCGCACGCTTTCGCCTCCCTTGTCGTCACTTCAGACTCCTCGTCCCTGGTGGTGACCGGTGGAATGACCTCGTCATGCGATTCTGACACCACAACTCACACTCTTAGCCTTTCTGGAAATGGCACTTGGGTGGGGACAAGCCCTTCGAGCTTTGTCCGCAGGCGAGGAGCAGGGATGGCATGGGTTGACAATAGCTCGACAAACGGGGAGGTCATGGTGATTGGAGGAATCTCGGACGCGTATTCATGTGGTACGTTCATATACCGTATGGCCCCGAAAATCAAGTCATAACGTACTACTTTATAGGCACCTCCACCTCTGCGTACACCGCCGCCGATGTCCTCTCCCTTCCCCTCTCATCCTCTGCCCTGGTGTCTTCTCGCTCTTTGCCAACTTCTCTCACTGGCTCGACTCAGGCCGTGTCAGACTTTGGCATGACGACTGACTCGTCTGGTAACATCTATTTGGTCGGCGGTCAATCGTCTTCGGGTGACCTTGTTGCTCTGGACACGATTGGTATCTGGACCTCTTCAGCAGGATGGGCGTCGCAGAGCACTTCAGGAGACGTGCCGGCTGGTCGAGTGGGAGCTTCGCTGGTCGCACATCCTACTCTCGACCTGCTCGTCCTCCACGGCGGTTCGGTAGCGAATAGCACAAGCGGCTCTGACTCTCCTACTTCTACCCTCGCCCTCCTAAACACCACCACGTGGGCTTGGTCAACCCCGTCCGACCTCCAGCCTTCTGCGTCGTCGGCGGCATCCTACCACTCGTCCGTCATTACCGATCAAGGAGTTATGATTACCGCGTTCGGTATGGGCTCGTCTGGCAGTGCCAGATCCGACGTCTTCTACCTTGATATGCGTGATCCTACCGGTTCTGCTTGGTCCTGGACATCCACATGGAACAGCGACATGCTTAGTGCTTATTCCAGCACCAGCTCGTCTTCTTCCAGTTCGAGCAGTAGTTCTACTGAGAACACCACGACTGGTAGCTCGTCGGGGTCAAGCACCGATTCGAGCTCGTCGGGTGGTTCAAGCAAGAAAGTCGCCAGCATCGCCGTTCCAGTCATAGTGGTGTGCATCTTGCTCGTGCCCGTTATTGTCTACCTGATCCGCAGGCGGGTCAGGCTTATCAAGAAACGTCGCATGGCAAGACACTTCTCCTTCTCGTCCCAAGAGGACGGCGGTTTCTTCTCCGGCCCTCTCGATCAGTATCTCGGTGGACGACGACGCACCAAGACTCAGCATCTCTTTGGCCAAGATGCTAATGAGAAGGATGGCAACTTCATGACTGACATCTCAGCCGGATTGGGCCGCATGGTATCTCGCCTCAGCAGCCGAAGCAACTCTGAAGAAGACCACGAGACTGGGGAGAGGGAAATGACCCAGGTCCAACAAGCTCAGACTGACCGTCCATTCAACCAGAAGCAGCCTATGAACTGGGAGGAAATCGACTTTGGCCTCGGCAGAGTCGACGAGTCTAGAGCTGCCGGTGGGCAGCGCGGCTCTCTCGAAGAAAACCGCAGAGAAGGAGCGATGCCAGTGGCGTCGACCAGAACTGGTTACACCCCAGAGATGCTCCAAGGCATTGACGAAGAGGCTTCCGCCTTGCCGTACGCCGCCCCAGCTTCTGCTCCCGCCAATGCCAACAACCAACATCTTCCGTCGCTTGTTGTCATGCCACCTACTGCTCCTGCTACACCCGCTGTCAACTCGCTCTCCGCTGCCTACCCTGCCATGCAACCGTCTTCGGCTGCTCAAGCGGCCGACCAAGGTCTCGATTGGAGTATACTGCAGAAGGAGCTTGCCGCCAAGCCAGCATTCAGGTCAATCTCGCCCAACGCTCAACTCGGTCGCCCCTTGCCCCAAGCTCCCGTCGCTTCTGCCGTCACCCGCAGCGAGTCGCCCCGCCCCATGACCCCTCCGTCGCTCCCGCCACTCGACTTCCAACGTGGATCTTCTCCCTCTGGTCAAGGCCAGGGACAGACAATTAGCCTCGTAAACCCTAAGACTGGTCGACGCAGCTCGGAATTCCTGCCATTCGCTGGCTCTCCACGCGCCGTATCTCAGCCTCAGGGTCAGGCGGGACGTCAACTCGCCGGCAACTCTCAGCGTCGCGCTTCCGCCTCCGGTCCTTCAATCACTGTCTCTGGCGACTCTACATCCCCCTTGTCTAGCGGACAGACTACCCCTCGCGTACCTGTTAAGTACGATCCCACGATCCGACGCGCTAGCGCCGGTTCTCTGCGCTACGGAACCGTCACTTCCCAACGACGCACGAGCCAGCTTCGCGTAGTCAACCGTACCGATTCGGACGAGTCGGATGACGAAGAGCAAAGCAAGGGAAAGAAAGCGGAAACCTCTGGCCAGGCGCTCTGAGCACGTCTATACCAACTAGACTGAGCTCGCGCCTTCATTTTTGCCAAAGACTTCTCCGCCCTTTCCTTTGTTCTGAGCTCATCGCTCATCCCACTCTTATTGCCCGTTTCGAAACTGCGCCGAGTTTGACTCGCCATCGTTCCGTAAGTTGGGGTACCGACTGAGTCGGTGTCCTCTGTCTGATATGATCAATCTTTCATTTCACTGTCGTTACTCGGATTCGTACAGTTGTCGAATGGCTAGTCTAATAGTATAGTTGGGTATAGTATCCGTCGTAGGAAATGAGTGAGAAGTAATATTGCGGTACATGCATGTCAATGGACACTATGCCTCGAGCCTTGTCTCCCGCACACACGAACCTATGATGCGAATCTCAATGTATTGTACCCCACCGTGGTGACTGACCATTTCGGCTAGCGCGCTTAGCCGCGATCCGATAACCGCGGATCGGCGGACATGTCCGTTTGAGCGTGTAATGTGGTAGCGTGTGCTCGAGTAAGCCAGATAAAAATGTTTACAATTCTGCCTGAACTTGGCGTCATCGCGCCGACCATACTCGTTCGTCTTCGCAGAACGCCACTGACCGTTGTTCATATCACTTTATATACCCGTAGAGTCAGAGCAGACCAGAAATCAAAGAAAAGGAGGAGACAAGGATTGTCGTCGACGGCATCGCAGTGAAACGCTGATTTATTTACAAATACGAGCCAGTAAATCGAGCGCAGTTCGTCGATCGGATCCGGCAGTGCATTTTCCGTTCGTTTTCGACTCACGCCACGGCTTCATCGAGGTTCTCAAGTAGCACTGGCATCGCGACACTCTTTCGAGCTGGCCACAAGAAGCATTACAAGTCGCCCGTATCTCGCCCAAACTCTTTCGATTAGGACCACTTCTCCCACTCGCATTTGTGAAAGGCTGAAAATTTAGAATATACGAATCGATGGCTCTCGCTCCTCAAGCGCGAGAAGCGGCCTTTGCTCCCCATCCCGAATCAGGCCCAAGCAACTCGATCTCAATACCTCAACATCAATCAGCACAAGAACCGGATTTCGCTGCTTCGCGTAGCCTACAAGAAGAGGAGCAGGATCCGGCGCGAGAGCAGCAGGGTCGACCAGGTTTAGCCACTGGGGCCAGTATTTTGGATAAGAAGCCTTGGGGCTTGAAGGTACGCCTACCCTCCCTCTCTCCTTGCATAAATGTCTGAAGCTAGTGACGATGACTGACCAACTTGTTCGTCTTGTGCTGCGCTGTACAGTGGCGGGGATCAACATGGTATATCACGGTCGTAGTTGCGCTAGGCGTCACCACCGACATCCTCACATATGTACGTTTTCACGTCTTGTGACTGAGGGACATCTAAGTTCGAACTGCTGACATCACTCTGGCTCACAGACCATCGTCGTCCCGGTCTTACCATATCGACTACAAGCGTTGAATTATGACAACATCTCTGCGCTCACTTCATGGCTGCTATTCGCTTACTCGATCGGTATCTTCCTCTGTGAGTCACCACCCACCTGTCGTCAATATGCTCTCGCTCGCAAAATAAATTGAGTGGTCGAGCTAACGCTGGCTCAGTCACTCTCCCAACCGCGTACTTTTTCCACAAATACCCCTGGCGCCGAGGACCGTTGATCGGCGGCGTCATCGTCCTTGAAGGAAGTTTGATATTGTTCATGCTCGCCAAGCCGTACTGGGTCATGGTGCTCAGTCGTTTTCTCCAAGGAGCGTCAAGTACTGTCATATGGACTGGTGAGTATCGCAATATTCGTTTCATGAATCATCAACTGATGAATCGCTTCGTTTTCAGTTGGGTTTGCTTTAATGTACGTCAAGACCTTTGGTCATTCGACGACTAGACATAATAGTCACGAAAGATGAAGGAGCTGACTTCTTATCGATACCATTGTAGATGCGAGAATGTCGAGGAGAAAAATATCGGTCGGCAGATTGGTTTCGCCCTATCTGGTGTTTCAATCGGATCAACCATTGTGAGTCTTGCCTGCAAGTCCTTGTGTATGTATACGACTGCTAATCGGATATCCTCGCATAGGCTCCACCGATAGGCGGCGCTCTCTACTTCAAGCTCGGCTGGAACGCGCCTTTTATCTTCTGCATCATCATTTGCGCGGTGGATCTGATCTTGCGAGTGTTCGTATTAGAACGAAAAGACCTGAGAAGATGGGAAGCCGTACACGCACATCTCGACGCCAGGAAAAACCGGACAGCAGAAAGCGACGATCTCGCTTCCCAACAACGACCAGTTGTGGAACACCGACGTCCGTCTGTCACTGCTGCTGCGACTGCTGCACACGCGCCACGTGATGATAGTCCAGACTCGCACTTGACACTGCAAGAAATCGATGCCAGGCTAGCCAAACCGAAAGAGAAGGAATTGACGCCTTGGGGCGTGATAGTCAAATTGTTCACGTCCAGCAAGGGCATGACGGCTTTCTCGATCACTTTCGTGCTAGGCTTCATCATCGGTGCATTGGATCCTACGTGAGTCGCGATGAGGTTTCCACATTTGTGCGACAAATCACTGACTTTACACATTGGTTGCGCTCAGACTTACGCTCCGAGTGGAAAGTGTCTGGAACAAGGACTCGGACTTTGTCGGCTTAGTCTATCGTGAGTATGACCCAATGTTCTATATCAAATATAAGTTTGTATGGCGATATGAGCTGACGGATCACCTGTAGTTGCCGCATCAGCGCCAACCTTCGTTTCCGGACCGATAATCGGTGCGCTGGCGGACAAGATTGGTGCAGAATTCATCATGATGCCATCTTTACTCTTGACCGTCCCTTGGCTCCCGCTCATGATTCTCAAAAAGAGTTTACCGGGATTCATCATCTTCTTCGCTCTTGCAAGTGAGTTCCGCACTACTCATGCTACGACTTGTTGAAGCAAGAAGGGCGCGTGAAGGGAAAATGGTACTGATCTTGCCTGCCATCACAGACCTCTTTCTGAATTGCGCTTTGGGTCCTGTCGGGTTGGAAATCACCATGGTCTCAAGGGCTATCGTAAGTCTCACCGTGCAACTTTGCTTGCTCTGCTAACTGTTTCTACAGGAAGGCGTCAGCGAAATTCGTTAGTCCTGCGTATCTCGTTTCGAAAGGTTCATTGGACAATTGGCTGACTTGGGCGTGACAATACAGATCAATTCGCAGCTATGAACGTTGCCTTCTGTGCGTTTATCCTTCCGTGTCAATTGACTGAAGCTGACTCGCCACGATCACTTGTAGCTATCTCGACGGCAATAGGTACTATTGCCGGTGGACAGCTGTACGACAATCTGCCCAACGGCTGGGCAGCAGTGTGCTGGTGAGCCAGAACGAATGTTTCAGAGAACGTCTGCATATACTAATTTTCGATCGATGTGGACAGGTTCTGCTGCGCTGTTTGCCTCGTCTCGGTTCCTGCGCCCTTCTTCTTTTCGGGTAATCGGACATTATGGCGTCGACTGACCAAGAAAGATCGCCTCGCTTCGGATGATAAGGAGAAGACCATCTCTGCTCCTGAGCCAGAGCCAGTGCCTGTGACTGAAGAAACTCGCAATGGGGACAATGGGGACAACGCGGATACTCGGAATGACTCCAATACTCTCACCGATTCGACCGAATCGCAGCGCAACGATAATGAAAAGGCTAGATTAGCTTGACGTGTTACATCACCCGTCCTTACAAGTAACGATCAATTTTAATACCGCATACAATGCTTCGGAACCGGGGGAACTACAGCACCACACATCTCAAATATCACTTTTCAATTTGTACATCATGGTTGTAGCATAGCATGAGCTGATAATGACAATGCCTTTCGGAAGAGTATTTGAGCTTCGTTACGACGGCCGAACTAATCGGATCGAGACACCATCTAATCGTCCGAGATGAGCGAGTCTGTATCGGCGAAAGGAGCGTATTCATAGTCCATTCTGCACATCGACAGCGGCACGAGCGTCAGCGCAGCTCATGCAGTCCCTGCATAGCTAGTCAAAGGGAGTTGGAGCGACTTACGGTCTCCTCATCTGACTGGTGACCCAATCTTCATCCGTGTCCTCTAGGGAATACCCTTGGCCGCCCGTATAAGTCAATAAGACGGGTAAGAGTACCAAACCGTGGAGAGCTCCAGACATGATGAGGGACAACCACATTCTGAAGTAGTAGACTTCCAAAAGCTTTGAGCGGGTCAGAGCTAGCACTGAAATCCCTATCAATTTCGTTAGAGTTATGCCGGAGAACACCTATGGTCGTGAACGATCAAAGATCAGCTTTCGTCCTGCATGGGCATGCGCCATCGCGAAAACGCGAAAACGCACCGATGGGCCAACATCCACCAGAGCAGTAAAAGCTCTCTCGTCCATCTCCCGCCTTCCTTCACCTTTGTCTATCGGTAATCCAGATCCAGCACCCATGAACGCCCTAGCGATATGTGAGCAGAACTCCACTGCTATACCAAGCGAGATGACCAGGTTGACCAGAGAAATTGCGTTCAGGGAGATGCCCCAGTATCCCATAATTCCCATCACTGTCGTTACTGCCAGCATGCAAGTGAAGGTGACTGTGGCACCTGTTCTCCATGATCCCAATAACACAGAGGTGATAACCAGGATTGCCGCTAATGCGAGGGACAAGACTTCGGTTGCGATGGATGTGACATGCTCGTACTGGTCGAAAAAGACGTAGAAGAGCGAGTAGGGGAACACCTTGACTCCGGTGCGGCGAGTGATATCCGCCGATATCCGTCGAGCAGCAGACAGAGCATGTATGAAATCGGACTGGGATCGAAGTGGGGTATGGTATGTCCGGAAGTGCGACGCAATAACAGTCGAGTTGTCTGAAGCAAGCTTGACTGCAGAAGAGTACGCCGCTTGTCCACCCAAAGGACACTCGTCGTTCGTAGGTGATATTAACCACTGTTGCAGGAATCGCATAAAGTCGGCACCTTCAGGAAGACCGTCCATCGTACTACTCCATTCTTCACCTTCGAAGCAAGGTCGACAAAGTCGTTCAGAGTCTCGAGAAGTGCAAAATACCGATGGATCACGTTTTCGGACTCGACAGCAACTTTCGAACGCAGGATTTGTCCATTGGAAGAAATCATCGATCCATGCCGCAGGAGGAGACGCGACAAAGGAGCTCTCCGGGCGCTTTCTTTCCGCTTCGAGCGTGTTGGCTAATGACAGTTCTTGACATGTAGTGAAACGACCGCAAAGCTGTTGTTGCCCGTGTCGCACTGACATATCGGCTCCCTGTGCAACGAAATAGATAGGTGGTCCGACATCAAGATACGCGTCGAGTGCATTGAAATAGGATACGAGATGCGATTCGGCAGGAAGAGCCAGGCGTTGATCTGCGCAAGAATGAGCATCACCAAGGATTGAAAGCGAAACTCTCACTTACCCAGGCCCAAGGTGATATGCTGGATGCCAATGATGGCGAACAGGAACAATCCGCCAAATGCGACGAGCACAAGCTGTTTGACTTCGCTACGCAAGAGGAATGGAGCATACACTCTTCGCATGAATTTGTTCACTACCCCTTCTCCGGGTGGCGCTGTTCTCTCGTATAGACCGATTGGCGAACGCAATCTGACACATGGGAAACAGTCCATCCGCATAGCCTGAATGAAAAGTCAGCATCATCGACGAAGGTTTATGTGATACGCTGAATGAAGCTTACCTCTGCCCTGCGCAGGTCGATTGTCATAGCACTGACGAAGATGGTGACTTGCATGACCGCGCCCAGGAAGACACTGCCAGCAGCGTATATAGCAAAGTTGCGAACTGCAGGCATGGGAACCAGTGCGCCCAGAGCGAAAGCCACTGTTTCTGTGACTGAGCTAAGCAGGATCGAAGGGCCCATTCGGGCCACCGCTCGAGCCACGCGTTCCTCCGGGGCCAGAGAAGTCCCCGTACTGGGCTGCCGGCCACTGTCGACAGAATCATGATCATCTTCATCCACTGGTGGATCCTGAGCGGCATGAAGGCTGTTTTGCCTTTCGAGCTCGTGGACTAGGATGAAGACGTTGTCTACCCCGACCGCTAAAACGAGGAAGGGGATCACTTCGGCAATGATGAGAGTGACGCGAACGCCGAGTAAAGAGAAGAGACCAATCGACGAAGACACTGCTATCAGGACAATGACGATGCCAAAAAGGCCAAGGGAGAATTTCGAATTGACAGAAAGTAATGTTGGGATAATTGATAGGTCTGCAGTAGGGGACGACCGCTCAACCAATGGCTGCTTGACCAGTCGGAGTAGGATACCGATGCGTACGACCACATGCCAGATACGAGCAACGACTAAGCGTATGACACTAGGTGGTAGACCGCCTCCCAACGTCAACGAGATATAGAGGAACATGACGAGATATGAGAGCACAACAATTTTGACGTCGGTGTTGGTACTCTTGTTGAGCTCTTCCTCCAAGCTGACTCCAGTCGAATAGCTGATCTTGACACCGGTCTTTGATAGATTGCCGAGGTAGTTCTTGAGAACTTGCTCCCATTCTTCTGCTGGTTTGACACGGTCGTCATTGTAGTTGTCCAGTACCCAAGTGATGACGAGCGCCTTGGCGTTGAGCCAGTCACCCTTGGCACCGCCGAGAACGAGCTTCGGGTCGATAGGTTGACCAAAGGAAGGAAGACACTCTCCCGGACGCGCGGCACAGGAAGAAAGCCTATCTCGCCAGTCATCTCCCCAGTCCGCCATATCATCGCCCATCCATGCGGAGACAGATTGCACGACACATGGGGTGCCATGCCCGGCGGGCGCGAAGCACACGTCTGAAAGTGTCACACCAGAGTCTGATTCGAGCTGACCGATCTCAGCTTCCACCTTGAGCCACCAATCTAGAGTATCGTAATTTACAGGAGTTTCCGAAGCCTGTGTGATAAACACTTGTTCGGAACGATAAAAGGGACCAAAAGTCTCGTCGAAGAAGTGTTTCTGTGTCGCTGACTCGCTGGACGGCGACACCCATAACCGAACGGGGTCGGTTTCAACTGCGAAGTATTTCCAGCCAAAGTTGAGCAGGGCCACGACAAGAGCGGTGATAGCGAATACGGCGGCTGGCTGACGAGCACAAGCCAACCCTAGGCGGTAGAAGAAACGACGTAATGCCGCATTGATCTTGTTCTGCTTTGGCTGGAGATGATCCATTGGGTCGAGGAGACTTGCACCGCGTCCCAACCTGAAATGGATGGAGCCACTTGGCCCTGATTCAGCATCTTCGCCACCTCGCCCGACCAAGCCGTCAAGACCGTTGGTTCGTCCGTCTACGGCCGAAGGCGATAATGGCGGATCGAGGAGCGCGACTCGCTCATACCGTCTCTGACGATGCCGCAGGGCTTGTTTCCACGAGTAGAAGAGGAGAGCGAGGAGAATAACAACAGAGTAGATGATAAGAAGGGAGAAAGTAAGGCATGACACTGCGCCGACTCGACATTTGTCGTTGGATGGAGGCGCAACGTAAGGGAGGGACGGGCAGATGGAGGGGCAGTCGGCACATGTACACCGCGCATTCAGGTCAGAGGCGTCGGCGCAATTGAGGGGCGTACGAGGGTAAGCCGAATCGTCGTTGTCGGGAAAGTTGATTTGGAATGGCGAGCCCAGACCCGGCCGTAAGTCGCCCATATACTTGAGGAAAGCGCTAGCATTGGTCGCTCCGCCACCTATAAGATCCATGGCGAACCCATTCGTAGCTCCAAATTGCACATCTTTGCAGCTATCGTAAAAGCCCTGCTTGAACTCCCCGCTGACTCCGTAGCCCACCTCTTTCACGGCGTCTCTTCCATCAGTAGTCTTCTGAGTGGAAGTGATATCGAGGAAGGTCGATTGATCTGGAGAACAGGTGAAGTCACAGTAGAATGAACGGAAGTTGTTGATGCATGCCGGACAAGAAGCGATGAGTGGCGCAGCTTGTTGTAAACGGTCGGACAACGTTGACACCTGGTCGTACGTGCAGCATACCGATGAAGGAACAGTGTACGATGGGCCGCAGACAGACTGCATCAAGGTGGCTAGTTCCTCGGAAGGCTAAAAGCGGTGATTGATCAGTACGCAGTAGCTGCTGAAAGCAGAAAGTCGACTTACTGGCGCTGCATCATCGTCGTCAGGACAAGGCAGCTCTGCCCCGAACATGCCAAGGCGCCCACAGCTCCCTCTCATCGCGCAGATCCCCTTGCCTCTGCGAGGAGGGTCCACGTCGAGTGTCATTGCGAGGAAGCGACGTGTGCGAGTTAAGGTGCGAAAATGAGGTGGATGTTAGTTGAATCAAAGGTGCCGTTCAAATAGCACTGTTATGGCACGACACCGAATCCGGTTACCAGTGATCTGTTGCGCAACCGTTGACTTGTCACGTGACCTTTGGCCACCTCAACATACACGTCCAAGTGTGGTGGCAGTCGCAGGCAATCCAAAGATATGGTCGTGCACGGGTCAACCGCTAGACTCGTCTTGCCTTTCAGACAATGCATGACGGGAGAGTGGGGAATAAAAAGATACATGACTTGATCGTATGTGCTACAGTTTGACTCATATAGGCTCAACAATGCGTCGAAATACTAAATTATCTGTTGGGTTACTCCCGGCCTCTCGCTCAAAAAGGGTGCCGTTGTAAGCGGTAGTTCGAGAATGATTATGAATACATATATCGCGGTTTCCGAGATGCAAAACTGATTTACACCATTGAAGTCTGGCGATTTGAGTCGATCGCCGCTGTGTATTTGGGTGGTGCTTCGGCGTACATTGGTAGACCAGCTGCTGAGGAAACGTAACGTTCTCTGCCGGGCTCATAGGCTGCTTCGGGCGGTGCGGGTAGTGTGTCGGCGCCTGCACGCATACAATCGTCAAGGGTCAGCACCAAGTCTTTACCTATTTGGCTGAAGTAAATAGCCGCGATGAAGAGATCGCACGCACCATAAACGGGTAGACTGGCATCGCTCGCACTTGCCAACCTGTTCACGCCGACACCTCCTGTAGCATCTGAACCAAGATCTCTTCGATGGAACGGCACATAAGGATCTCGTGCTCTTGTAGCTGGAGAAGAGGCGGAAGGGAATATGTGGCCTGTAACGTCCCGTGCAACATTGCCAAATGTGGACGGTACCGTGTTATGTGTCGCGGCAATGGTGGTAGTCGCGAATCGGGGAGGTGGTCGTCCTCGAGCTTGGTTAACTTTGGTCGCGGCATTCCGGACTGCGTGGTAGTCAGCAACCAGATCGATAGACATGAGAACTTGAAGCAAGCTATTGCAAGCTAAAATTGAGAGTGGACATGGACTCACCGACCCAGACAAGAACGACTACAATGAGAATAAGGAGAAAGGGGATCAAGCTGCATCGACAGCGATTAGCTGAGATCGTTTCAGTAAGGATGGCGGTTCGACTCACAACATAAGCATATTGCAAGTCGCTCAATGGTGTGGCTGATGAGGCGGAGTACGATGCAAAGTTGACAAGCTAGAGATGATCAATACGATGTAGAGAGCTGCGATTCCAGCAGTGAAACGGATCGACTACACAGCATCTAATTTTGTGTATATTTATATAGGCAGTAACCGCTTTTGCCACCCAAACGCCAGAGATCGGATTCGGCCGTACAAGTGGAGGCTATTACCGTATACGTTTGATACGGTGATTGTCTTTATGCCACGTCACAAGACTGTCTGGATGCCGACTCGGGCCGAATGGTAATTGTCGGATGAGACTGTCGAGTGAACTATTTCCAGAACGCTACCAGTTATTGCTCTCTAGCTACTTGACAGGTTTGACAAAGTCTAGAAAATCCTTTAAGTGGTAGCAGAAAGCTGGTCGCCTACAACATTACTGCCCAGACTATCAATCATGTCATCTTCATCTTTGCCCCGCTGCCTTGTTCGCGGCTCAATCAGTGGGTGTCATCAACATGCCTCTTTTTACAGTTCTCCTCATCATGGTGCAGCCAGGAACTGACGATATTTTCTATACTCGAAGACATCGACGAGTTTTTCGCGCTGCCTCACATAGTTCGACCAGGGGAAACCATCTCCTCTACCTCACTTACGAAGAGAGCAGGTGGAAAAGGCGCCAATCAGGCTAATGCTTGTGCTCGTGCTGGAGGTCAAGTCGATTTGGATGGTAGTATCGGACAAGATGGGATCTGGGTCAAAGAGATGTTGAGCGATGCAGGAGTAGGAACAAAGAGATTGGCAGTCCTGGATCATGAGGTGTGTACCTCTTTTCTTCCTGACCGGCTGTCTTCTGTATATCAGCGAGCTACGAAGTTTTCCTGGATACTGACTCTTTATTCGCTCGACAGCTCACGGGCCGAGCGATCATTCAGTCCGCGGCGGACGGCGAGAATTCGATTGGTGCGTGATCAAAATATACAACGCTGCTCCAGACTTACTTTCCTATGGTACTTTAGTGCTACACGCAGGAGCAAATTACTACCTGCCTTCCGAATCGTCTTTGCCAGATGTAGGAGGCTACACGCACCTCTTACTGCAAAACGAAGTCCCTCTTTCGTCTACTCTCGCCTACCTCAACGCCGCCGGCGAGCAAGGAATGGTATCAGTCTTCAATCCGTCGCCTATGCTTTCCTCGTCAGAACTCCGCTCGTTCCCATGGAAACACTTATCATGGTTGATCGTGAATGAAGGCGAGCTCGAGGATCTACTGGTCGCTTTTGACGCCGCTCCTCCGCCTGCGAAACAAGGCGAAGACGTGCAAAGTAGAGCTGAACGCGGTATTTTGGCTTTACATCAAAACTCGTACTTTTCCACTTCGGTCGGAATCATTTGCACAATAGGTGCAAAAGGTATCCTCTATTTCCAGCCGTCTGCAGGACAATCAGCCAACCACCTCCCAGCGGCAAAACTGCAACATCCCCTGAAAGATACTACGGGTGCAGGAGATTGCTTCGCGGGTTATTTCGTTGCTGGTCTCATGGCTGGTGGAGAGATCGAGGAGGCTCTCAAGGCTTGTTTGACCGTAAGTGCACAATTGAGAAACTGTACACATACCTTGCATGACTGACGTATTCACCTAAACCACGTGTAGGCTTGCGCTATCTGCGTGGAGAACGAAGGAGCAATGGAGAGTGTGCCGACCAAGCAGGTGGTCCAGCAACGGATGTCATAGCACAACAGAGACGTCCTACAAACTAGTGGACCTTATTTCAATACGAGCATGATTCGTACAAATCCGCATGGAACCTTGCACCTTTTTGATCGCCTTTTGCTCATCAACGCTTCATCGCTTACCTTACGTCCATCTTTGACCCTCGACCTAACCCTTCACAACGTGTCGCCAAGCCCAAGACAGCCCCATAGATGCAGAGTGTATTCACAACTTTGCTTTTGCTGCATCTGCCGATAGTCCCTCGCCGTGCTTTTCTGCCCCGCGTTTGACTTCCCAAGCCATTTTGCCAAAGAAATCAAAGACTCCTCTACTATCAGCTCTCGCATCTGCTGAGCTTGCTTGGCCCAAAGCTGCTCGAGCTGCTATTCCTTGCGCGATGATGGCTAAACGGAAGAGGATCCACGAGCGGACCCAGCTGAAGCCCTTTCATTAGCTCTCGCGACTTTTGGTGAGGTCATAAGAGATGAAAATACACTTACGCCATACTTGATATGGGCCACTGCCATTCTCCTGCCCTCCCATGAGACGTCCCGTTCTCCCTCATTCCCTCAACCCACCATCTTTCCAGTTCGTCCCTCTGAGGCAGACCAGTTTCCTCGCTCGATAATCCCTTAAGCCCAAGGAGAAGGGTCATGTCGTCCCTTGCTTTCTCGCCCAGTGTCGAAGCGAGACTCTGTCTGATTTCAGGCGTGATTGGCGGGAACGAGAATGGTAAGAGCACGTTGCCCAAGTCTGCCAAGGGCGAGCCGAGCGTACACAACTCCCAATCTAGTATCCCTATCACTCTAGATTCGGTAGGGTGGAATATCTGCAATGCGCCATCAGAATCAGCTGTATTCTCCCCATCAACGGACATCGGGATGAGTCAGCTCCAGAACTGACAAGATTATCAATCTTAAAATCGCCATGTACGACACTGCCCACGCCCCTTTTTTGCTCTTGCTCTGCCAGGTTTTTCGCACCAACCTCGAACCAGCCTTTCATCTCCTGCGTACCCCATATAGCACCCACTTCCTGACCAGTCTCTTTGGATCGAGCTTTACTCTGCGCTGCAGACACACGTAGCAGCGAGATGACCTGTCTGGGGAAATATGGCTTGGCTGATGGCAGGGGCGCGAATGAGTCTGGGAGTTTGAGGGATGACAAGGGGACGGATGAAAGGCGGGTGAGGGTGGATATAGCTGATTTCCAGCTACGAAATACATGTCAGCTTGCAGGACCAATGATAGAGAGTGTGGCTTTCGAGCGACCCCGCTGCTCCAGTGCCGTGGAGCTCAGTGAGTGTCAGGGAAGGAGCACGCACCAAGCCCATCTTTCATCCTTATTGAGCTCCTGCATCCTCACATCTGTGAACACTCTGCCTTTGATATACTCCATGACGTAGAACGCCGCGCCCACGACATTAGAGTCGGTACAGAGGCAGTACACTTTTGGTACAGGTACTCTCCGTTCGATGGCCGCAGAAGCGTTATATGCGTTCAAGGCTGAGAGGATGAGATACTCTCTGTCTACTCGGTGAGCTGTTGGTGAGAGTAAGGGACCTGAGGGTGCTCGACGTAGCACGAATGATTGGGCCGGTGACGAGGGCGTGAGGAGGTAGGTAGGATTTGACTAAGGGTTGTTAGGTTAGTATCCAACTATGACAACCGCTGAGAACAGACAAGGCTCACCTGTCCGAACTGGAGATTCGCAGGAGTACCACTTCAGCTAAATTGGTGCAGGCTAGAAATCTCGTGACGATGATAGCAGACTCACTTTGAACTGCTTCACCTCGATTGGCCCCTTGAAGCCAGCAATGTTTTGCTCGAGATACGGCGTGAGCTTTTCGAGCGGCAGAGGCGCTCGTACAGCACTTAGCTCTTGCCCTGGTCTCGAAGGGCCCGGCGTAGGCATGATGGCGCGGTATGGTAGCTTGTTGTTCTAGCGAACGCAAATACTTGCAATGTTTGAAAGCAACGAGATGGCAGAGGGTGGACGAGCGATCTCTGAAGCGGCTATTGCTCGATAACCGGTCACTCTCCTTTCCAAGCTCAATTGCATTACAAACGATTTTGTAATTCTTCTTTTCTATTGTTTCATCCTTGGTTAAACCGATTACAAAACCTCGTTTTCTGAATGTTGTCGTGCCTGACCGGATTTTTCACTCTGCTTTGGACAATGACATGCATCTAATCTATTTCAACTTTTTTTTCCTGATTCTTGGTTAACACTCTGCTCATCCACGACATCAGACAGTATGGCACCCCGAAAGACCGTCGGTATCCTTGGTGAGCATGTCGTGCTTAGTGTACGTGTATCATGCTGATGTTGTAAATGATTGTAGGCGGAGGCCAATTGGGCCGAATGCTCACGCATCCAGCTGCACTCCTGGGCATTCCTCTTCTCATCCTCGACTCAGGCGACTATACACCTGCCAAACAGACTTTGCTCGCTCCCATCCCCCACTCTCATCCTGACGGTCCTTTCACTTCCGAGTCCCACATTCGGGAGCTGGCGGAGAAATGTGATGTTTTGACTGTCGAAATCGAGCATGTCAACGCGGACGTTCTGGAGGCTGTGGAGAAAGAGGGATTGTGCGAGGTTCAACCTTCTCCCAGGACTATACGCCTAATTCAAGACAAGTATGCTCAAAAGCTCTATCTTTCCGAACGAGGTATCCCTGTCGCTCCTTTCGGCGAGCTGCCACCTTCGCCTTCCGAACATGACGTCAAGGCTCTTGCTGCCAAACTGGATTTACCAATGATGCTCAAAGCCAAGACGTTGGCATATGACGGACGAGGGAACTCTCCTCTTCAATCCACCGAATCCGACGCTATTCAAGCATCATTGAAACACCTTGGAGATCGACCATTGTACGCCGAGGGCTGGGCACCATTCGTCAAAGAAGTCGCGGTTATGGTTGTGAGAAACAAAGAGGGCGAAGTGAAGAGTTACGATGCAGTGGAGACTATACATCGTGAAAGTATACTGAGAGTGTGTCTTGCGCCTCTCAGAGGAGCGGACGGTGTCAATGCCAGGGCTAGGGAATTGGCAGAAAAGGCCGTAGGAACACTTGAAGGTGCAGGAATCTTCGGTGTGGAGATGTTCTTGATGGAAGATGGTGGGTACCTCCTCTGGCACCGACACATGGTCTTGAGCGACCTCAGGGGAATTGCATGACCTATGCTAATACTAATTTTCTCAACCTCTCAGGCTCGCTTTTACTTAACGAGATCGCACCTCGCCCTCACAACTCCGGCCACCACACGATCGAAGCAGCTCTAACTTCGCAATTCGAGAACCACCTTCGAGCGATCCTGTCCCTTCCCCTCGGTGCCACTTCTCTTCGCGTTCCTGCCGCCGCTATGGTCAACATCCTCGGCTCCTCCTCCTCCATGGATCCCATTCATGCTATGGCCGACTCTGCCCTCTCTGTTTCTGGTGCTGCTGTACACTTATACGGAAAGGCCGAAAGCCGAAAAGCGCGAAAGATGGGACATATCACCCTCACTGCCGAGTCTGATGCCGAGCTCTCATCACGACTACGCACAGTCCTTTTTGCTCAACCCGATGCGGACGCAAAGTGGATAGACCCAATCGCTCCTCCTGCACCTGAACCTGCACACTCTCACGCGAAACCGCTAGTTGGCATCATCATGGGCTCCGACTCGGATCTCCCGGTCATGCTCCCCGCTACGAAGATACTGGATCAGTTCGAGATCCCATACGAATTGACCATCACATCAGCTCACCGTACCCCAGAAAGAATGGTGAAATACGCCAAGACCGCTTCTGGAAGAGGGCTGAGAGCTATCATTGCCGGTGCTGGCGGAGCCGCTCATCTGCCCGGGATGGTCGCTAGTGAGACTAGTTTGCCAGTCATTGGTGTTCCGGTCAAAGCGAGTGTGCTGGACGGCGTTGATTCGCTGTACAGCATTGTGCAGATGCCTGTGAGTCAATCATTCTGATCATTTGTATATCGCGAAGTTGCTTAGCGGCTTCACTCTTATGAGCGGTGCTTACTTCTATTTTATCGCATATAGAGAGGCATCCCATGTGCTACTGTCGGTATCAACAACTCTACTAACGCCGCTCTCCTCGCCATTCGCATTCTGGGTACATCCATCCCATCACTGAACGCCGCAGTTGAGCAATACTCTAAGAAGTTGGAGGAGGAGGTTCTGGCAAAAGCTGACTTGCTTGAGGAAGAGGGCTGGGAGAAGTACGTCGAGAGACTCAAGAAGTAGGAAGCGGGGGGGGACGTTGACGGCGATATAGAGGGAACAAACGGATGATACTGCACACTCCAGCCGTCAGATGGATGTCATAGATGCATATGTCCATTTTCGCTATGATTGTCAACGGATGAATTGCCTCGCTACGTCACTGTTGAGGCTATAGAAGCTTTACATGGCTGGGCGTACAATATCGTGGAAGGTAAAACATTGTTTCACGCCCAGCGGTATACTGAAGTGCACCAGAGATCATGAGGAGCATCCAACAAATGGGTGGCAAATGTTTTGTATCGCATTTGGTCCCGGCTTCGCACAACTAGAAAGTCCATTTCATCAGTCCGCACTTGATTGAACATCTATAGCATCCATTCCCAGCTTCCACTTTCTCTGCCGTCGACACGGCCAGACAAAGAGCGGGCCAGGCATTATGCAAGGCTTCAACCGGTATGTTTCCGTTTCTAATTGCTATCTTCCAATCATCATCATCATTATCTCAATCAAACACATGACTTCTCGGACATAGACACTGACTCATGGGTGCATGGTAGATATATCCCGCCGGACTATGATCCCAAGCAAGCATCAACGCTCAATGCTCATCAAGGCAAGAAGCATGCTTTAGGGAAGAGAGCAAAGGATATCGATAAAGGCATTCTCATCGTTCGGTACGTCTACGTTGTCCTCCTCCCTCCTATCAACTTCCTCTGACTCCTCTGACCAAATTGTATATCGCTGTGATGCTAATGACAGGTGCTTGATAGGTTTGAATTGCCGTTCAATATATGGTGCGGGACATGTAACGCCCATATCGGCGCAGGAGTACGGTACAATGCCCAAAAGCGTAAAGTCGGCAATTACTATTCTACCCCAATATACGCTTTCAGGTGTAAATGTCATTTGTGTTCTGGCTGGTTCGAGCTCCGCACAGATCCAAAGGTCAGTCCAAGCTCTACCCCTCTCTCCTCTTCGACGTGCCTGAAATATACATTGACGCTGATTTCGTGATTGTGTTGTTTGTTGCTTGATGTTGGCAGAATGCGGCGTATATTGTCGAAGAAGGCGCCAGGAAGAAGGACGAGGATTGGGATCCGCAAGAGAACGGCGGCTTCGCCGTGCATGGTAAGTTGGAATTCATCCGCTTCGACCAGGATCCTTTATTGCTTTACTCTGGAAGAAGCTTACGGGCTTGCTCGACCACTCTCGCAGATACCGAAGCGCCCTCAGCAGCTGAGCCGCCGGCTGACCCATTCGCACACGTGGAAAAGACGATAGACCAGCAAACTTGGGCTGCCCAAGGGACGACTCGACTAACGCAATTGACTCGAGCAAGCGAACGCATTTCCGGTGATCCATATGTGGTCAGTTCAGCTCTCAGGCGCAGGTTCAGGGAAGAGAAGAAGGTACTCCTAAGCAAACAGTCGAGGGATGAAGGCTTGAGAGACAAGTATGGCCTGCACGAAGATGTGTGGGATCTGGGCGTGGAGGACGTAGAAAGAGGAAGAGAGATGTGGGAAGTTCAGCGAGAGCGAAGGGGTTTACCTATCAATCATGGAGATCAGAGTGGAGTAGGAGAAGCGTTGACTCGAGTTGTGCTTGGTTCTACCCCTATGACGGCTAAAGGCAAAGGCAGAGCGACAGCGCTCGAAACGCCTTCACCCAACTTGGCTCAAGTACTCCGAAAATCTACTGCGAAGAAATACGATCCGTTCGCCGACGCCATATCGTCATTTTCATCTCCAGCTGTCGTCTCTGGATCATCGCCTCTGCTTGTGGGACTCAAGACTAAAGGGCGGATCAAGGATCCTTCCGCTATGACAGTCTTGAGAGGAGTAAAGCTTAAGACGGATACTATCGATGGTATTGCTGAGAAAGACGGCAGGGAAAATGGCCGTACAAATGACGGTGTGGGCCGCCAGGCTGCTGCAATAACGACAGTAGCTCCGGGACTCGGAGCAGGTCTGTTGGCTGGATATGGGAGTGATTGATTTGTACAGCCCTTACACACACTGTATGTACGCGTTGTATGTTCTACTTCATTCGATCGCATTGGATGTGACAAACGGCCTGAAATGACATGAATGGTCTGTGTTGAGCGAGACAATGCGGAGATGGTTGAGGTCTCGCATAAATGACTACTAACTATTTGTTAGGTTGTCATTGTTAGTCTACGACTGTCAAATATGTTTCTCGCTCGTGCTACTACTATACTCGATGTTCACTATATGGTTTCCCTACTTTTTTTCAGACCGATGATCACCATGATTCGTCCTTGCGCCTTGCTCCTTCAATATGCCTATCCTGAACTTTCTGGCCTTACACTCAGTACAGAGGTGGGAAGAGCTTGTACCTCTTCCCCGGGAAGACCTTGGGGTCAAACTCCTTCTTGTATCGAGCGTATTTCTGGTCCGACCAGATTTTCATGAAGTATCCACCAATCGCGAGATAGATGACGGCTAAGATGCACATTGCAAAAGTATCAGCTTCACTCATATAATCTTCGTGGTAGACATCGCTACAGGCCATACTCACTGCCGATATCACCGCCGGTCATGAATACCAGACCGACCACACCGAGGATCTCGAACCAGTAATTGGCGCAAACGGCCGTACCATAGCCCAAGCCAGTGGGAAACTTGCGTGGCTGGCCTGGAGGCTGACGAAGCGACCGGAGATGTAAGTGAGTGTTGAGGTTGAGCAGTTCGGCGATCTGATACGGAGTTCACGAAGTCGATCAGCTCAGTTCTAGCAAAAACGATCTATTTGCAAGCTAACTCACGAGGATGAAGCCGTTCCAGAAAGTCAGCCACCTTGGGTCGTTAAGTATACTCCCGGCCAAAGCGCTCTTCGAGTATGCGGGACGGTACAGTGTAAGCCCTATCAGAAGACCGCAGATACCCCAGTAGTACAAGCAGCTATATAGGTGATCAGCTTGACCGCTAAGACGTTTTGCGCAGTTGCACTCACTTCCTGAACACGTATGAGAATGGCACTGTGGCTCGCGAGAAACGGTGCACGAATGCCGACTCGAGGAATCGCTTAATAAAGTGGAGGACGACGTAGTTGCGAACGGAACTGAAGAGGGAGTCAGCTACGGCGGATGAGTGCACGGGCACAACACGACTTGAATATGGTGCGAGGGGACATTGCGTGAAGTAAAGCACTTACATCTGCAGAGCGGACGGCTCGTACTTGCCCCACAAGAGAGGAGATAGGTGAAGGAACAGCGGGTTAAGGAAGATTGGTCCGGCCTAGGAATGCGTACAGCATGGAATGAGCTCATATTCGGTACTGTATCCTAGAGCGAGCTCACATATTCCCAGAGGTAGAGAACCCTGTAGCCAACTTGTCGACCCAGATCTTTCAATTTAAGCTTCGCCCCGTCTCCGATGCCGTACGACCCCAGAGTCTTGCTCTCGTCTGTGAGAGGGGTGGGCTTGCCGCTAGCTGAGGGAAGGGTGAGGCGTTGTCTGTTCGGGAGCAGCTACACCAGAATCACTGATCAGCTGATGGCTCATGCGAAGGTTCTATTCTACCCAACAGCTGGAAGTGATGCTGGTATGGCACAGGAGCAAATCTCCTGCAGAATACTAGTGCTGTGAGACGCACAGCCGCACTCACCTTTGGGAACTTTGCGTGCACGGCACCTTTGACGTCTTTGACAGTGACGTTGTCGGGGTGTTTACCTGCGAAATCGAGGTTGATGCCCGGTTTTCCCGAAGCGGTAACGGTGATGGACACCATGGCGATCGAATCTCTAATGTTGGTATGCCAGATGAGTCCTCTAGGTTCAAGAGAGCTGAAAAGAGAGAAGAACAGAAATGTTGGTGCTGGTTGCTTTGTAACTCTCGGCCAAAACGATGTGCGCGGTGACGAGTGAGCGTGTCTCATCATTTCCGGAATTCTGGGAAATTCACCTTGTGCTAACGAAAATCATAAACCACGTGGCGTGGGATTTCTGGAATTTTAGTACAGCTCGAAAGTCTGACTTAACGTCTTTGACACTTTGACTTTGTCCGAATTTGCTTCAACCAAGTCCATAGATTCGCTCATCCTGTTAACACAGATAGTGCTCGTCTGATACCGACACCGACACCGACCGCCTACGATGTCGGCCATCTCGCGCTCGGCGCTGACGCTTTCTTCCGCAAGATCGTCTCGGTGTCTCTGCCTTCCGTCCACATCACGTCTCGCCCTTGCAAGGAACTATGCTACTCCCTCCACACCCAGAAATGACGAGCAAGGGATGATGTTTGGTGGTCCCCCTCCTGTTCGAAAGGACGAAGGTGCTGTTCTGAAGAAGTACACAGGAAAGGGCTTCCCGTTTATCCCCGTGAGTGCGCACACCGCATTCTTTGGCTACAAAACACATTTCATATCTAAAACGATGTATACCATGAGTATCACGCTGACTCCATCGTAACCATCGTAGGGTCTTCGGCACGTCGTCTACCCCTTCCACCCCCATCTGCATAAGGGCTCGCCCCTGCGCGAGCTGACTGTCCCTCTGCGGAGAAAAGGTGGTCGTAACAATACTGGTCACATCGTCAACAGACATGTTGGAGGAGGACATAAACGTCGATTGCGAACAGTCGACTTCCACCGTGTCGAATCAGGAGAACATGACGTGGTTCGTATCGAGTATGATCCTGGACGAAGTGCCCATCTCGCTCTTATCAAAAAACGCTCAACATCACTCTATAACGATGTCGGAGGTGGGAAGTCAACCGAAGCGGTGAAAGCTGGTTGGAGCTATATCATCGCTCCTCAAGGCTTGAGAGCAGGCGATGTGGTCGTATCGTATCGCGGAGGGATACCGGAGAGCTTGATCAAAGAGTTTGACCAGACTGCTTCCGTCTCCAGCACTGGCACTAGTACCGAAGACGCCAATTCTGTCGCCGGATCTACCGAGACGGGTCTTGCCCGCTCAGATGAGTTTACCGCACGTGCAGCTACACCACGCGCGGATAAGCCTTCAGCAACCGACACGCCGGAGATGCGACGAGCTATCGGTCTTTTGCGTACCGTCACTTTGAAGCCGGGCAACGTCCTTCCTCTCTACCTCATGCCACCTGGAACCCTTGTGCACAATCTATCGATGACAGTGGACGGCAAGATGCAGCTCTGTAGATCGGCGGGAACCTTTGCTCAAGTCGTTTCGCACCAAAGTAGCGACGGTCGCGCTATTGGTGGTACGGACGTTTTGACCATGGGTGGCGGATTCGACGAGGAAGGCAAAAGAGTGCCAAAAAAGGGCTATGTCCTGATCAAATTGCAGAGTGGAGAAGTGAGGAAGTTGGACCCCGGATGTGTAGCCTCGGTCGGCGTAGTGAGCAAGTGAGTACTCAGCACTGCCTGGGGACAAGGGTTTGTGAAGGGTCAGGTTATTGACGATTCGACTGCAGCAAAGAACACCAGTCGCGAGTCATTGGTAAAGCGGGTCGAAACCGATGGTTAGGCAAGAGACCACATGTCCGAGGTGTGGCGATGAACGCCGTAGACCATGCGCACGGTGGTGGAAGAGGTAAACAGAAGGGTAACAAACATCCTCGATCTATCTATGGTACTCTGCAACATGTCCGTACGAGAAGACCAAAAGACAAGGATGGAAACAAGGCGTGAGTCATCTCTCTCCCTCTCCTGTCTTGTGTCTTGTTTCTTGCTTCGAATCGGCCCTTGTGTGAGCAACGCTGATCTCGCATTGATATTGTTTGCAGTGTCGTCACGGAGCGACCGAGAGGAAAGCAAACTGCCGCAAAGCATTGAGCGGGATCACCAGGTGTATTATCGTTTATATGACATTCTACATGCAACTCCCTTCCTTCATAGCATATGACACGCGCTACTGTTGAACTAAGATGAACATCGACCACGTAAGACTACAAGATGCAATGTGATATGCCGTAAATCGATACATCATGGTGTCTACAGACGTCTAAAACATTTTTCGAGGATCATACTATGAAATCAGGCTAGCCGCTCTTTTATTTCGCTCACACCAACGGGACTTCTTTGTCTCAGCTCATTCGATGGAGACGGCTCAAGTCCATCATTCCGTAGCTTCGAAGTCGGCTGTTTCTCGGTGCCATTTTCTTGGGATGAAGGCAGAGGTATAGGCACGGGTTTCGGTGAGGCTTTGACTTTGGTCTTCCCAGTATTGGCCGCTGCACCCGGTGTCGAGAGACCTTTAGGACCCGGTGCAAGGGAGTACAGGATAGTGCCGACTGGTTATGAGCGATAGACGAAGACAATTAGCCTACTCGTCGGTAACCAGCATTGCGTGAGTAAAGTAAGACAGGTCACTTACACATGACCATTGCTCCGCCGATGCCCAAGCCCAACGTGAATCCACTACCATAGTACCAGACTGATATAGCTAGACTGACCGCTTTCCTCACTGTCAATACCAGATTGACCGTGACAGCATTGACCCTCGTGGTCAAGCGATTGACACCTCGAATACATAACCCTTGGGTGAAGAGGTTGAGTGCTAATGCGAACATGGCTGAAGGCAAGATCACATCGTGCCATATGACCCAAGGATTCCCTTTTGTCGAGTTTGCGGAAACGGCCGAGGGGAATGACGGTTTCGGCATAGCTAACAGGGTCATTGGCGGAGAAGCGGCGAACGAGTCGTATGTCGTCCTGAGAGAGGGGTACATCGGTAGGAAGAATGGCAATGACAAGAAGTGCTGAGATCGTGATATGGACCCCGAACTTCTGTCAGTTGAGTATTCCTCATAACGGATTACAAGTAGGAAGGCAGTCGCCGACTCACGCAATAGAAGAGCGACTCCTTCCATTGGTTCCCATACACCGCATACGTCTTCTCCTGCCACAATCCCAAAAAGGCAGCTAGGAACAAGGCCACAGCCAACAGAGTTATTCCAGCGAAGTACTCCAGCTCGTCCGGGATCCACGATTTGCTCGTCGTACTTGACCCAGGAACTTTTTGCTCGACCACTTGAGCAGAAGGTACAGTGGTCGGTCTCCTGCGAGGGGCGGAGAGGGTTGCGAGTATTATCCCGATCGTTATCAGTGCTGCAGCGAGCTATGTCATCATTCGAAATAGTGAGCTGTGGACGCTGCATCACAACCGAGACGACGACGCACGATTTGTGCGGTAGAGTATCTCCGTTTGCCTGCGAACCACCCGACCAGCATCGACACGCAAAGACCTGGTCGAGATAGGAGCACGTGTGAGCTGGAAAACGCCAGTCGATGATGTCAAACAGCTCACCCCCACTGCGAAAGATGATATGGATCGTCACTGGAATCTATCGCAAGTAGGCACCGGGTAAGTCAGCTTATCATCTCTCATCGTACTTATAGTAGGCAGCTTACCTTGAGTCCAAATGCGTAGTTATTCACTGATACACGAAGAGACCAGATGTAAGCTATGCTTCCACTATTCGGAACTACGAAGCACTCACTCAGGCTGACAGCAAGGAAGAGGGCGACGTTGACCGCCCATCTGCTGAGCGGTACCTTTCTCTCCTTGAGTCTTGGGTAAGGCAGAGAGTATCGCTTGCTATACCTCATTTCGAGCTGGGACGAGAGGTTCTGCACAGCCACATAGGTGAACTGAGCAAACGTGAGGAAGGTTCCTGAACAAGTGCAAAAGAGTGGTGTCAGCCTCTGGTGAAGTGCCTCTATGCAATGACTAGAGACAGCCTGGTCGATGGGAGTGGAACGAGCTTGATAAGTATGGTAGGCTGCAACTCACCTGCTTTGGCATGATTCTTGAGCACCCCTTCCAGCGCCCATACGTTTCTGCGACGATGTGAATTAGCAACCTCCACTCGGAGAAAAGCTTCGACACCAGTGACCGATACGTACGAGCAGCACCCGCCAAAGATGAGGGAGAGGATCATACTCCATTCCGCCGCTGAGCTCTGGAGGAAAGCCGTGATGAGCGACCTGTCCAACATGCCTGGCTAAATCGGCGGGGCCGTAAGGAAAGAGTGTTCGGTGGGCTGAAGTGATGTGCTATGAGCGCATTGTGTTACGCAGTGTCAGAGATGAGGATGTGAGAATCGCAAACAGCACAGAATCAAAGGAAGACGTTAATGCTTTATTCACCACGTCACAACGTTGCTCACTCGTATAGCACTTGTGTGATGTGATTATCACCCTGAAAACAAAACCTCCGACGGGTTCCTGAGACTGACACGAGATCGTTACCACTCATCAAAAATTACAAAAGCATTCGCCATCTACAGTACATCAACTCAATTCGACGCGAAGCACAAGGCGATTGATCAGCTAATCACCTACGTCATAGCATGACAATCTCGGGTGCGGTAAACATCAAAGTCGCGTAAACCTGCTAGTGATCTTCTGGAAGCAGCGACGACCAGGTTCGCATCTCCGCTGCACCTCGATATGGTGATGTCCATCACTGCACATGAAGTACGGGAGATCACGACGACAATAGTCAACGGTCGGCCATTCCACCGCAACGAAGTGACAAAAATCATTGTCGTTGAGCCTGATGACCGGGATACTCCCTCAATAGATACAGAATCTGACGGGAAACGATCCAGTGCCCTTGGCCATAACGTAGAATCGTCGGATGTAAAACGGATAGTCACGACGATCATGGTGTGGACAGCTTGGATCGCTTGGCTCTGGTGGGCTTTTGGTTGATGAGGAGGATGTGACGGTCAGTAGACTGCCTGTGAGTGGCACGCTGCGGAAGCCAATATCAGCTCTTGCATCCAACTCATCTAATCGCTTCTACTCTTTCAGGCACTACACATCATCGCTCACGAAGCCGAAGATGCCTTGTCTCGCGGACGAACTCCGACACACCAACAGCTGATTGCCAACAACTCATTCTTCAGGAGGCTTCTCAAGCAAAGCTACGCGAAGCACGAAGTGGCCGACTATAGCTGAATAGCATAGCATATGCGGAGACACGACATACAAAGCCAACGCAAGCGGCCATCTGATGGCCATTCTATCGTTCGCACTCAACATGACATTCCCGTTATGCCAGCCTCTTCTCCATATCCCGTCCCTCCTCCCACATCGTCTTTCCACTGCAGGCACACACAGTCTTCTCGTTACCCCATAAACCCGCGCTTCTCGCGACGACACCCGCAAATATTCTGCCCATTGTCGACTGCCCGCCTTCTGTTGGTGTCGGCGAAGGTGACTGTCCCTGTGCTTCGACCACGCAGCCGCGTCCTATCCACTCCCACAATTCTCCGTCGACTTCACGGAAGAGATCCCCATATCCTTCCTTATCAGGTTCGATTGTTCCGAGAGGGATGAACGGTTTGCCCGTTGTTGTCGGCGGATTCACCAAGTTGCCAGTACTGGAGACGTAGACGTTAAACAAGGCCTTCTCTGCGCCTAATCCTACTCTTGACGGAGCAGGCAACCGAACGGTCAGATCCATCAAAACCGTCTTCGGAGCGATCTGCACAAATCGACATATCCCAAAAACTTTCTGCGAATGCTCCTCTTCGTTCATACCAGGTAACGGACGTTCGGAGCTTGTCACGCCAGCAAGAACTGGGTTGGAGGTAGAAGCTATTGTTGAGGGAAGGAGAAGAGGAGATTCAAGGATAGCAACTGCTGCTTGTGCCGGGGTATTGTGTGATGCAGAAGCCGCGCCACGGACTATCACTTGGCGATTTGTAGATTTGAGCGCGGTGAAGAGATGTGAGGGCGGGGCTGTATGTCTGTAATTAGCTTCGTGATCTTTGAACGAAGCTGGGCGACACACTTTTGCCTGTGACTGTGACACGTTTCTTCTCCAGGTCGATATCATATCGCTCGATACCTGAACAGCGTTAGCTTGAGCCAGAAACGCGCACCGAGATGTATAGTAGCTCACCAGGTATACCCCGAAGTGCACCTTGCACTGCATTGACGCACTATCCAATCGTATAGCTGAGTCAGAACTAACCCTCGGGCAGCACACAGCCACTCACATTCTGACAGGTCATGTCGACCGCAAACTCGGTCTGGAATGTTGACGTACAAGTCAGCTCGTGCTCCATTAGGATCTTGTACGAATGCTGCACTGACCTTGAATGAGATGGTAGCAAGGGTCATCTTGTCCTTTTCCCTCGCTGAATGATGATGGTTCTATAATGTCAAAGAGCAGTTGAGCTACGCACAAGAAGGATTGGAATAGACAACAACATGTTCTTTAGAGGAAATGTCGACATTTGAAGTGTGTGTAAGCAGACTCCCTCCACCTCTCTAACCCGGCAAGGCCCGAATGCTTCTCAATACATATCCACGTAATACCTTTCACAAGTCTAGTTATCAGAATATACCTATATACCTCCACCGGCGCGTCCACTGCTGGTTGGGAGCATGAGCAAAAATCAACCTCGCTCAATCACCACCGTCATCTAAATCCTGTTGCTCATCATCTTCTTTCTACAGCCAGGAGCAATGGAGTGATTGACGGAGGCATAATGGCCGACGATATCGGCCCGTGGATCGTCAACAGTATCATCCAGCATGACCAAAAGTACGGTGCGGGTCTACAAGTCCCGTGGAAAGGGTCGAGGTATTGTCAGCTTATAGAAGTGGGTTTGATCAGTCAGCTGCTGGTGAATATGACATCTAAACAATACAGCTGACATACCACTTCTACACTTAGTTCAAGACATTCCGCGATGACGAACATCCACATGCTCAAATCAGCGGTGTCATATCTGACAAGACACATCATGTCCGAGTCGTGTTCGACGTGGACGAAACAGACCGATTCGAAGAGTGAGTCCTAAGTCCAGTAACGAAATGCACAACAGAAATCGTGGCGCTGAATCCTGCTACTTGCATTTTTGGTGAGCAGTCCTCTCCCAGGATTGCCTCCGGAATCACTCACCTCCCATCTTCGCGCGATATTTCAGCTTCAATCATTCACTTTCCACATAGAGCGTGATCCAGAATACGTCCATCAGCCTGGAACATCCCCGTTGCTTGAGCTGCCGTCAGTCGTGCTGCAAGTGCACCAGTGGACGGTGGTTAGTGGTGATCGGAACGATCCTGTGTTTTTCGAGACTCGTCGAATAGGGAGAGGGAGTAGTGCAGGTGACGCCGAGGTGCAGAGAGTTCTCAGAAAATGGTGGTTCGGCGAGTGAGTTTTGCCTTTATCACCACTAAATTCAGCGCAAGGAATACAGAAGCTGATACACCTTTCTCTGTTCATTAGGTCGTATTCAGATCCGTCACAGACCCACTCCAGTCAGATAGAGACTCCTTCCAGACATCCTCAGCGAGATAATCCTACCCCTTCATCACTGCGCGGAGAACCGCTGATGCCCTCTCCGGCCCACGGGCAAGCTCTTCAATCAACTCCAGTAGCATCTACACGAGATACACTTGTCAAGTTCCTACAACCGTATCTGATATCGGCCAATGGGAGGAAAGTCAAGCCTATACCGGAATGGATCTTTGAAAAGCCCGACGACGCGAGGAGGCAATTGGACGACATAACGGTCTTCGGTCTGGATCTCGGGCAGGATGGACTGCCTGTGAACGCAGCTATGAACCCACTCGTCCGACCCCAAGACGGGCAGGCCGACTTCATTTCACCCACTGATCCTCTTCAGTCGATGGAGGGCGACGAGCCAATGAATAAGCCAGATTCTGAAGAAATGGCAGTCCCTGCCGAGCAAGAAGGACAATCGCACCTGTCTATACAAGCAGAAGAGGAAGTGTCGCTACCTCTCGGGACCGAAGAAGCAGTACAACCCGACCAAATCTCACAAATCTCACGGAGCGATAGCCGATCACCTTCGCCCCCTCCACCGGGCCAAGGACCTCCGCCAACCCAAACTACTGTGAACGACGATTTCATGTCAATAAATCCGACACCTGCGCCACTGCCTAACGCTGACGATAGTGAAGACGAAGACGACGGGGACATACCCATTCGACCTCTGGTCAAGCGTTCTATCAAGCAGCTTTTGGGAAGGAAGGACATCTTCAACCCTCTGGGTAGACCCACTCCATCCGCTTCCCCAGAGGCCAACGACGAGGAGGATGACGATGACGTCTTCTCAGACTATGAGAGAGAGCAGCGGCGCAGACAGAAGGCCAGAGCGCCTGATCTTTCGGAAACAGGCGCCAGTGGCAGTGTGGATGCTGTGCACCAGTCTGGCTCTGAGGCCATCTATGAGAACGACAGCGAACTTAACGAATGTCGGAGCACGCGAGTGGTCGTAGAAGCCCAAACAACGGAGACAGAGAATCGCAGTATTTCAGCCTCCCAACAATCAGACGCCGATTTCAGCTTGTCGCGGTATACGACGCATGACCCTGGTTCTGGAGCAGTACAGCAGGATGCAAAGGAAGGTGGAAACGGTGCGAAGGAACAACCTGTTCCTCAGCCGGTATCGATTGCTCAGCGGCAAAGTACAACGCCTCCTGTGAGAAAGCGATCTCGATCTCCAGAGTCACCCCGGGAGACTCAACTTCCAACAACGCACACGCAAGACAGCGAGAGAGGGAACGAAGCGGACATATCGGAATCATTCGACGAACAGAGCCATCCACTGTCCCTCTCGGCAAGGCAACCAAACACCGCACTACCCGTCCAACATGACTCTGTAACGGAGGAATCTAACCTGACTGCCTCGGTTCCTGTAGTATCATTTGAATCAGCGCGGAAAATGGCCAAGCTGGAAGTTCAAACCCCAGCACCGACTCCTCTGAACAGAACAGCACGCGAGCCATCCTCTGCTTCAGTCTCTGGGGGTTCTTCTGTCAGAGGATCGAGAAAGAGCTTTCTTAGCGGCGTTAAGATGCTGTTCAAATCAGAGCCTGGAAATGGTGATGAGAGCCCTCTGAAGAGTCGAGATGGGAACGTGGCAGAGGGTAGTAGCAGCGGAGCCGGCGGCATATTGAGTGGATTATTTACAGGATGGATAAGGTCGTCGAACGAGAGCGAGTCGAGAGATCCCGCTGCAGAACCACGAGCACATCGCGATGATGATGTCGGTCAAGACGAGCCGGAGATACACAACAGGGCAAAAGAGGATCACGCGATTGTCAAGGACGAGAATCAGCCACAAGTGAAGGAAAGGGATTTCGCCTTTTCAGTCGATACACGGACGGAGCGGACGCGAACACCGTCAATCAAGACGGAGAGGTATCACCCTTACAGTAGAAATGGATCCAATCACAAGGATGGGAGTCGGATAACAAGGTCTCCCAGCTCGTCTCCTACCAGAAACAGGGTGACCGCTTTACCGGGCTTCCAGCCCAGTTTGAGGATCAATGGCGTCAACGAAGAATACATCATGAAAGCCTTGGCTGACGTGAGACGCCGGCGGGCTGCGAGTCGAGGGGGTAAGAAGGGTATGTAGTGTATGCAGAGAGATGTATACGACACAGTTGACTTGTCAGAGAGTCCTTTCTCTCAGTACGCCAGCCTTGTCGACGAACCTACTATGCTTTGGTATGTCACTAGTATATGAACCTTGAACCTCCTCTGAGCTGGAGATGAATGCTCCGTTACGCCACTTTGGCCAATTGCCACTTGGTATCAGAAGCGATTTACAGCAAAGTCAATCCGAAATGTTGTCGTTGTCGCGCTAACTCTCGCGCTCCTTGATACTACTTCGTCTTATTTCTTATCCACATGCATGACTGCAAGTAGACCTGCGCGACACCGAGACGGATGACGGCTTCCGCTCCCCCAACGGCCGATACGTGGGTATACGATTATTCTGCCAGCGTATATTTCCACCCTGTATCAAATACGTACGCCGTCCCAGACTCAGTTACTGGTCAATGGAGCTATATCCCCGCGAGCGAGTTTCACGGTGCAGAATCGTCTGCTCAGGCTCGAGCTCGCAACTTAGCGCATAACAATACACCGCAAGCACCTTCTCGAGCGGCAGCTGACGCACTCGATGCAGTAGATGGAGAGAAAGAAGAGGGCGAGATTGAAGATGATGTAGGATGGGGAGGGCTGATGGAGCCTGAACGACTCCAAGCCGCTCTCAAGACCAGGGATACTGTACCTGGATCGACAACTCTGCCTACCAAGCCCAGTACATTGGAGAAACACCCAGCGTATACGACGGCGTACGATGATCCGAAACTATACGCCTTTCCTACATCAACACAGCTTGAGCAAGCAGCGGACCCGCCGGCGCCAACGCCATCTCACATTCTTCGGCTGGTCGTGCAGTCCTCTAAAGTCTTGACGCCGGGGCAAGTGGTTATTATCGATGCGCGGCAAGGGGGGATACAGTTGGGTAGAGATAGGTGCGAGAAAGGCGCGCAGGCTAGAGTACGATTGCGGGAAATGGAAGTTAGCAAAACGCATGCTGTCGTGTATTACGGTCATAAGGGCGATACCGACCTTCAATGGCAGGACGAGCGGGATGATGACAATGCGTGGTGGATTGTAGATCTCGGTGCGTACATCTCCTTAGTCGGGCAAGATTCGAGCTGGACTAACTCAATCGCAGGCTCTACACACGGCACGTTCCTTTCTCCTCCATCGCACTCGCAATCCGAGTCGAAGAAGAAGAAAGATCGTACACGACTATCAGAGCCGAAACACTCTTCTCAACCATATCGTATCGCCCATCTAGCCCAGATCGTCATTGGCAGCACGACGCTCATAGCGCATATTCACCCTTCCTGGCCGTGCGACACTTGTCAATTGAGCGGTACCAACGAGATTGCTCTGGATGACGGAGAGGCTAAATCGACCAACCACGCTGGCTCCGCAACTGCTCTTACTGCAGGTGCGTCGGCCACGACCGACAGTGATGGTTCATGGAACGTAGCTATGACGTCGCAGCAGAAACGCGAGAATAGGGAAATGAACCGGAAGAAAGAAATGAAGCTATTACGCGAGACATTGCTCAATCGCGATAAGTCCTCGGCGACAGTTCCTACCTCAGCTGCTGCTGCGGCTACTGGATCAGATAACGATACTCCCTCCAGAGAGTATTTGGACAGATCGGCAATGCGCCGTCGTCTGCATCCGCCATCCCCACCAACACCCCGTAACCCAGGCGCTGCACCATCCCATCCACTACCTGCAACTACCTCGGCAGCGGCATCGGCGACTATAGCTAGACCGCCCGAACCATCTACTGCAACTTCTTTCGCGGCTTCCTTCCTCGCTAATCAAGGTTGGCAGCAAGGTCAGGGTCTAGGACGGGACGGGGCAGGTCGAGCGGAACCTGTAGCCACAGAATTGAGGACTGCCAAACGAGGTCTGGGAGCAGAAGGAAGTAAGGCCGTAGTGGACGTCGGCGAGGGTGATTGGAGGCAGAGAGGCAAGCGAAGGCGCTGGGATGAGCTTGCAAAGGGTCCATCATGAGACCATGAGATTTAGGAACAAAGGACGCTGAGCACCATGTTGTACTACTGAGGTGTATCTCAGTTGTATGAATCTAGCATCATGTACGGAATGCAGGCGTGTGCATGTAGTCATCGAACGTCTGCAGTAAACATGTTCACCTGAACTACAGCCATGACCATAGACATACATCGCGAAGCATCAAGAATAGAGGTCGACTAAGCAAAGACTTTCGGCCTGGCCAGCTCGTCCTCCTCGAGGTCCTCGCGCTGCCTTTTCCTCCTTTCTTCCCTATCGGTCTCCGCGCCTTTTCGCACTCTGTACTTCTCTCCCGCAACACGCTTAAAGCTCGCACGCGTAGCTGCAGGGCTGACGAACTCGGCATTGGAGTAAAGAGTCGGACCGCCAAATGATCCTTCGAATATCTTTATTGGGGTGAGCACGAATCGGGGGCCGATCTCGACGAGCGATGGCTCAGGTCGGCCGGAGGGCGTTTTGGGGTCTTTCTCGATTATCTACAAAACGATTTGTTAGTAATCCATATCGTTCATGCCATCCCAGGCTTGATACAAGGTGAACGCAGGACACGCCGTTGAAGAGTGGTCGAGAGCATATATGGTAGTTGGCAGACTTGAACACCTAACTCACTTGGAAATTACGGAACCAGATCTTGCCGTCCAAAATGGAGAAGAGGAGGATGTGGTCGATGAATGGTTTCAGCCGGCGAGATGTCTTGGGCACGGAGAAGATCTAGCGTGAATAACGTGACGGTGCATCAGTATACGGCGGGAATACATCAGAAACTGTGGTCAGGACGAGAGGGTGGATAGGGATGACGCATCTATCGCTTGATACTCACGTGCGTAAAGACCTCTTTCATCAGAGCATTATGCTCGCCCTCCCACGCTCCGTCAAAGCAGACCAAGCCCCGACTGCCCCTAAGACAGTTCCCAGTCATCTTCAGCTCGTCCATCGTATGGATGTTTTGGACATGGCATTTGATCGAAGGTCCGTTCGGCGCTCGACTAAGCCACATGTACAAGTCTTCGTGTCTCCTTGCTTCAAAGTACAGTGCGTTGGAGCATGAGTGTAGATCCGCCAGCTCGTTGATCAGGTGCAAGGACGATTTGGTATCGAGCTTGGAGTCTATATCGTTCATAGACAAGACAGTAATCAGCCCCGTACTTCCCAGTTGCGTTCTGTCCATCTCGACTAAATACAAGAGAAGAGGAGAGTGACTGACCTTTCTTGGTATGCGGAAGCAAGACCTCGAGATCCCGCATCAGATGGCGCATGCGCTGCGTCACACCCCTCGAACAGAGCATGAGCACCTTGTCCTTCCTAGGCTTGACAGAGCTTTCGCCGCTTGCGCCAGCACTGGCGTCGCTAGCCTTGCCTTTGCCCTTCCCGTTCTTCTCCCGAAGTTCTGTCGACGCTTTCAATAAAGTGGCCATGATGCTAGACTGCTGAGATGGTACGAGAGTGATTTAAGTAAGAAGCAAGCAAATTATTTCTGCTGCAAAACACAATCAAGGTCTGAATTCTGAAATCTGAAATCTGAAATCTTGCTCAAGCGCTTAGATGAGCATCCCATTTATCAGCATAGTGGTCCAGTGGAGGTCGGAGCTCGCCGCTTCTTTGCTTATGCTTTGTTATTGTTGTTCCGGTGACTGACTGCCTTACGAGCATCTCCGATTGACATTGAGACCGGCTGGCTTGCTAGATGCAGCTCTCATTGACGTCTCTTCTTTCTGTTTCTCACTTGGCACCAGAACAAGTTATCAGTATCTTCGCCGTCTTCTAGTACAGACCTACTGGTACCCAATCAGATATAAACTCATATATAATTTTATAGAACCACGTAGACAGACCGGAGCAGAGCCATCGTCCGAATTCGCATATAGCATCCTCCGACCTCCTTTCTTCTTGTTACGGTAGACCAGTCTTCTGAGAACGCATCGCTCATCGCACGACACAAATCTCCCAACTCAAGGTGAAAAAGACAACATGGTCGCAGTGCATCTCGATTTGGTTCCTCTCAAGCCAGAGGTGAGCCTGATCTTCCTTTCGTCCTGCTTTCGATAGCGCTCCACAAGATTGTACTGAGCTGAGCAAACGAAATAGGATATACCAGACGCTGCCTCGCCCGAGTTCCAGGAATTCCTTAATGCTCACTTCGAAGCCGGTCTGCAGCTGGCAGAGACGATGGCGTGAGTCGTCTTATGTGCAGCCTGCCTGACACTGGGCGGTGGCGCTGATCCTATGACGATAGAGAATGGAAGCAGAACTCGGTCAAGCACGATGGGACAGTCCAAGTCGTCGACCTTCCTTCCTCTTCCTCTTACAGCCAGGTGCGGTCCAGTGTACACTTCAACATATTAAGACCACTTTCTGACATGGATGCCTGAAAATGTAGATTCGCAAAAAGCTCAATGTCAAGGAATACTGGTGCGGTCGGCAGACCCATCACACGAGCGAAGAACTTCGTTCCCTCTCCCAACAACAACCTAAAGCCACTTCAGGATCCCGTACTCCCGCCGGCCTAGTCCGAAGTCTATCTCAGAAATTCACTAAGCGACCAGAAGAAGCCAATGGCGCCGAAGTACTGAACGGAAGCGCAGTGGACGATGCGCCCGAAAGTACTGAAGTGGAGAGACAGGCTCGCGTCATGTCTTCCGTCCCTCACGGGCTGTATGAGCGCTTCAGAAGAGGCTTGCTAGAGTATCATAGCGAGGTGAGACAAGTCTAAACTTATCGTCATCGCCATTGACCTGGCTCAGGAAGGGTCATGCTGATTTCGAGGGGTGCTTGCAGAACGAGCGAGAATACATCGAGGCGATGCGCGAGACGGAATGTCTCCACGTCTACCAAAAACACATTGCTGAAGTGTGGAGACTGACATTCAAGACGCCCCCGCCTACGAATCCACGGACCTTTGTCGTCCTCCTCTTGTCTAGGGAGTTGGCAAGCGAGCCCACTGGTCAAAGAAGCTTTATGAACATCTCGTTACCGTTTGTTCATCCTAATTGTCCCGAGAAGACGGGGAACGAGAAAAGTCGTGTTAGAGGGAAATACGTTTCGGTAGAGAGAGTCCGGGAGACGCAAGATGGAACCGTCGAGTGGAAGATGGCTACGAGCAGTGATGCGGGAGGTCAGTCCCACTTTCAAGTTTATTCTAGATCAACGCTAAAACTCATGCAATTGCTCAAAGGAAATATACCTCGTTTCGTCACTAATTCATCCCTGCCGAGCAGCATCGCGGAAGACGTACCTAGTTTTTTGAAGTGGATGGTCAGGCGGTTCCCTGAAGGCGGAGACGTGGCCTCGCAGCCAGTCGCGACGACTTGATAGCATTGCATAGTTCTTTAGTATCGTGTCTTCAGTCAGCAAGTGGCATGTCATTGGTGCCATATCACAGGAGTTGTGTAGCGAGATCTATCGCCGCGTTTTCGTACCGTCTCCACACGAGTGAGCGACTGTAAGCGTACACCCAAACCTGGCATGAATATGCAAGATGTGCCACGCATCGCGACACAGCAATTGCAAGTTGTAACAAAAGTGCAGGCGAACTTCCAAGTTCATGTGCCATACATGTACGTCTGACCAGTGTGTCACCCGTTGCGAAGTGTATCTCATTTGTTCAACCTTGTCATCTTTCCCTGTCCAGCGATTCTCTCCTCGCTACATCAGCACATCGTGCTGATCAACATCAATTTCTAGACTAGAGTTCGTCGGTATATCTATTCTTGATACCCAGCAATTCCACTTCGAACACCAACGTGCTGTCTGGGGGAATGACGGGCGGATGGCCTCGAACGCCTGAGTAGAGGTACCAGGTAACGCAAGTCAGCTCGATTGTATCTACGTTTCCTGCACTGCCGACGTATCTACCAATCCTAAGTATATGAGAGGGAGGCACTCACCATAGCCCAGTTCAGGCGGGATGGTCAATTTCCTTTTTTCCGATATGCACATATCGAGCAGCCCTTGATCCCAGCCTTTGATCACTTGGCCCGCGCCGACTGCGTCAAGTAGCATACATCACATCTCATGGGTCAGAAACTCCACGTATCATAATGCATCTGGCGGCTCACGAGTGAATTCAAATGGCTTATTCCTGTCGAGAGACGAATCAAACTTGGATCCGTCCTTTGCCAAAGTCCCAGTGTAGCTAATAACATCGTCCACAATCAGCAACACGTCCTGTATCCGAAACCAGAGGGGCCAGAGAGATTGGAATTTAAAGATTCGGAATCGAAGACGCACTGCATACTGAGCTTGTCACCTTTCCGAGACTTGATAGGGCATTCTTCAGGCTTGTACTTCACTCCGACCTGCAATTGTTCCGAGCTCTTGGCTGCTAACACCACCGATAGCGATAGCGAGAGTAGCAGAGCTAAAATAAGCGATCTGGCGTTGAACATTGTGTTTGTCTATGAGTGGTTCACTAAATGACTGGGTGTCAAGGACTATAGCAAAGTGCACTTTCAGCTTGCTAGTGGACGTTGGACGTGAACAGTCTCGATGCGGACGCAGCTACGACCGGTATTTACGTAATTACCAACCGATCAGAGGCGCGTGCATAAAAAGTGGACATGACCGTCATAAGTATTGGCATTGATGGTTGTATCCTCTTTGCATCTCTCATCTCGCAGCAGCCTGTCTTCTCCAACTCAACCTACTCGAGTCAGTATCACTTGAACTACGAATCTCGTATCTGATTGAGGTTGCGATCGCTTCGGAGCGAGCTTGACGAGATGGAGCACGAGGGAACAGAGCTGGTCGAAGCGTACGGTACGTCCGTGTCTATCCTCAAGTCGACAAAATTACTTCACTGACTCTGCGCTGATGACCTACTATCTGATATGTATAGACTATCTGTTCAAATTCATCGTCATCGGTGAGCTACTTCTCTACTTCCATCTTCTTCCATGCAAGCGGACATAGCTCTCACTGATGATCGACTGTAGGCGAAGCGGGCACAGGCAAATCGTGTCTCCTCTATCACTGCATCAACGAGCAATGTGAGTTCAGCTGGTACAAGAGAAACAATTCCGACACCTGACTGTGTGATCTATCAGTCAAAGAGAACTCTGCGCACACTATCGGGGTCGAATTCTCTAGTCGTACATTGAGAATAGGGGACAGGAATATCAAATTACAGGTGAGTGCTGCTAGTCACATATCGACCTAGTAATCCCTCATTTGCTACACTGTCATGCACAATGACAATGGCAATGTCGGCTCAATGTCGTTGTCATGGGCTGACATTGTATCTTGTTTCTGCAGCTGTGGGATACTGCTGGGCAGGAAAGATTCCGTTCAGTCACTCGATCATACTATCGTGCGTACACAAGCGTTGCCTTTCATCACTTGCGCTGATATCGTTCATGTCTTTTGTATCGTAGGAGGAGCAGCAGGGGCAGTCCTGGTCTACGACATAACATCGTACGTGTCCCCATGCACAATCGTCTCAATGGTGCTGATTTGTTCTCAGTCGACAAACATTTGTTAATCTCAGTCGGTGGTTAACGGATTGTCGAGCTTTGGCATCACCGCACCTCGTCGTTGCCTTGGTTGGTAACAAGCTGGATAAAGAAGAGGATAGAGAGGTGGAGTATGCCGAGGGATCAAGATGGGCTCAAGAGAATGGTGCGTACTTCGGTCAAATACGTGTGGTTAGCAGGTCCGGCCACATCCATCGACGCTTGCAGCTGGATACTGCTCCAATCTTGAAATCATGGCAATGGCTTGCGCCTTGCATCGTCCGCTGTCGAAGCTGATTTGAATCGCGGCTGACTCTCACTCTCGCTCTCTCAGGCTTGCTTTTCGTCGAGGTATCTTCCGTGACAGGGGAGAACGTCACTACACCCTTTCTCCTGGCCGGCCGAGCGATTTTATCCGCTATAGATGCCGGAACATTAGATCCTGATTCGGCAGGCACTGGAGTGAGCTATGGCGAGCGGCAACTTCGCGCGGTTGGCAGTAGCTCAAGACTGAGTACAGCATTTGGGAGTACCGCGAAACGGAGAGGGAGGAGGGATAGTGTCAGTTTGAAAGATATGGTAGGGGCCGGCAGGCGGTGTAGCTGTTAAAGTGGCGTTGAGGGAGGGTGTCTGAGATATCTCGTGTACTGCTGTAAAGTTGTTCTACTTGTTGTTTTCATCTATAATTTCCTACTTGATAAATTATAATTTCGTCGTACATCTTCACCATACATTATACTCGTATATCCTATAATTCCGAGCACGACTCAACTGCTCGACTCTTTTGTACTACTACTAGATCCTCGAGCTTATACACTAGCATCGACCATATGCATACACACATGACTGCATACACACATGACTGCATACACACGTGCATGCATGCATGACTCGAAAGCAAGGTAAACCGAGTATCGCCGAGAACGAGTCATTGTCTCATTGTCATCATGTCATAATGTCCGGTTAATGACCGCCGAGTGAACCGGTTAATGCGTTGACCGGATGGACCGCTTTCGAGTAAATCAATTCTTGGTTCAAAGCCTCTTTTTCTGCTTGAGCATGGAGCAGTGAGCGAGTTTGGAGTGTTATATCAAGAAGTCTAGGTAGCTTGCTGTTTTGTCCTGTATATCTGTATGATCTATATTTGGTGTTACTTTGTCGGCTTTTCTCAAAAGTAGAACAGAAAGGTCTATAAAGGACGCACGACACCAATCTCATCTCATCTACGAGCGCTTAACAACCTCGACATATCCGCTCAACAGCATCTCTGCTCTCAGCATCTAACCAACACGCTGACGATGTCATCAAGTACGTCCAAACCATTTGGCGGGGGCCGAACAGGCGACCGGGTCACGCCCCCGTCAAAGTCTGCCTCTGGGGGAAAAGAGAAAGTACCTCTCAGCACGCACTTGATCGCGGGCGGAGTCGCGGGTATGGCAGAAGCTCTGGCTTGGTGAGCTGTGCTATCACCGTCATCACACAAGCCTTGAAGTGTTCCAGTCGCTAATGTAACAGGGCGTTATAGTCATCCCCTCGATACGATCAAGGTCCGAATGCAATTGTCCAAATCCCGCAAAGCACGAGGGGTGAGCAGCACATCTCACAGAACAAGGATTGTTACTGATCCGTGATCATTGATGTCTTCTCTCGCCCATTGTTTCCTATCATGACAACTATGACTCGTACGACGTAGTTGAAACCACTGGGATTCTTCGCTACGGGCCGTCAAATCGCGGCGCGAGAAACGCCCTTAGGTTTGTACAAGGGTTTGGGCGCAGTGATCAGTGGCATCGTGCCCAAGATGGCGATTCGCTTCGCGAGCTTTGAGAGTGAGTCTCGAGTCGCCTATCAGCTATTACCATCAAAAGTATTGGGAAAGTGGGGTGCCATGAGCTGTACTGACGGGGTTGATATAGCGTACAAAGGGTGGTTATCTGATCCAGACGGCAAGATCGCTCCGAGCTCGACCTTCTTGGGTAAGCATTTTCACTTGTCATACCCCTTGAATACAGTACTGATGTACTGTATGACTCTAGCGGGTCTTGGGGCTGGAGCCACGGAGGCGGTTGCTGTGGTCACACCTATGGAAGTGATAAAGATTCGCTTACAAGCGCAACAGCGTTAGTACTACCACCATCCATCATGGATGCCTCATTATGGTCCTATTATCATCCGCTAATGTCAGTTGTCATTGTGCAGACTCGCTCGCGGACCCTTTGGATATACCGCGATACAGGTGTGTGGGCTCTCGTCATCTACTTGATGATGTTTCTACATTTGCAGCAGTCCAAGAATCATACGACTGACCTAGCATGTCATGTGCAGGAACGCCGCCCACGCCGCATTCACGATCGTGCGTGAAGAAGGGATTCTGACGCTTTATCGCGGTGTCTCCTTGACGGCTCTGAGACAAGCTACGAACCAAGGTACGTGTCCACTATACCGTGACTCCGGTGAGGGAAGAAAAATCACTGATGTGAAGGAATGGATGATACGTCGCAGGCGTCAACTTTACGGCGTATCAGCAATTCAAGAAATGGGCATTACAGTACCAACCTGTGCACGCTGAGACTGGGGATTTACCGAGTTGGCAAACGATGATCATCGGTCTTATCTCCGGTGCGATGGGTCCGTTCTCCAACGCCCCCATCGACACCATCAAGACGTGAGTCGAGTTTTAGCAAGTTGCTCTGCATCTTTCAGACTCAGAAGAGGCGATGGCTGATTTGGAAGACCATGTTGATGTTGATGTTGATGTTCATGTTGAATGTTGATGTCAAAAAATACTATAGACGAATACAGAAAGCATCGCATGTACCGGGAGAAACGGCAATGTCCCGACTCGTCTCAGTCACCTCGGATATGTTCAAGAACGAAGGTGCCAAAGCGTTTTATAAAGGTATAACACCAAGAGTACTCCGTGTAGCCCCAGGTCAAGCGATCGTCTTCACTGTGAGTCCCCAAGCTCTAGATTATATCCACCAATGAGTTCGCTCGTTAGATGTATATACATGCTGACGCATGACACAGGTGTACGAGCGCGTCAAGAAAATTATTGATCGGTCCAAAGGATCAACACTGGGCGCAGAGTACGAAGAGTAGTATCTGTCACATGCACTTGATATTTTTTCCACGCCACAGGGATTTGTGAGGCAGAGTAGAATCATCCTCACTACATCTGCTTGTACCATGAGTACGTAAAGTTATCGTTGACATTCAAATGTCTATTACTGCTCAGGCTGAAGGTGATTTGACGCTAATCGACTCCGGCGATGATGGGCAGTTGCTTCTCTTCTCGAGTTTTCTTTTTCTCTTTACTCGCCATGCTTATCATGTCATGTCGTATATTGCGATCAAGAAGACGGAACATGAGTGTCGCTGGTATCTACAAAAATGCGCGGTATCACAAAGATAGCAACGAGATACAACAGTGATTCAAATGACTTCCCCTCTTCCCAGTACTGTTCATTCGACAATCCCTATTCTGCCAGTGTCCGAGCGGACTGATTTTCGTTCGTCACTTCGCCTGGGAGCTGTCAGATTCCAACGAAGTAGCCGTGAGTTGGTCGACCAGTGTTTCATCATCTCCATTACTCTCACGATCGGATCTCGGAGTTTTCGACTGTTTATGATTCGGTGCTGTTGCAGTCTCGTTGACTTCTGTAGCCTTGACAACGTCGCCATTTGTCTTTTCGTGTGTCGAGTCCGTCTCTGTTCCATTCACCCCGGTACTTCCCTTCGAAGCATCCACTCGTGCAACGGCAGGAGTTGTTATAACCTTGGTCTTGTTGTCAGACATCCAGTTCTCCCAATTGACCGTGCCGTTTTTGCCCATCCAAGCGTATTTCCGCCCTGAGCCAGGGGGATGTATTTTCCCATTCGGTTCGATGACGACGTTCATCTCTGAAAGAGCAACGAGGATCCGACCGACATTCGTTGCGTCCTAAACAGATTTAAGATGACTGTCAACTTGTGTCGATCCCAGATCACAGAAAAGGGTGGCCAATAGCAGCTCACATCGAGTCCGGAATGTTGACGGCCTTCAAACGATCCCAAACGTAGTGCTTCCAGCATACCAGGGATGTTGAAGTAGTAACTCGGTCCAGCTTCCTTGATTTTACCGTCAGTCTTGATGATTCGATTCAGCTTAGCAGTGGTAATAGGTGCCAAGGCACGTTCGTTTGGCGGGTCGTTAGGGTGCTCTGCAGCGTACGCTTTCCGCCGATAAGTCTCGGATAGAACTGATTGCACTGCGTGTTTGATATTGAGATACGGACCGTGAAGGTAGGTCGGCATCGGTTTTGGTTGAGTGATATATAGTTGTTTTGGGACCTGAGCCATGCAATCAGTCGAAGTAATGGTTGCTCAGCAGAAGACTCACGAAATCTCTGGAAAGCACGCCGTACTGCGTTAGTGACCCGCCTGTCATTGAAAATGTTGTACTTACCGGAGATCCCATGGCTGCAAACGGACACATCAGCTTAGGATGGTTGCGGCAAAGAACAACTTCGAAGCTGACTTACCCCGTCAGTGACCCACAACGCTTCTTTGAGACCCTTCCCATTCTCTTCTCGGAGATCCCATTTGTCCAACCATTTTTCAAACCTTTTCAGCATTCGCGGGAAAGTCGGTGCTGCGTCGACAGTCTCCTGCAGTCGGTAGTTCCACAAATCAGCTGACTACCTTTTCATGTGCGATAGCGTTCTCAGCTGGCAATCACGGTGACCCGAGCTCACCTGCGTAATACCGGTCAGAGTCTTGCAGAAGTCTGAGAGCTGTGGTTGCCATGTTGGGCGAACATAGGATTGGAACGTATCGATTTTCTGCAACCGCCTCTTGCCAGTGTGATCGGAATCTGTCCAGCGGAGAAGCACGACGGGGAATTCCTATTCACATGAATCAGCAGAGAAAGTCAGCAGATCTTCGCAATAAGCCAAAGGTCAAACCTCATTAGCTAGAAATGACATACGATGATCTCGTTGGGCCAATCAAACTCCTTGCCTTCCCTGCAGGTTGCCTCGACATCGAAGCATAGAAATGAGCGGTATGGCTGTTTCACCTCTTTCTTCTTTCGCGCTTTCGATGGCGTTGATGCAACGACAACGCTCAGACCGGCTTGGTGGGTCTCGTCTAGTCCGCTTTCTGTTTCTGAGTCTGATGGTGGATCGCGCAAGGATGCTCGGTGAATGGCGTTGACGAGTCGGCTGTGGTGCGAGACTTGGTTTCAGTTTCAATCAATTTGTATGACTGCTTCCTGACTGCCTGTACAGCAGAGGTGTGCCTCATGATATTAAAGACAGAGGAAGAATTTAGTATGAGCGAAGGAGGATGACAACAGTACGCCGCGCCACCGAAGCACACAGGGAGATTCAAAGAGAAGAGACATTATACATACCGCCAGAGAGTCTCTTTCTTCCCCTTGGTATCAAGACCCATTGCAGCCAGACCATCCCGGAGCTGCTCGATAGTTTGTTTCTTGCTCGCTTTGGGCAACGGCGAGCTCGGCTCGAGGCCGGCTGTTGACTTTGCAGGAGACGGATCGTCCGACGAAGTGGCTTCTTCATGTTCACATAGCTTCTTATCGCTTGAGCCAGCCTGGTCGGTCGAGGGTTTGGAAGAAGCAAGAGTAGACGAAGAAGCAACAGAAGTCGAGGTGCAGGAGGACATGGTGTTTGTGCTCGAACAGTGGACGACCGTCCATCAAGATGCTGTGATGACAGGACCGATCGCCTCAAGACCGTATTCAGGCTGAGATGCTGCTCAGATACAACAACAAGACAGGCGGTAGAGTGAGTGGATGAAGAGTTCAAGTGCAGAAGAGAGGATGTTGGGTGAAAGTGAAATCAACATAAAGTGGAATGTCAAAGTGGAGGTCGCTTCGATATTTCTTTATCTGCTGTTGCACGTCGCTACCCGTAAAGTGGCAGCATTAATATACTGCAATAGCGAATTATGTCAAACTGGGCAGCTGATTGTGTGACTCTGTTCTTGGATGCCGACTGCCGTTCACGACGTTCACCTTACTATAAGCCGGCTCACCATGCAGTCTACGATACGAAATACATTATTCCGCCAGACTATCACTGACGATAATACGAAAGCCGACTGAAGGGGATAAGTGCAACGAGAAGAAACGAATCCGATCTTGTCCAACGAGGTTTGTAAGTTGATACTGTGCTCTGCCGCTTCTCACCCTCCTTCCCTCTTCCACACGTGTATACAACCTCCCTCCATCTATTGCCATCTGGGATTGCCAGACGCATCCTTGCACACCACGCGCTCACGCACAACACTTGCTGCCTTGCTTGGCGCCTCCATCGTCTGCGGTAGGGGTGACGAGAATGGTCTCTCCTCCCGAGGGCTTGATAACGTCTCCCGATGATTCGAGAGATTTGGATGAGACGATGCGGTAGATTTCTGCAACACGCAGCATATAGGTTAGCTGTGATTGCCTTCCAACGGATTACGAGAACCGGTCAAAACCCACCAGTGAGGATGTTTTGGAATGCCGATTCGACGTTGGAAGCGTCCAATGCAGAGGTTTCGATGAAAGAGAGGCCGTTTTCAGCTGTACAGAGCACGATTAGTCAATACTCTATTACATGCTCATGCTTGCCCCTAAGGCATACATCGCAACGGTTTTTGACTTTGGTGGACTTACTGGCGAATTGCTTAGCCTCATCCGTTGAGACTGCCCTCAAATGCTTCAAATCGCTCTTGTTTCCAACGAGCATGATGACGATGTTTGCATCCGCATGGTCCCGTAACTCCTTCAGCCATCGAGTAACATTCTCGTAAGTCGAGTGCTTTGCGATGTCATATACCAGCAGGGCACCGACAGCTCCGCGGTAGTAGGCGGATGTGATAGCGCGGTATCGTTCTTGGCCGGCTGCATAATTGTCGTTGTCAGCTGTGGCCTAACGACCGTTTGCACGACCTGGAACATCTGAAGAGCCGGTAGCTGCTACCATGACAGCCTGGTTCTATCCGTCCATCACGCTGCCAATGACCCTAGCTCCAGAGATGGAAAAAGGACGTCATGACCCACCGGTATCCCAAATCTGCGCCTTGACAGTCTTGCTATCCACATTGATGCTTCTGGTGGCGAACTCTACGCCGATAGTCGACTTGGACTCGAGGTTGAATTCGTTTCGTGTGAATCTCGAGAGAACTGGCAGATAAGGCTGGATCAGCAATCAAGTTGAGTGACAAGGTGAAACCGACTCACGATTGCTATGAGAGAAATCCAAAACCCAGAGAATTATGAGTTAGAAACAGATTGAATATCGATCAAGAAACGTTCAGACGCACGATTTACCGACGCCCGAGTCACCGATAAGCACGACCTATGAGAACGTGAGGGTATCAGATCAGTACTTGCGATGCCAGATGGGAAGGTGATCAGACCTACCTTGAACAGGTAGTCGTAGTTTGATCCGTCTGACATATTGCTTTTGACTTAACTTGAGGATGAAAGGTGGAATAGAGGTTTGTTATTGTTAGCCAATTGGTGAAATAAGACCTGTGGCGAGAGATCGAAGCGACAACAGATGTAACGCGTTTGATGATGCGCGAGTCGTTTGCGGATAGGAGTTGTCGAGTCCGTGTTGACGCGTTGGATGCTAGGGCTGATAAGAAAGGATGTTGATAAGACGGTGAGGAATGGGAACAATGGAGGAATGCAGTTGGTGTATCTGACAACAACAAATGATAGCAGTAGCGGTGTCCAAGCAGCAGCAGCAGCAGCAGCAGTCGCGCCTAGAAAGCATAAACCACCACTTAAGCACCAAGATGGCGCGTGAGCTGTTGCTCCCATATAACTGCTACGAGGCGGTGTTACGGAGTTACCGGAGCAAGTGGCAGCGGGATCAAATCACAGCAACATCTTTGCTCCAGGGTGAGTATGTATGCAAGTAACCCAGTCTCCAAGGCACGGGCCATATAGGTTTGTATTTGATGACGTACGAATGGACATGATCGCCGTCCATTTTACAACAGAGGAGTAAAAGCTCGTCAATTTTCCTGATATACAGCAGTCAGGAGCCAGGAGCGACTTTGTGGATCTCACTCAAACAGCTAGCATCCTTGTATCGTGTCTATCGAGAGATACCGACTACAGCGAGCTCCTGCTATCGCCGCCCATCAAGTACTACCCAGCGCCGCAGACTCTACGAGCCCGCTCCACCATGTCGCGACCCGTCACGCCGCCACCGCGCTCGTCGTCTTCATCCCCTGCGCAATCTCCGAACGAGGTGACCTCTCTCTTACCGCCCACCACATCGCATGCTCACCACACAAACGGAAACACTCACGCTCATCCTCATGGACACGCAGTACAACATCATCGCAAAGCGTCTGTGGGCGGCAGGAGCGTCAGTGGCCGAAGTGTAGCAGGCAGTGTAAGAGGTTACGGTACCGTCCCTTCTACTCCTGGTCCAGCTTCACAGGCTCCCAGAGTCAGCAAGCAGGGACAGCGAGTGAGTCCACACTCAAGCATCTCTCTCTTGATGGTAGAAGCGATACTAAGTGTGTCCCCTGCCCCCAGCGAATACTCACGACCTTCCCCATCCAAGCGGCCTTTTTCACCTTGGTCTTCCTCACTTTCCTCTCCTTGGTCCTGACCCTCATTCTTTTCCTTAATACGGCAATGGACTTTAGCGTAAAGTTCCTCCCTTATCGGTGAGTCATGTCCTCTTATAATAAGGCAGCGTATGAACTGACCCGACCTTTTCTGGTATCACTAGAGGAAGCGGGTTCACTGAGTTCTGGATCTCGCTCGTCGGCTCTTGGATTGGTATCGGCGGTGTTTTGTTTGTAAGTACCTATATCTTCGCTCCACTAATAAAGCTGATCCATGCCGTGCTATACTACAGTTCTCTCACCCGTCCTACCTCTTCTTTCTCACCGCTCTGCTCACGTTCCTCGTGCACATCCCAATCGTCCTCCTCGTTCTCCTCTCGCCGCCTCTCACTTCAGCTCATGCGCCTTTAATCCTCTTACCGCTCACCATAACAGCTTTGACTATCATTCAAACTCTGCTGTCCAACTACCTCGTTCGACGAGTTAAAGTTCGGGAATCACAGAGGGTATACAGGATGTTGACGGATGCAGCCGGAAGAGAACGAGCTGGGGACGAGAATGTAGCTCGAGGATTGGTTGGTGTGCAGGGCAAGGGAGTGTGGGGACGTCTCGTAGGGTTCTTCGTTGGGCTGTTCGGTCTCATTGCGGGATTGCTGGGCTTGTTCATTGTTCTTGTGAGTCAGATACAAACTGTCTACGCGCAGTAGGCGGAAAACTAACATGCGCGAACTAGTTCTTGACAATCGACCTGTCCATTTCCGCATATGATGTCGGTATACCACTTCCTTCACCTTACTCTCAGCTCGTTCGAGTACGCCCCCCTTCTTCGCCATGGAGAGTGAACATCCACCTGGCCTGTTCATCATCAAACTCCTCACTTCCGACTTTGATCTACAACTCGGCTTCTGGAGTTCCAGGATCGCTGGCACTGTTTGCAGCGCCCCTAGTGCCTGCAGCGGAAGATGCAGTCAACCCTGGCCGATGGCTATATGACCTCCAAGAGAAGGGAGAAGTTGGGAAAGTATGTACCTGGGATCGACCGGGATATGGCTTTTCCGACGTTCTGACCGGTGCCGATCTTGGCCTTGTTGCGGACGCTTTGTGGTTGGCGCTTGAAAAGGCTGGAGAATTGAAAGGGGAGCAGAAGCTTTCTCTCGTCGGCGAAGGCTATGGGGGGTGAGTGCCATCTGAGATGGTGATCAAGCACGCTGCTGACACTTGACACCGCTGGCCGTGTATAGCCTCGTCTCTCGTACATTTGCATCGAAACATCCTTCATCGATCCACTCGATACTGCATCTCGATGCGCAAACGGCTTCCACGTACTTTTCTTCTCCAGGATTCCCCACCTTCCTTCGAATCCTCACTGCTCGTCTCCTGCCATCTCTTCTCACTCCCCTATCGGGCATGCGACTTCCATCAGTCCTTTTACGTCGGTCCACATCGCTTTCCCGAATACTCGCTTCGTCGTACCCGCCACCATCGAACGTGAGGCTGAGCGAATCTATGCAAAAAGCTAGATTACAAGAGACGACTGGAGCTCTCTCGCATACATCAGCGAGCTTCAGAGCGTTGCTCGAGTCTGGCGTGAGGTATCCGCGGGATGCGCGCGCGATCGTCCTCAGCTCCAAGAACAGGATGGAGGAAGATGAAGAATGGGCTGAAGGGCAGCGAGTCCTAGCAGAGGAAGTCACTGGCGACGAAGGTCTCTTAGAGTGGAAGTCGGTTGAGGGCGTTGGTCATTACGTCTGTGAAGGAGAAGGCAGGAAGGTCTGCGAGAACGCAATCAAGAGATTGCTCAAGGATTAGTCAGGTCATATTAGGCCTCTCAGAACGAAAATAGAGTTGTTCCAGATCAGTGTTCGTTGTTCGTTGTGCGTTGTTCTCAGTTCTGTTAGTTGTGGATATACACCCGTACAAGCGCTTTCCTATAATCCTTGTTCTTCGCAATGCTATTACGAATGCGACGGTATCGCTGCAGCACTTTAACATTGTGAAGAGTTTGTACTCATGCTGATTGAGTTACTAGCTCGAGGTGAAATTGACAAAGTATAGTAGCTATAGCTCGCATCAGTTCTGGTATTGGGTTTCATATACGATCTTCCCCAAATGCGATTCATTTGCTGATGTAGACTGGATTATACTGAGATATACTAAGATATACTGACTATACAACGTGCTGATGCCTTCAGTGCCCTTATTCTTCCTCTCTACCCAATTGACAGACTTGGAGACGATCTATCTTCCGTAGAAATAGAAGAAAACCGCCACACCAAGGACGCCAACGCTCAACATACCTAGAACGGGGACCCTTCTCCGTTCGTAGGACACATAGTCCACATCCACCTTTACATTTGCCGAAAGTCTCTTCTCCTTATCGTTGGGGGCAGTGACCGAACGACAATACGTCGAGGGGCGAAACGGCTTTAGATACAGGCCTACTTCCGATTTGAGCTGGACGTAGAACCAGAAGAACCCTCGAAGAACCCAAAAGACCGTGGTGGCCGTCGAGTTGACGACGACGTCCCGTTTCTGCTTGAACAGGAAATCAGAGTAGCTCGAAGACCGTTCTTGTTGCAGTAGTTGATCGAGCGTGGTTTGTCGAGCCGTATTCTGAGCAAGGATTCGCAGTCAAGTCAGCTCGGCTCTCTACTTCTTCTTCTCGCTTTACGCCCTACTGCCGGGCTCCTTTTCTAGCTTTCTGTGCAATCCCACATGTGTAGTCTGACCGATCGCGACGAAAGAGCTAGACAGAACGATGAAGCACCTCAACCACTCACTCGCTCAAGCGTATCCCTAGCCCAGTGTCTGACGACTTCTTTCTGCCTAATCATCGACTCGATACTGCCGATCATCTTTTGCAACTCGGTCCTCAAATCGTCCCTCTCTTTGCTCATATCATGACGTTTCTCTTTGGTGAGCGCAATCATCAGCTCGGCCTGTCTCAAGGGATCGACTCTGGCCGTTCCACTGGGATCGAGATAGGTCCTTCTTGGACGATGGCGCATGGATAACGAGAACTGCTGGATCAGAGGTGGGACGCTGATACTGAGACTACGTTTTCGCCGAGGTTGAGATATCAGGCTACCGTCTTGATTGATGTTCGCAGCGCTACGACTACGACGGAAGTTGGCGTTATTATTGCTGTTTTGACGCCGAGGAATGTCCGATCCGCTCTCAAAGCTGGTGAATTGCTTCAAGGGGCCAACGGTATCCCGGTTCTCTGCTCTTCCCACCTCCTCTCGAGAGCTGAGAGTGTACTTCTCGCGTAACGGATCAGCGATCGTCCAGTCAACCTGAACATCAGCGCCGATCCGGGCTTCCTTGTCGATAAAGTCGATTTGACCAAGGTACTGGCGGATCGAATGGTCCACCAGGTCAATGTCGGACGCGAACGTATCAACTCGTTCTCGCGCAGCATTGAGGCGTCTAAGGGTACTCATCAGCCATGATCACCATGTCAACGCTCTAGCCAAACGTACGATGCACGCTCGGCGTAGATCTCCTCCTCTAAACGTTTGATCCTATCTTGCGCCTCAAGCTCCAAATGGCTCTTTCTCGAAGCCTCAGCTTGACGCTCCCTAAACGCGGCTTCGCGCGCTAGAGCCGACTCGAGAGCGGCTACTTCGGCTTCCTTCGAATCTTCCTGAGCTGATTGTGGCATTCCCAGATCCGATCGTTTCGAACCCCTCGCATCATCCAGGGCGAAGACCCTATGACCCTTCAAGAACAACTTGCGGAGTTGGAAGTCTCGCCCGCCTTCGTCATCTGTGGGTGCGTCCGCATGACGACGGAAGAAGTAGGGCTCTCGTTGTCGAGGAGCGGAGGAATCAAATGGTGTGCTGTTAGGCTTCGCCATCACGGGCGTGAGCAACTTGCTGTTGTTGAGCCGTCTTGGCACCGCCGGAGAAGTGTACTTGATCGGCACCTCATCGTGCTCGACCTCTGCGTCCGTTCCACCCACACTGAGATGGGGCATTGTACGTTGCTTTCGGGTGGCGTGAGATAGCTTTTCAAAGGGCTGTTTCAACGCATGACCTATCGACGTCTGACCCATAGCGCTTAGGCTCTGATGCGTCTTGTGTGTCAGCTAGATAGGAGTTCGTAAGCCAACCCGTTCTTGCTGTGTGACCTAAACCCGGCACTTACACGATGGTCCCGCGGTCTGGCTAGCGGAGCTTTCCCACCCGTCTCGATTGATGTGGATCTTGAAAGTGGGGCTACGCTATCATTCACGCTCCGAGCACCCGCAAAGTCGCCAAGGGAAACGCTCGACGCACTCGCCACTCTTGCCTGCCCTGATCGAGCGTCCTTACTGCTATCGCCAATCGAGCTGCCATCGTTCTGTCGGTCGACTATATCAGAACGTCCTTTGTGCTCCTCTGCATCAATTATAACCTCGACGTCCGGGAAGCTCCTCCGCGGTGGAATGAAATAATTGACGACGCCATCGCATGCCTTGTAAGCAGCAATATCTTCGACAGTGTAGTACCATCCTCTAGCAGGAGTGCTGACGTCCAGACGGTCCTTCCTCTTCCGGGGCGAGCTGTTTTGGGGCTGATACGACGAACCTGACGGTCCGCTGTCGAGAGACGCCCTCTCCGCGCTGACTTTCGAAGAAGAGGCAGCGCTCATTGGACTGGTATGAAAAACACCTCCCCATTGGGGTCGTTTGGCTGGCGACGATTCAAGCTTTGCAGGTGATCGATCTCGCCTCTCGCCGGCACCTCGCGATCCGCCATGCTGAGCTTCCCATTGTTGACGGGCTTCATTTTGCTCGCTTGTCTTCTTCCGCCACCTGAGCACGGCGAGAGGGTTCAGCTTCGGCGGATCGTCGATTCCGTCATATATGTGTTGGTACAGTGCTCGCAGGTGTGATCCGGTTCGATAAGCAGCCCTTTCGGCCGTCGGGTGAGCTGCGATTTGCGTAAGAGCGCGGAATCGGCGTTCTTCGCATGCGAAACCCATCATAATCAGCCATGATACGATGATTGGACATGACAGAACCAGGCTGGCTTACCCTGAGCAACCTCCTCATCGCGCCTCTCTTGTTCTTTTCTCCGCATCTCCACATCCCGCTCGTAGTTGGCCTTCTCTTTGGCATGATCGTGTTGTTTTGGCTTCTCTGGACGATGGACTTTCAATACAGGATCTTGTACAGCAATATCGTGGCTTCTTCGCCTGCCCAGATGGAGTACCTTGGACAATCTGCTCTTCTTTTCGTGTCCTTCCTTCTTGACCGGTGCGTTTGCCAGTGTCTCTCCGTTACCCTGCACCTCTGCAGGATCAGACACGGTGGAGATTTCTCGACTGGCGCGATCTGCGTCTTCGTCTGTTTCCTCCTCTTCAATATGGACAGCGGGAAGATGATGCGTGAATGGAACGTGCCCGCCCTGTCCATCAGGCATCATGCCTGCCTTGGAGCTGGCGCGCCGTCGGCCGGACGCGAAGAGCTCGGATGGCGTCTCCGAGTTTGACCTTTCACGTGATGTCCAGGTCGATTGTTCGGGCGGAGCAATGCTACTGCTGACACTTGTATTTCGTTCTCGAACGTGCGATTCGTCATCGGCGGTGAGTGGAGGAGGAGCCGAGACTAGAAATGGTGATGCTTGCGATGCGGAGGAAGGTCCAGGTGAGCGCCTAGGGGTTGAAAGGGATGGGAACATGTTGGGTATTGTGGGATCGCTCAATAAGGGAGGTCGCGGCGAAGTGAGGTGAGGTGACTGCATGATTCGCAAAGCTGACATGATGTCCGAATCTGTGAAGAGACTTCGTAGTTGTTCTGAGACCAAGTCAGCAGAGTCATTTCTGGTAAGACCTTTTCGCTCACCTGGACTGAGAGCAATGTCCCGAAGACCACGTTCTCCTAAGCCTAGACTGGTTGCTAGATTATCCACCTTCGAAACCGGCTCTTGCTCCTTCCCTTTGCCCTTTTGATCGTTCGCCATTTCGCCCGAACGTTTACGCTCCACAGTGTCCTTGCGAGCAGAGATTGACCTGCTAGGTCCCGGGACATTTGCGTCGACAAAAGATCGCTTGGATGGCACGCGCTCATCTTGCGCGTTGGAAAGGAGGGAAGAAAAGAACGAGTCGGAGACTGAAGTAGGCAACGCACGGGACGGGCGGCGATGAGTTTGTTGTCTAGATTTGGCTGATGCTGAGGGGCCCTGCGACAAATCATTGAGGTCCTTCGATCCACGTCGACTGCCGCCTGCTCTGACTCCGCGCAAGTGGCCAACTGTGTCTGGTCGAAGCGAACTGTCAACCGTTGCCAGCATACTTTTTGCACGACGTCGACTTGGGCCCGCGATAGCATTTGGAGGTAGAGTGGGTGCTGCGTCGGCGAAGAATGCCGGCGTGCCAGGCGTTCCAGGTGTACCAATATCAGCGTCATTGGCAGTTTGTTCTGCTATATCCTCTTCGTCGCTGCTGGTCTCATACCCGCCAGTCACGCGAGATGGTCGCTTCCCGTGTGTGATGCGCGAGCCGGTGCCACGGGTGCGAGAAGACGCGGGCAGAGTCTCGGAGAACACGCGCCGGTCTTGAAAGGTTCCATTGGACAGAGGGGGACTGCGGAAGCTCCCGTTCGGTCCTGGTATTGGGCTGGTCGGAAATGGCTTGACATTAGGGCTGTCGTTGGCTACTGGTGTTGGACTAGTAGGGAATGGTTTAAGAGGGAAAGTACCGTTGGTTGCTGGTATTGGACTGGGAGAGAACGATTTGAGATTAGGACTACCGTTGAGTGCTGGTATCGGACTCGTAGGGAGTGACTTGAGATGAGGACTACCATTTGTTATTGGTGATGATAGTGGTGCTGACTGGGGTACCGATGCTAGCGTGATAGTATGATGTAGTGAAGAGGGATGTGCTGGTTGATAAGGGTTTGCGAGATTTGCACGTAGAGACGATTTTGATGCTTGATGCGAGGTGGCTACGTCGTCGTCAAAGTGGACGACGGAATGACGTGAAGAGATGGAGGCGGAATGAGGACGGCGGCTGGACAAGGAGGAAGGAGTAGTGGGGCCAGGTGATACTCCCTCACCGTTCGTTTGGGCGTCTTGGCTGATCATGGTGGGTGATCCAAGAGGCACCGTGTATGTCGTCGATGGTTTGGTCTCGTGGGTCGGTATCGGGTCATGATTCGTGCTCGTGGTGGAGGTTATAGTGGAGTGTAGCCTGGGCGTGTCTCAGGAGGGATGCGATTGCGGGACTAGTAGTGAAAAGGCTGTATCCGAATCAGTCGTACCTCGGATGTGGTCAGGAAAAGTGGTTGACAGGGTGGTGCTGGTGTGTTGTAAGGTGTCGTGGTGCTCAGAACGATCTTCAATTGCTAAATATAACGGTGTGGTGACTGACACGCTGATTGATGTCTCTACACCCTTTTAGACTCGCATGGGATTACGTCAGATACTGCTCCTCGCCAATATCGGCTAATACTGTAGTGATTACACATGACTTTGTAATAAGCTTTTGCAACCATTTGTAATGCCCACAACTATATAATCTGGGAATTCGTAATCAAGACCATGCATGCGAGTGTGGGGCAATCAATATCACTGTTGTATTATGTATTTCAGGGTGTGGATGTATGGGGTAGAAAAATAGTATTCAACCCCGTGACCCGTACCGCTGGACGCTCGGACCGAGAGCAGGAAACGCTACAAGGGGCGCAATAGCTGTGGAAATCGGACAACAGATTAAATATGCACAATAATACAGGGAATCAATCACTCCCCCTCCCCCATCTCGGCCCGTCATCACACCACCATCACCACCCCATTCCATCCCATCTACATACAACGCATTCGTACCATCTCTCATTCCACCGCGCACGGCAGCATCGCCTCGCATACCTTGGCCACATTCTTGCTTAGCTTCAAGATCAATAGCCGTCGCTTACCAGTCAGTTGTTATCGCAGTCACAGGTCACTGCGATTTCGGCGCACCCCGTTACACGGCTTTTTACGTCTTTGTAATCCCGTATACATTCAATTGTCTTTCCTTATAAACTCCTTTGCTGCACCGGATCTCGCGGATCCATCTCACTCGTTGATCCTCTACACGATACACTGCTTCTAAACTCTTCGCCACCGCTGCACCATGTCCCGACTGCGCCGAGCGTTCCGAACCCAATCGAGCAATAACGTCATTACGAGTCCCCCACCGCTGACAGGCAAGGAGCTCGCCAACGCCGAGTACTGGGAAGCGGCCGAAGTCAGTGGTCCGTCTCGCGGCAAGGGCAAAGGAAGAGAGTCAGAGAGACTCTGGGGTCTGGAGAACTTTGGTAATACCTGTTATTGCAACTCGGTCCTCCAGGCGCTATACGCTTGCGAACCGTTTCGCCAATTCGTCGAATCCTACCCCGATGTCCGTCCACCACTGACAGCCCTTGGTCCACCTCCCGGTACCGCAAACCAGCCCATCGTGACCAGCACTAATGGCGCAAACGGACCGACCAGCCCGCTGATATCCACCAAGGGCAACCCTCTTGAATCGCCGGCATTGTCGAATGGGAACTTCACTACGCCGATGAGCCCAGGAGGACAAGGAGGCAAGGAGAAGCGCGGTTGGGCCTCTCTTGGTAGACGACCCACGACCACTGGCAACACTCCTACCCTGGCTTCGATACAGCAGGGCCAACCTCTTGCGAACACGAGAGAACCGCCTCCACAATCCCCCGTCATCGACGAATCACTAAAACCTCTCTTCAAAGCTCTTTCACCAGAACCCAATCAACCGGATCCTACCGTATTTGAAACCATACAAACACTTTTCTTCCACTTGACCAACTCGCCGCCTCATCAACCTGTGCCCAAGGATAAAAAGGATACTGCGGCCGA